>CM048839.1:35281772-35801772 GCA_026545765.1 Plantago major
CCAAACTTCTGGTCTCCTTCATTGGCCCCATTTATAATATTTAACCCCAATATGGAGTCCAAGACATCCTAAAGAATCAACATGAGTATTGTTGGAATATATAATTTCTAAATTGAGCCTTTAGGTCGGCATGGTTGTTGGTCCAGATAACGACAAAGTAAAAGACTAGAAGGGGGTGAATAGTCTTTTCAAACTTTTGACGATAAAACAGTCACAGGTATCTAATACTTAGTCTCAGGGTGCGGAAGTCTTTTCAGATAAGTGCACGTGCTCAGCAAGCTATAATGTTTGTAAGTACTCAGCAAGTATAAAGTAACACAGAAAGTAAGTGCAGAAAGTAAATAACACAAAGCTTTTATAGTGGTATCTGAGGGTGGCGTAATCCCTCAACTAATCCACTCGCCCTTTCTCAGGACTTGAATCCACTAAGATAAGATGATGAGTTCCCCTTACAAAATCCTATATCTTGATCCCTTTTACACTAGGTTCCCAACCAAGTGTTCCCCCTGAGTTATTCTCAGGTTTTCTCAACTAAGTACTTTCTCTACTCAGTAACCTTTGAGCTATTCCTTAGTTTCCCAAATTAAGTACTTCCTATGCTCAATGCATGTTGGTGTTTTGGTTATGGTAGTTTGTCAGGTTAGCAGGCTCTTAATAACTTCTACAGTTATGTAGGAGTGCTCTATAGAATCAAGATTACTTAATACACTTTTTAATGTATGGTAACTTGTTCTTTACTGACCCAAGTCTTGATTAAGTTCAAGAGAATGAATCTCAGATATTAGTCGCAACTGTATCTTCTGGATTCAACTCCTTCACAATATGCAAGTCTTGTTAAGGATCAGAACATTTAGAACTTTCATGCTACTTAGAATTCAAGAGCTTTAGTCGCAACAGAAAGCTAGAGAGTAAGTAGGCAGAAGGCTTGTATGCTTGAGTGTAATATATGAAGTTATGTGTATTCAGTGTGTCTTGAAGCATTCTAAGTGGTGATATTTATAGTTGAAAATCAGGCCGTTTGAATTAGTATCTGTTAGGCACAATGAAATTCAAACTAACGATATCTGAAGTTAGTACGGCAATGAGCTTTGTCTCTTTTCAGAGATTTTCTCTTTTGCTCTGACATCTCTGTCTGCGTAATTAATGCACTGTACCAACTTTTGTCCTGTAGTGTCAATGGAAGCTTTCTAAGGCTTTGCAAGTCCATTCTCAGTGACCTTTAGTGCATCAGAAACTTATTGAAACGTTTGTCTCTCAGACACTTAGTTTCGTCAAGGTATTTGAATCAAGGTATCTGAGGACACAATTTTCTTAGTTTTCAGCAATCTTGTGCAGTCTTCTGATCTTCAATAAAAGGGTTCTTATGTTGGATGCTTCCTTCTTGGTCTTCTTTAAAGATATAAAAATTACATTCAGAGACCTAACATCCTATACAAGATTTGATAGACTAACATACTCAGTAAGTTTCCTCTTTTACAATGTTCAAGTGAACTAAGAGTACTAGTTATCTTTCTGAGCTAAGATAAGTCATTATGGTTTACTGGTCAAAATCTAAACAGATATTCCTTACAATGGTTATTCATGTACTGCTTTGTGGATGATATGTTGATTCCATTGTGCCAACACACTGTACAAACACATGTCATTTCTCATACACTTTGTATTCACTCAGATCGTACCTGGGAGACTTCCTAATCGGTCACACATCATGAAATTGCTCCATAGCAAACACGTTTAACTCTGGAGTTCTTATGGAGATTCTCGAAAATAAATGTGCACCTTGTTGGTATGAGTACCATTCTCAACACCCTCCTGAAACTTATCTTGAAACTTTGAGGTGTTACAGTTTTTTTTGTCTGTATTAATATTTTCATAATGTTTATAAAAAATTCCCCAAATTACCGTCTCGCATAATTACCGGAGTAATTAATATGGATTGGAATGATAATATAGACAGATCTAGTGAGAATGTAATATTGAACAAAATAAAATAAAAATAAAAAACTAATAGAGGGGGGATTAGTGTGTCTGTAACGATCCAAAGTTCAAAGAGGTCGATAATTGAAATAATACAGACAATATACTATAATCTGAATTATTTTCAAGAATTCATCCATAAGAAACCAACTCACTAGCTATAAAGTTATTGGTACGCGCACAATTAAGGACAAAGTGCACCAAATGTCATGTTTTTGGTCATATGATAGCATATCGCTCACAGAGTAATTCATGAATTAATAACCGCGTCATTACAAAGGCTCGGGTTAATTTCAATCAATTAGTGGTCGAGGTGTTTGTTGAGTAATCAACTCATTGCTTCGTCTTCAACAACGAAATCAAACAAACTAACAACTCACAAAGAAAGTAACCAAGAATGAATAATGAAGAACGCCAATGATTACGTGGTTCGACTATAGCTAGCCTACATCCACGGGAAAACAAGCGGGATCTTTATTGCCAATGATTCGAACGGATTGCAAGTTTCTACAGTAAAATGAATCAGCACGATTTCCAGATTTTCACCAAAACTCTAATAACAAACCCTAACTTCCATCATATAGAATTACATAAGAAATAGTGTTTTCTTTATGAAATAGCTAGAGGTCTAAAGTGTATGTGGTTGAGAAGATCGGATGCGCTCAATTTATATTGGATGCTTCCAATCTGATCAGATAGCGGCGATGCTTTGTTTTCTCCTTTAATAGAATAATTGTCACTTACAAACCAAATGATCTAAGTCGTCCAAATCTCTATAAAAGATATCAGCCATTAAACTTGAAACCGATTCAACTTTGAGCTATTTTCGACAGCGTTAAATTAGTGAATTTAAAGTTTCATGCATTTAGTATATTTTGTCATCCAACATTTCTTCGAGTTTTCTTCAGGGTGCAACATTATTAATGCATATACCCCTTAATATAATAAGGATGGGTTGAGAACCACAATAAGGATTGGTTGAGAACCAAAATATAAAGTATAGTCAGTTTTGTTTATCATAGCATCTCTTAATATAATAAGGATGGGTTGAGAACCACAATATAAACTGGCACATAACACACACACACAAACACAAAGTGTAGAAACAAAAATAAACATGAAAACAATAAGAATTAATTCATCCCTTTTGGCTCTCGTGACAATTATCATTGTTGTGGCAACAATTAGCGTTGAAGGCACCCACTTCCACTTCCTCCGCCACCGCCACCACCACCACATCCAAAACTCGGTGGCTAGTCTAACATTTAAATGTGATAAGAAGTGCGCTTTCAGCAGGAAACGACGTGCATTTTGCGTCCAAAAATGCCTAAATAATGGCAATCATTTTGGTTCAACATTTGTGTCCTTATCCTCAGATGATCAGATACATAGACCTCGCATCTCGTCAGGTAAATTGAATTCCTTATACGCTAGGGACAAGAGCACGCACATCCCTATACACAAGCACATGCATGGAACTCAAATATATATGTGATCATGCATGTGGGTCCCTCATGATGTTGTGTCTAGTGAGTGCCTTGCCGTAAAACACACGTCGAGAAGAGTTTGAAGGAGTTTTTTTTATGTAAGTAACTTAGAGGGGCTCTGATTGAGGTTTTAATGTGTGGGAGATTTTTTTTTCCATAGAATTTATATGTGTGAAGATATGTATAGCATAGGGTCAAAATGCTCGATCATTACATTTCATCTAGAACCAATCTGTTTTGCAGATATGTTTGAAGCATGAATGTGCATGTAATCAGAAGGGTGCGTGGAGAAGTTTGATTATGTGTTACAGTTCTTGATCATAACGTGTATTTGTGTTCAATAAAACTCCAATAACTTCAGTAAGCTTGTAGCCATTCGAACATGGAGATATCTGAATAAAATTGTTCATTAGGTTTGTCCATTTTTAATACGATTATGCTTGTGTTTAAGTACAACTATATGATTTGCTATAAACATTTTTTTTAACAAAGATAGTTTTATTCCGGTAGATAAAATGAAGTACACCGTCTCAAAACAACAACAATCAAAGAGATAAGAAAATCTGAAAACAGAAACTCAACAACAACTAGAGCCTAGGATAAGTACATAAGCTATTACAAAACGGAAGCAGCTTCTTATCCCCTAAACATCTACCAACAGCCCGTTGCACAACCAGTCGCAGCAGCTGCATAAAATCTGGTCTTCCTTCGCCAAAAGCAACAGAATTCCTGGCATTCCAGATAGCATGAACAATTTATGTACAAAGAGTCTTGAAGACTCGTTGTCTGGGTTGCTTACCCTTAGCAGGAGTACACAAGAAACCAACATTAACATCCCACGATCCATTAAAGATAGGCAATCCAAACCAAACAAGCAAAGCATGCCATACAGGGGAAATCACCGGACAGCTAAAAAACAAATGGTCTATGGTCTCGTGGCCAACATCACAAAATACACAAGTCAGATCAAGATCGACCCAAATTGCACAAGACGATCTTTGGTAGCTAACCGTGACCACAAAGCAAGCCAATGAATAAATTTAGCTTTTGGGGTAGCTCTGTTGTTCATAACTAGGTCCTTCCGATCCACACAACTGCAGCTATAGGTATACGCACCATGTTGTACCACATCACCTTATCAAAGGTAGGTCCATTCATGGACTTTGGGTTGGGTCAACCGGTCTGCCTATGGTGTGCATGGGTCGCCTCGTCCCTTCTACTGGCGATGCGTTCCTGGCCTTAACTGGCCGGGTCGTTCCTCCAGCATTGTTATTTTGAAGAAATTAGAGTGCTCAAAGCTATAAACATTTAATAAAGGGTAAGTTATGAGCATGTTATGGTCCATAGATAGGCTAGCATGTCATTTGGGGAGCAATTCATGAATAACCGCGGCGGTCCAATTGATCCGGCCTCGATTAATTAGTGGTTAGGGTTATAGTATTAGTGCATTTAAACTTCCATGCATTTAGTATATTTTTTCATCCAACTTTTTTTTTTTTTGTCGGGGTACTACAATATTAGTGCACGTATACCCCTAATTAATCCTACTTATATATTGTAGATACATTTTGCAAAAGGGAGTCAAATTTATTTATCACATCATCCCTTAATATAACTAAGGATAGCTTGAGATACACATTATAAACTTTATGTGCCAGAAAAATAGTAAACTGTAGAAGCAAAAATCAACATGAACACAAGAAAAATGAATTCATCCATTTTGGATCTTGTGACAATAACCATTGTTGTGGCAGCAATTAGTGTTGAAGGCCACTTCCACCTCTTCCACCACCACCACCATCACCACCACCACATCCCAAACACGGTGGCTAGTCTCACATTTAAATGTGATAAAAAGTGCGCTCTGAGCAAGAAACTACGTGAATTTTGCGTCAAAAAATGCCTAAATAATGGTAAACGTTTTGGTTCGACATATGTCTCCTTAACTCCAGATCCAATGCATAGACTCCACATCTCGTAAGGTAAATTGGGTTCCTTCCACACTAGGCACAGAGCACATACATTCCCTAGACATGAGCACGTGGGACCGCATCCAATTGGTGTCCAGTGAGTGTATTGCTGTCGTAAAACACGAATCGAGAAGTGTTTGGTGGAGTTTTTTGTTTAAGCATCTTGAGAGGTTTTGGTTGGGGTTTTAATTAATGTATGGAAGAATTTGTTTTTATTAGATTTTATTGAAATCATATAGTATATCATAGGGTCTAAATGTTTAATAATTATTCATTATATTTCATCTAAAACCAATATGTTTAATTTGTAGGTATGTTGGAAACATGAATGTGTCTCTGATCGGAAAGCTACGTGGAGAAGTTGTTTAAATACATGATCATAAAAGTATTTGTGTTCAATAAAACTTCAATAATTTTAGTAAGCGTTTTGCCATTTGATCGTGGAGAAATTTAAGTAAGATTGTTCATTAGGTCTATCGAACTTCCATTTTTAATTCGACAATGCCTGCATTTAAACTTTTTTAATCAGATCCGCGATATGGTTTTGATAAATTATACTATACGATTTGCTATAAACATGAAATCAAGTGTAGGTTATATTGCCGCAAGCCCGCAACTTGATCTTAAATTACCTATATATATGCAAGAATACCATATACTCCGACCAAAATGTGAAATCCGATCCAGTTTATCGTAATCGATTAGTTAACATCGAGTTTATGACCTCTTCACAAATGAGTATTTATCCACTTTCTTAATATAAATAGTGAATTGAATGTGCAACCAAAATGGTTCGGGGCATGACAAACTGCCATGCCCCGTTTGAGCAATACTTGAATCAACACTATGCATGGCAAACTTCATTTGTTAACTCAAAGCACAATAAGGAACCCAAAAATATTGGTCCACGTGATACATCGAATAAGGTTGAGATTCGTAGTAGGGACACACAAGTCTTCTTGATATATAGCATATGACACTGTCTGCGTACTTTTAGCACAAAACTATATGTGCTTTGCGTGGATTGAAGGGTTGCAACATTGGTCCGACATGCACCTGCCCAGGACCATTATTTTGCCGCATAAACTAGCTCGCATAGTGGATCGACTGATATTCCTAATTAAATAATATATATGTATAATGTTGTAAACGATATCCACAACGTTTTATGAGTCAGCATTTCGTGTTATTTTTATATGTGTGTATAACACCGTGTTCTTATAAAAACATGTAATGTTTTTATGGTTGTGACTATAATGTTTGTCGAACCGTACACTATGGAACTTACCTATTTTTATTATGCAAGTTTGATTTCTAGTAAGACTGTTCCCATAGAACCCAATCGACTGGTCACAAAGTGGCCTGGTGAGTTTCCATTTGGAGCTAGGCCCCGTACATGTTATTTTATTATTTTCCTTATCGATTTTTTAATTTAAAAAATATAAAAATTATACCAACAACTATAATTTTTCGTACTCTACATATAGAGACCAGTATTGGCATACTTCCACACACCTCAAAATTCACCCTTGTTTCCTTCATTTAAACTAAAAAACTCTCTAAAAATCCACTCATCCAACATTTTTCGATATCATGGACTGAAACAAGGTTGCCCATTACACGAAGGCAGAAGATCTTGCACTCATCTTACACTTATGTAGGTGAGTGTCGGATTTTTAAACATGAAGTTGAGCCGTCTATTCAAACACATGTTTGCCAGGTGTAATGCAACGCGAGCGAAAGGAATAATTGGTCTCAACTCTTGATCTCCCAGTTCACTCTTGGGAAGATGGTGTCGGATAAGGGATCACATGAACATGTTCGTGCATGCATATGACGATTCCACCCGAGCTCTCTGGAATACGAGCGGCATCAACAACGACGACGTCCTCAAGCACGCATTTGTGATGTATCAACAAAATCATCCAAAACACGATAAGTTCGAGTTGATTCATTGTTAAGAAGCTATGAGGGAGTATTAAAAATGGCAAAGCTACTGAATTTTGATGGTTCGAAGGAAAATGAAGCTATGCCCTTTGATGGTGATGTTGAAGTTGAAGATCGAATGGAAGAATCGACTGATTGACATATGAATGCTTCAATGTTTTTGTTTGAGATTGCTTCAATGTTTCTTTGATAGTGATGTGTTTGGTTAATTATGCCAACAATCACCCCTTAATTCATTAATAGAAACTTAGTCAATACAACCTAATGACGCACAAGGATAAACACACGATAAACTAAACTAGTATTACAAACATAAGCTACTACACGCACGATATGCATACACTTGAAAACCAGGCGGTGATTTGTTGTGCATATAAAAGTCACACCGGCAACCCTTACATGCCGGAACCTCCATGACCACTCCCTAAGCTACCGCACCATCACATGGGGATGTCTTTGAAGATGAGTGGAGGTGTAGGAGTGGATCATCTTCCAGACATAAACATGAACATTTATTGGGATGTTGCTGGAGCTCATACCAAAGTGGTTCTCTGACAACATAGTACCAGTCAACTTTATCATCAAACGCTATAGTTGCGACGATTCTTTCAGGTAGAGAGAAGTAAATTCCACGACCAGTGTCATCCCAATTGAGGATCCTGTAGGTGAAGTGCCTCTCCGAGAGTTTAATCAACTCCACCATCATATCATCGTTGGTATAGTTGACACCGTGTTGGACAAGCATGCTCTGCCGGTGGCTTGCTAGATTTTATGATCCCAACATCACAAGCCTAAGTCGACACACTTTAGTAGATGTCGAATCATGAAGAAGACACTAGCTTTGGCATCTTGTCATTATACAACTGCGAGTCTTGGTATGCACGGGAAACCTTCTCAGTGCTTCGCTCCATTCGTCTGAACAAGCAGTTTTGATCTAGAAGGTCGAAGAAGCCATTTGTTTGGATTTTTTAGGAGTTAAATATGAGAATGGGCTTGACTGAGGGTGAGTTGTTAAGAGCAGAAGTTTAGTGTATTTAAAGGGAACACATGAGTCAAAATTCATGTTGACTAAGGTCTAAATTATATGAATAATGGAAGCAATGTCAGGTATCCAATGGCAATACCTCTCTTTTAGACAAAAATCTAACAATGTCAGGATTGAAATCTTCCAATTATCACAAACCTAGAATCTTATTTTTCTTCATATTCGATTTTAAATAATTCAAAAAAAATCATTTCTAATTGATAGTTCATTATTTTTAATTTGTAAATACTCTTATAACTACGACAATATTCTAAATTTGTAAAAAAAAAATTCCACGATCAAACTCCAAGACCACCAAGACCATTAATATAGTGCTAGATTTTGGTTTCACTAATGTTAAACGCAGCACCTTTTTGGCTAAACGCAGCACCAATTATTTGCGTACTTACCAAAAATGCCCCTAACTCAAAAAAAACTTTAAAAATTAACGTAAAATCGAAATAACTCGTTTACACAAATACAATAACATTAACATGCACGATTGAATATAAATTTCAACAATAAAAAACATCGAAAAATTTTCGCTTTTCTTTTTTTTTGTTGAAAAGTGGAAAAAGTTGAAAAATATGTAGAGAAATTGCGGAAAAAAAACTGCAAAAAAAAAAAAATCATGAAAAATTCATGAGAACCGGCCATTTCATGAATTTTTTTTTTTTGCAGCTTTTTTTTTCCAACTTTTTTTTTCCAATTAAAATGGCCCGTTTGACCGGCAATATTTTTTTAAAAATTTAAATTTATTTATTTTGAATTTGCAACTTTAACTTTAATTCGAACTTGAATCGAAATGCTTCCGAATAAAAGGTTACAATTTGAACACGAACGAACTTGAATAGAAAACTATTCTTTTAACAATTATTTATTTATTTATTTTACATAAAGAACTATTTCAGTAAGAGTGGAATCATATTTATTTAATTACGGCAACATGAATTTTCACTCATTTCACTATAAATACGGAACACAACATAAAATTGAAAGCATAAACTAGAACAAAAACCATTGGCGTAGCCGAACGGAATAATGTTGCATCCAATGGCTTATTCTTTCCTCTCTAGCAGATTCCCATGACATCCATAATGGTGGAAGTGGGCATTCATCTATCACGCCTTGACTAATATAGTGATTGTTATCAACGAATCCCATTGTCCACTCTTCATCTGTCGATGGAGGGTCCGGAGATGGTGAGTCCATCTGTGAACGACACTCCAATGGAAAATATGTAAGACTCCCAGTCTTTGCATAGCAACTCAAGACCCGTTGGTACGTTGTAGCTGTAAGAAAGCCCATATCGGGGAGTGTATACCACCATGGGTTGTTACATAGGCCTGCAAACCAGTTCAAACAACTAGTTATTTCCGTGACCCTTTGTTGCCCCATTTCTGCGACGTAAAGCTCCATGTGGTTGTTCAACTCCTCCATAAGTTCCTGCCTGACGTCTGGCCACCGGTCTTGTGACTGGTATTGGAGTTGTGCTATGACCCTAAAACCGCAGTTTCCATCGGAGACGACATTAGTCCAACCTCTAATGAAGTGTACAGTTTGTTGCGGCATTTGACACTGGTATTTAAATGATCTACCAGTACTTGCTTGCGAACCTGAACCTGCATTGCTTGGGGTGGAATTCCGTCATGATGATTCGCGTGTTGGTGCTCCCAAGCAGATGGGATCCTACTCCCTATTGCTCTAGGTCGCCTACCTCTTCGTTGGTTTACGATTGGCTCCTCCAAGAACGATTGTGACGCACTCGAATCGTCAAAATACGATCTCAATTCCTCCTCCGTGGCAGTCTCGCTGCGGTCCCTCGCCCAGTCATTAAACTGGTCCCGTACACTCTGCTGCCTAGTTTCAGGTGGTTCCCCCATGTGAAGAGTTCTCCAGAACACGTTTAGATCGTGAACCGGGTGGACGGTCGTCCTGTTTCTCAACTTGACGGCCAATTGACATGCGCACATTAGTCCAAAACTTGTGCGCAATGTGTGATCGCAATCACTGGGATTAACATCGTCCATTTCTTTCACCATTTTGTCAATGGCAAGATGTGAAACCACACCTCCCAGCCTACGGAAGATGTGACTTGTTGTGGAATGAGGCTTAATCGTAAGAGATCTCTCAAACTCTGTGCGGATCGCATCAAAATGCATTTCAAGTAGGCCCGTGCGATTTGGGAATGCCCGGTGAAACTTTTGATTTGAAGGACCCAACCACAACTTGTACCTGGCGTGAGCAGATTCGACTCTGCAACCAATTTACAGTGTTGAAATGTCAGTTTCGGCATAACTGTAATTATAGGCTAGTAGTGCAATACGAAATAAACTAATGTACGAGTGGCTTTATGACGATAAATAGAATTACCTGTTGGTCGTGTTTGTGCCGTAGTGTAGGATGTTCTTGGTCCAAGCGAGGACAAATCGCTCACGGTATGGGTCCAACCATGTACTCCGTACGTACTCCATGATAGACGGTAGTCTTCGCCAGGACTCCGCCATTTCTGCAACAGCCTGCTCATGGAGTTCCGCAGTCTTTGCATGCACGATGCGATCCCATCTGGATTTTACTGCCCCTTGATACTTTGTGGAACCACACAACTTGTTTACTTTAGTCTGCACATCCTTTGCTATGTGCCTCCAACACATTAGGTGTGCTGCTTCTGGAAATACGATATTAATCGCATTCATTGCCGCTAACTCTCTGTCGGTAACAAAAACCCCCGGTGAGACACCACACTCAGCAAACAACTCCCGCAATTGTGTAAGCCCCCACACATAACTTGACGTCCTTTCGTTAGAGAGGAAAATGAAAGCTAAGTGATAGTTTTGCCCAGTGGGTAAGACGCCAATCAGTTCCACCAAAGGCATGTCGTACAAATTTGTCTTGTAGGTTGCATCCATGAGGACAACTTGCGGGAACAAACGGATCATCTCCCTTGTATTAGGATGAGCTAAGAAAATTCCCTCAATATGTTAGTACCACACTTGTGAGTGTGTAAATATATAATGATGTTTTTCCAACATATGCAAGAAATAATCCATTGGGGCCATCGATCCCATCTCCATACGTTGATATTTCCGTCAAGATTGACATTGTATATGTGTCGTAGGACACTACAGTTGTTTGTAAACTCCTTTTTGAGTTTCCTGAGAATTTCTCTAGGTGGCATTCCGCACTGCAACATTTCAATCACTCGGCTGAACTCTTCCTCATTCAGCTTCGAACTGGACGTGTGCCAATGGGAGTAATTCCCGAGTGCATGATTGTGTTTCTCGTGGCCCTCTCTGATAGCAACTCTCCACTCCCCTGGATACCTCTCATGCAGCTTAACCTGAAATTGACAATTGTGCTTCTTAGTCCCAACTACATTTCTGGATTTCACTTCGGGAACACTTGAAGACGTGTTTCTATAGGCCCCACCACGCTCACAACTCATGTATACATGTCTTGGTTTCGAATGTGAGATCGCAAAAAAGATATTGTTTTCTCGACCAACAGCACGAACCCAAGTTTCTGCAGCTTCATGAGTATCAAAACTCTGATTGTTTTGGAAAAACTGACTGCAATCTGGAAAAACAGCCGCATCATCGGATGAAATATATGAAATAGGTGAGTGACTCATAGTATACGTGTTTGGGATTTGAAGTGTTTCGGGTTTGAAGTGTTTGATATTTGAAGTGTTTAGAGTAGAATGTTTGTTTCAATCAAGTGTGGAGTTTTTAAAATGATGGTGGGGGTGGGGGGGATTTTATAGAAGTGTAGATACGTCACGTGAATCGATATGTCACGTCAATCGATATGTCACGTGAATCGATATGTCACGTCAACCGAAATGTCACGTAAATCGATATGTCACGTTAATCGATATGTCACGTTAATCGAAATGTCACGTTAATCGATATGTCACGTGAATCGATATGTCACGTTAATCGAAATGTCACGTTAATCGATATGTCACGTGAATCGATATGTCACGTTAATCGAAATGTCACGTCAACCGATATGTCACGTCAACCGATATGTCACGTGAATCGAAATGTCACGTCAACCGATATGTCAGGTTAATCGAAATGTCACGTGAATCGAAATGTCACGTGAATCGATATGTCACGTTAATCGATATGTCACGTGAACCGATATGTCACGTGAACCGATATGTCACGTTAACCGATATGTCACGTCAACCGATATGTCACGTCAACCGATATGTCACGTTAATCGATATGTCACGTTAATCGATATGTCACGTTAATCGAAATGTCACGTTAATCGATATGTCACGTGAACCGATATCTCACGTGAACCGATATGTCACGTCAATCGAAATGTCACGTTAATCGATATGTCACGTTAATCGATATGTCACGTAAACCGATATGTCACGTTAATCGATATGTCACGTGAATCGATATGTCACGTCAACCGATATGTCACGTAAACCGATATGTCACGTGAATCGATATGTCACGTGAATCGATATGTCACGTAAACTGATATGTCACGTTAATCGATATGTCGTAAATCGATATGTCACGTGAACCGATATGTCACGTGAATCGATATGTCACGTTAACCGATATGTCACGTGAACCGATATGTCACGTTAATCGAAATGTCACGTAAACCGATATGTCACGTTAATCGATATGTTACGTTAATCGAAATGTCACGTGAACCGAGGGCTTTTGGTTCTATAAATAATCTCCCCATACATCACATTTTTACACCACAACTCTCCATTCAAACGTTCTTCTTCCTTACAACATACTATCAAATACTTTGCAATCCAATCAATGTTAAATGTCAGGAATCTGGAAGGTAAAGTTATGATAATACATTAATAAACCGTAGTATATTTGATTGCTTATCTTTCTCTATGAATTCTAACACTCCGACTATTCTCATTTCCGTACAGAAACTCAGTAAATGCGGTTCATCCAAAGATGGAGGTGCTGAAGATAAAAGACGGGGCAAGAAGAACGTAAAGGATATCCCGTCGGTACCAATCAACCAGTATTCTGGACGCTTGAGAGAGATTCGTGGACGGGAAAGAGGGCCCATACCTTCTTCAGCGAGAGCTAGAAGGTCCAAATTGATGGCCAATGAAGAATTAAGTTCTGATGATACGGAGAACTTAATAGAGGACTCCTACGAGTCACCCGAAACTATCGACACACAAACAAGGAACAGACTTGAAAGTGAAATCCCTCTGCAGCAGGGGGCAGATGACTTTCGAGATGACACATCGCCTGAAGCGGGTAACAATTTTAACACCAATTCATACCGGCCATCTACACATTTCAACCAACCCAATTCGTACCGGGCATCTCCGCATTTAAATGATGATGTCCCTCCATTCAACGTATCTGGTTATTCTCAAATGAGTGACCCCACTGAAGGAGAGGGTGGAAGCAGCCAGTGTGGAGAGGAAGCTCCTAATAATGCCACTAATCAACCCTGGAGACCGCTAACACAAGGTATTGATGGAGGCCCGACAAATGCGGAGTTACTCACAGGATTTCTAGGCCATCGCTCACTCCATATGGATGGGAAATGTAAGTCATTTAATTCCATATCTTTAAAATCCGAGTATTCATATTTACTATTGTTAACTCATTCTTATTTACTATTTACGTTAAAATGCCACAGGACCGCGATATTCTAGAGGGGTTTCAGCAATACCGTAAATTAAGCAAGTTCAAAGACTATTTAAACGACGATGTCTTGACTGTTGTCGACAATAGCCATCTCTCACACTTGCTGACTCTATGCACCGAAGATCAACATGCCTTTGATTAGTGCATTTGTTGAGCGGTGGCATCCTGAAACTAATAGCTTTCACTTGCCATTCGGTGAGATGACTATAACCCTGCATGATATCCACTATCTGTTAGGAATTCCTGTTCATGGTCGTGCGGTTAAGGTGGAAACGAACCACCCAGAGACGCTCAAGCTCTCATTATCAACTCATATGCAACTGAATGATGCATCATTGAAGGCCAACTTTAAAAGTCTTTGGGTTAAGCGTAGCACAATTGAGGCCGCTTTAAAGCACAAACTCTTCCACCTCCTTCACATGCTATCATGTACTTGTTGTGGTTGATAGGCACATCGCTATTTGTCGACAAGAGTGGTCATCGAGTACCGGTCGGATTTCTACCGTTCCTACATCAGCTGGATGAGGTTCATATGTACGCATGGGGAGTCACGACTTGCCAATCAAGATAGACATTTGGGAATTGCATCACGTATTATTTATGAACAAATAGATGGATGTCTATCACTCGTGCAGGTTTTTTACACCCCATATATTATTTATACATTTTTTCGTAACTTTAAAATGAATACATTTTTTTATTGAAGTCTTTATACGATTTCAGATGTGGATCTACAAGCACTTTCCGGTTTTGAATCATGGAACTTGGGAACCATCGACCAAGATCAAACCGCTTCTACATCTTGCATCTGAAGTGCCCTGGACAATGTTCCTGCAAATGAAGTCTGTCATGAAATTTATCACGCTAGTCTTCATTAACATTTAAACTCTATTATGATTATTTACTTATGTTACTTACCTCATATGTAATAGGTTATTTGGACACCATATGGACAAAGAGCGGAGGTCATCCCCATTTCTCAATTTAGGGGAATTATTCATTGTTTAAAGATTACGAAGGCTTACATGCCAGACCGTGTTATGCGCCAGTTCGGATACCCCCAATTCATTCCTCAACCACTCATAACACCAATGATTGTGCAAAGGCCACCACAACCTTCATTCTATCGATGTTCTTATCGTCCTGGAGACTCATTCGAGAACTTTCAGACCGCTCGATGTAATTTCCATCTCCAAACACTTCGAGTTCATTACGGACCTGAAGCTCTTCCACCATATCAGGACTGGTTTCGCCCAAGGACGCATATGCAAGTGACACGCAGGAATCATTTACTCGAAGGACACATTACCGACCAGCCGACATGAATCCTACCGTGGTATGGTTCCTAAACATTCAATACATATACATACACGACGTTACCATTTCATCAAATCCTTACGTTCTGTGTTTTTTATTTGTAGAGGATACAATGGCTCGGGGCTAAACTTGCACAAATAACAGAGCCAAGCAGGCGTTGTCGATGAAATTTGTGAACACTTTGAAGGTGTTATTCCATTACGTAGTCAATAGTCATGGCATGTAATATTTTCTATTCAAGTTCGTTCGTGTTCAAATTGTAACTTTTTATTCGGAAGCATTTCGATTCAAGTTCGAATTAAAGTTAAAGTTGCAAATTCAAAATAAATAAATTTAAATTTTAAAAAAAATATTGCCGGTCAAACGGGCCATTTTAATTGGAAAAAAAAAGTTGGAAAAAAAAGGCTGCAAAAAAAATAATAAAAATAATGGCCGGTTCTCAAAACCGGCCATTTCATATATATATATGTATGTATATATATATATATATATATATATATATATGTATGTATATATATATATATTTGCATTTTTTTCCCCCCCAATTTCTCTACATATTTTTCAACTTTTTCCACTTTTCACCAAAAAAAAAAAAGCGAAATTTTTTTGATGTTTTTTATTGTTGAAATTTGTATTCAATCGTGCATTTTAATGTTATTGTGTTTGTGTAAACAAGTTATTTCGATTTTACGTTAATTTTTAAAGTTTTTTTTGAGTTAGGGACATTTTTGGTAAGTACGCAAATAATTGGTGCTGCGTTTAACAACACCCTTCTTTCTTTTTGTTTCTACAGTCTGGGCTTAAATTCATGATATATCAACGCAAAACCTCTACTTTCTCTCTCTCTTGATCTCCCTATCAACGTCCGTTCGAGCGCGTGCGTTTTGTGCAGCTCACTCTTCACTCTTCTGGTATTGCACTCGGATCCTAATTGAATCACTGATTCTTCGAAAATGGTGAGGTTTTATCCTATTCAATTCATTTGCATTTTCGTTTTCTTCTTAGATCTGGTATACGATTGAATTTCGTTTTAGTTGCATTTTTAGGATTAATTTGCTGGTAAGTTTGTGTGATGATTTGCTTTGAGATTTGAATTGTGGATTTCTGATTTGCTTCTTCTGTTGGGATCTGGAGCTGATTTTATCGTTTACTAACTTTTTTTTGGTGTTTGATTATGCTGCTGGTATGGTGGTGTTGGTGTAGCCGCTCAGATTAGAAATCAAGGTAAATGCCGCTGGTTTTGATTACTGAATTCTGCGAGTGATTTCGGTTTTTCTTTGCTAACTGTTTGATTCGTTGCTTTAGAGGAAACTTGCGCAAAGATCAGAAAGAGTAAAGTCTGTGGATCTTCATCCAACAGAGCCATGGTATGTAATTGCCTGATGTTTTTTATGTTGGAAAAGTCATCAGTGGTTGCCGGTATCCGGTATTTATATGTGTGGTTTCATGAAATGAAAATCACAGTCGCATATTGTGGTCCACTGTGTGTCTGCAGTTATCTGAAGCAAAATACATTGTTATTTCATCCAATTGAGTTCTGTATTTGGTAGTATAGTTTCAACTTACTCCATCGATACTCATGTACACCATTACCTATGAAGAAAGAAAAAAAGGAACTCCTATTCTTCCTTTTTTCCCTATTGTTATGTCTTGCATGTAGAGATTCCATAAGTGCAAGCTTTGATCGTTTTATTTGGTTTTGATTTTTTTGTTGTATTTGACTTATAACCTCACTTGATCCACAATTCTTCGGTACTATACAGGATTTTGGCAAGTCTGTATTCCGGGACTGTTGGTATTTGGAACTACCAGACCCAGGTATGCAAACATAACAAGAATGGTGTGTTCACGAGTTGATTGCCTAATGTTTATAAGTGTAATTGATGACACGTGACATTATCGTTGATTGTTCTTTCATGTATGTTTTGTTCCACCATATTATATATAACTAATTCAGTTTTTAAGTGTCTGAAATGCTAGTCTATATATGCAAGCTCATCCTAATCTGTTTGATAGAAATGTGTAGAGCAGAGGAAGTTTTGTTAAAAAAGTTATACATAGCCTTTTCTTTTGGTGTGATTATTTATCAAGTGTTCTCATGTTGTCATCACCTAAAAATTTTGATGACTTGCATTAATCACATTTATGTTTTAGGAGTACATGATAATCAGTGTATACTGGGATTTTTTTTCTTCTTTCTGGCAAGACTTCGTGCACAATTCCCTTGTGTTTCCATTACCTTGAAGAAGTTACAGCTCTGTGGCAAATGCAGAATGTTAACATTCCTATACTACGCTTTGCAGTTGTTTTATCATTCAACTCCATGCACCTTTCCTCTGTCGATCGAGATCATGTGAATTTATAATTGCTATTTCAGTTTTTGGACTTTATAGACAAACCCAGTTTACAAATATGTTGGTGTCCGACTCCATATTTTTAGACATTTAATGTGTCATTGAGCTTTACTTGCCTTGGATTTATGATGATAATTTTGCTGCTGTAACCACGAAGATTGGGTGGAGATGTGATGTCTGTCTACGAGTGTTTGCTATGTATTCCAGTAATTGCCTCACTGCTTTATCCTGTTCCTACTTCTGAAACTTGTTTTCTGCTTCCTGCAGACAATGGTTAAATCGTTTGAGGTTACAGAACTGCCAGGTGCTTGAATGTAGAATAGGTCAATTGTTTATGTTGAAAGTCATCTTTAATGTTGAGGATCAATTTTCAATTTTTTATAAGGATTTACTGTTTAATTTCACAGTGAGGTCGGCAAAGTTCATAGCACGTAAGCAGTGGGTTGTTGCTGGTGCTGACGACATGTTTATCCGTGTGTACAATTACAATACAATGGACAAGGAGAAAGTATTTGAGGCCCATACAGACTATATACGATGTGTGGCAGTTCATCCAACTCTCCCATACGTGCTGTCATCCTCAGATGATATGCTCATAAAGCTGTGGGACTGGGAAAAGGGGTGGATGTGCACTCAAATATTTGAGGGTCATTCCCATTATGTGATGCAAGTGACGTTTAATCCAAAAGATACTAATACCTTTGCTAGTGCATCTCTAGATCGCACAATCAAGGTATGTGTGTCGCCGTAATAAGCTTATTGAGTGCAGGATCCGTTGCTTTATTGCTTTTCAGATTTCTTTAATAGGCTAACTTTTTACTGTTTTTTCTAGATCTGGAATCTTGGTTCTCCTGACCCAAATTTTACTCTGGATGCCCACTTGAAAGGAGTTAATTGTGTAGATTATTTCACTGGCGGTGACAAACCCTATTTAATTACTGGTTCTGATGACCACACTGCGAAGGTTCTGCCTTACTTTCCCATTCCTTTAGCTATTGAGCATGTATGAACAAAATATAATTTTAGGCCTAAACTTTTGACACAGGTCTGGGATTATCAGACAAAAAGCTGTGTCCAGACACTAGAAGGTCATACACATAATGTGTCTGCAGTTTGTTTCCACCCTGATCTACCCATTATAATTACTGGTTCTGAGGATGGCACTGTTCGCATATGGCATTCCACCACATACAGGTACTGCTGTTGCAAGATGCCTTAGCACCTAACCTAAGCAATACCTGCCGAAGTTAAATTTATACTTCCTCCGTCCCCGGAATAGTTTCCCACTTTGACTTTTTGCATTCAAACTTTTCCATCTTTGACTACGAATTACTCTTAAATTGCAAATGTAAAATGTTCAATTTTTTTTATATAATGAAACTTTAGGGACTAAATTTTCATTATATAATTTAATTGAACATTTTACATTTGCGGTTTAAGATTATTTCGTAGTCAAAGTTGGAAAAGTTTGACTGCGAAAAGTCAAAGTGGGAAGCTATTCCGGGGACGGAGGAAGTATTTGTTTTATGAGTGGTCATATACATACTGAACACTGAACAGCAAAAACCTAGCTCTAATAATTTTTATTGCGGTTTATGTCTTTATTTCATCCTCTTTAATCTTTATCTTTCAAACCATAAAAGAATGCTTCGTTGGATTTAGTTAGAGATGTTTCATATATTAGGTGTTTCTTGTCTTGAGGAACTAGATTTAGTTTCTTTTTTTTTTTTTTCAACATCAGCGAATCTTTGAAATACATGATCATAATTTTTTAGCTTCAAGTGTTGAACGAATTACTACTTCCTCTGCCCCTCTAAAACTTCCCCACCCCCCATTTTGGTCCTTCCCAATGAAGTTCTCCCATTCCAGAATAGCAGAATTTTCATTTCTTCTTCGTCATGTATCCATTCTCTCTCATATTTTGTAGATTTTTTATTAGTTTCTCTTATACTTTAACACCGACTCACAATCTTTATTCTCTTTTATTCATTTCCATTTTCCATCCACATTCCTTTGAAAGGCACCCAGTATGGGAAAGTTTTAGAGAGACAGAGAGAATGTTATTTTTGTCATATGATGTGTGTAAAAATTCAGTTATGTCATAGCACTGCACAAGTATACTACTAATGATAATCTACAAGCCTACCATCTTTTCTTCCCTGTTGTAATCAAATAGAATTCTCAATATTTATGTGCCACCCCCTTTCCTTCCAATTGAATGACCAGTTGGACGCGCACATTTATTTTTGCACTTCAATATTACTCCCTCCATTTCACTTGATGCTTAACATTTATGTTTGGCACGGACACAAAGTTTAAGGTGATTGAGTAATAAAGTGGTTTATATTGATAAAGTAGTACGGGGATGGTAAAAAGAGAGAAATTGAAAAATTGGGAAAGAGAGATTAAAATTAATTAGTGGAGATAGTGGGTTTCCATTAAAGGAAATGTTAATCTTTAATAGAAACACCCGATTTGGCAAAATGTTAAGCATTGAGTGAAACGGAGGAAGCACTCCTTTGCTACACTCACTGTTTTGTTTTTCCTACCTCAGAAGTTTGTTTTTAGTAATTGGTCTGACATAAGATCTTTTATTTATTTTGCTGCTACGCAGGCTTGAGAACACATTGAATTATGGCCTTGAAAGAGTTTGGGCAATTGGTTACATTAAAGGTTCGAGAAGGTATGTCTATGCTGTAATCTGATGTGGTGTCTTCTGGGGGTTTGTAAAAAGTCAATAACCATACGAAAGAATTTAGGATGCCATATAGACACTCTGTTTGGACTTTGGAATGGGAATTCACAGTGGATATGTTTATATTCTTGTGTCGCCTTCTCTAACATATGTTGATTGTAATCTGATCCAATGCTCAGGGTTGTAATTGGTTATGATGAAGGAACCATCATGGTAAAACTTGGCCGTGAGGTTCCTGTTGCAAGTATGGACAACAGTGGGAAAATTATTTGGGCCAAGCATAATGAGATCCAAACCGTTAACATTAAGAGTGTCGGAGCAGATTATGAGGTGTGGTTCCAATGAACATTAATAGATTATCATAGATCTTTTGAATGTTACCACCCGCCCCCTTTTTTTTCTTTGCTGAGTATCATAATTCTCAGGTGGCTGATGGAGAGAGATTGCCGTTGGCGGTGAAAGAATTGGGAACTTGTGACCTTTACCCACAGGTTATTTTCGCTCTGATTTATAAGAACATTTCCTGATATTATATCACAAATTTATGAATTTATCTCAACTCCACGTTGTCTATAGTCGTTTTATGGGATGCATTTCACTAAAACATGTCTGAAGCGCTGAAATCCCTTGTTCATTTTCTCCATTCTGCTGTACAAGCTTTCACTATCTTTTCTACTCCTTCCGAGAAGATATCATTAATGAATTTTTGTAGGAGGAAGTAGGTTTGTCTTAGTATTTAACTTTGTCTGAGAAAAACGGACAATTGACGGTTCTTTACCATTATCTCAGCTGTTAGCTCATTTCTCAGATTTTGTAACCAGCTGAGCGACACAGTATTAACTTCAACAAATTTTCCTTCATTTTGCAGAATTTAAAGCATAATCCTAATGGCAGATTTGTTGTTGTCTGTGGAGATGGTGAATTCATTATATATACTGCCTTGGCATGGAGGAACCGATCATTTGGTTCTGCACTGGAATTTGTTTGGTCCACTGAAGGCGAATATGCTGTCAGGGAAAGTACATCAAAGATTAAGATCTTCAGTAAAACCTTTCTGGTCAGTGTTTGCTGAGTATACCTAGTTTCACATACCTTATTTCATCCCTCACCTTACCCTCCCCCTAAGGCCTCAAATGACGAGAATGATAGTAATAACTATTGATTGTGCTTGACTACTATAATACTGTCAATAGCATGTTATGGTAATGGGAACACTTTAATACAAGTCATACATGATACTTAACGTGGAAAGTTTTGTTTTTCCAGGAGAAGAAAAGCATCCGTCCAACTTTTTCTGCTGAGCGAATTTATGGGGGTATTTTATTGGCAATGTGCTCAAACGATTTTATTTGTTTCTATGACTGGGCTGAGTGTAGGTTGATAAGGCGAATTGACGTCAATGTTAAAGTAAGAACTCGATTGAGATACTTGTTGCATCTACTATGGTGTTTATATATATTATGTCTTTATTTAATGACACATTGTTAAAAAAATCCAGAATTTGTACTGGGCTGACAGTGGTGATTTGGTGGCTATTGCTAGTGATACATCATTCTACATACTCAAGTATAACGTAAGAACTCTTTGACCTTGAGGTTCTCTTTATTTGAGCATGGTAAATTTTTGTAATTTTTTTGCCTTCTCTTATTGCAGCGTGATGTAGTTTCTGCTCACCTCGATAGTGGGAGATCAGTTGATGAACAAGGTGTGGAAGATGCATTCGAGCTCCTTTACGAAATTAATGAACGCGTGAGGACTGGAATTTGGGTCGGGGATTGTTTTATTTACAACAATTCGTCCTGGAGACTTAATTACTGTGTTGGTGGTGAGGTATGGTATCGCTCAATTATACTTTCGATCATTTGGCATCTTTGTTTTCTATTAGTCGAATTGCTTGAGAAATTAATATTCTTGATACAATGGCAACATCAATAACGGTAACTTTTCATTATTTGTTTTTTGCAGGTAACAACGATGTTCCATTTGGACCGCCCTATGTACCTGCTTGGATATCTTGCTAACCAAAGTCGTGTTTTTCTCATTGACAAAGAATTCAAGTGAGCACTGATACAAACTTTTTGAAGTTGCATCGGTTTTGATCAACCTTTTTTTTTGTTTGTAACTTCATTATTTCTCAAACCTTCTCAGTGTTGTGGGATACACCTTGCTACTTACCTTGATCGAGTACAAGACTCTAGTAATGCGTGGTGACGTGGAAAGGGCAAGTGAGATCTTACCATCCATTCCTAAAGAACATCACACCAGGTTCATTAGTTAGTTCAATATCTTGCCTTCTGCAGCAGTTACTTCTGCTTATTTAGCTATTTATGTATCTGTAATATCTTTATAAGCACATTCTATACGTTTTGGGAGTGAAATATTTCAAACCAGAACATTTTACAATGACTTGGATATATGTTAACTCACCATCCAATGATGAGCCCTAGTGTAGTTTTATGTGTTCCAGTCTCATGTGTGTAAACCATCCAAGTTCTTTAAGAAACTCTCTTGTTTTTGCATTGATTTTGGTTTTGTGCTGCGTGACAAATCCTAATAATGCACAGAATATTCATGAATGAGAAGTCTTGTTTTTCCCTTCCCCTCTATTTCCTTTTGCATCTTTTCTTCCTTGAGGCTTTATCATAGAACAGTTTGAGTAAGTTTGGCTATGCATTAACTTTCAGTGTTGCTCATTTCTTGGAATCACGAGGAATGATAGAGGATGCATTAGAAGTCGCCACAGACCCTGACTACAGGTTTGAGTTGGCAATTCAACTTGGCAAACTTGAGATTGCTAAGGTAATATGTTGTCTTGTTTGATTTCTGGGATCACATCTCTTAAAAGTTTTTATGCTCAAGTACACTTTTTTTGCATTCTTTTCTACAGGAGATTGC
Organism: Plantago major; assembly: GCA_026545765.1. Lineage (NCBI taxonomy): Eukaryota > Viridiplantae > Streptophyta > Magnoliopsida > Lamiales > Plantaginaceae > Plantago > Plantago major. The sequence goes on from CM048839.1 coordinate 35,305,105, forward strand.
CTCAGTTGCACAAAGTGAGTCTAAGTGGAAACAGTTGGGTGAATTAGCCATGTCCACTGGGATGGTACACTCTCGATCATTATGCCGAGTTAAAATGTGTTATAAACTATTTTAGATTTTCTACTGCCATCGTTAATTAGTGAATTATGGCATTGCAGAATTATTTGTGCCGTCAATTAGACTGCATTTATTTGTCTATTAGTCCAGGTTCTGGTTATTCTAAAATCTTAGGCCTATATTTCAGTTAGAGTTGGCAGAGGAGTCTTTGAAGCAAGCTAAAGACTTGAGCGGTCTGCTTCTACTCTATTCCTCTCTAGGCGATGCTGAAGGAATTACAAGACTCGCATCTCTTGCTCAGGAAAGTGGGAAGAACAATGTCGCATTCCTTTGTCTATTTATGTTGGGTAAATTGGAGGACTGTCTTCAACTTTTGGTTGAGAGGTAAATATTTTTCTTTTATTTTGTGCCTGTTGATCGACCAATTAGGTTGTGCCATTTATTGACATGAGTTTTGTGCAGTAATCGTATACCTGAAGCTGCATTGATGGCGCGGTCTTATCTTCCAAGTAAGGTTTCAGAAATAGTTGCTCTCTGGAGAAAGGATCTCAATAAGGTCTACACTCTACACTCTTTTCTTATTGTACTATCTCTGTGCCTATTTAATAGAGAGGCTCTCCATTTCTGCATGCACAGACCTATTTCCTTATTATTCTTCCTTTTTTATTACTACAAGCAATAACTATCAAGTTGACACACATCTAACAATTATGCAGACAATTTTACCAAGGGAATTTGACTTTTGAAAATTGGAATTGTAGATACTATGCAAGTGAATATGATGGAAAGTAGAACATATAAACTGATTTTCTGGGTATATTGTCTTGGTACAAGATTTAACAAACATATAAGCTGGTGTATAATACAATGGAGAACAATAAGTAAAAGGGGGGAAAAAAACTGTAAGGACACCAGAGTTGCAAACTAATTCAGCAGATTTTGAAGACTATAGTAGATGTCACTAAAGATTCCATAATAAAGTTGCTCCACTAATCTATTTTATTCTAGGATTTTAACAATTTAATTGGAGCATAATACAGAAATTTTCTTAATTTTTGCCCTTGATCCGTGAGAAAAGTCAAATGTCCCAATCAAATATGTGCAAGGATGGAATAATAATGTGCTAGTTGTAGTTATGATGGCATATTGGAAACTTATCCTCTCTTTGACAAATTGTTTTATATTTATGCCCCAAGAGTAAGAGGCATAACGAGGGGTTTTGATGTTACTTAATCTGGTCTGAATGTACTCTGCAGATTAATCAGAAAGCTGCGGAATCTCTTGCTGATCCAGAAGAATATCCAAATTTGTTTGAGGACTGGCAAGTTGCTCTTTCCGTCGAGTCTAAGGTTGCTGAGACAAGGTATTTTGTGCAGATATTTCGTCCTGCAGTTTCTATGCTTGATCAATGAACTTTTGCTTTCAGCCAACGGTTGTCCAAACCAAATGTGCTTCGGTCGGGAATAACATATATTTGATGTCTGAGTTCTGGATAGAGTGAAGTCTTGTCCAAATGTGCTCAGTATCTATGTTGACTTGTATTTGTTGGGTTTATCTGCCCTCCTCCTCCATATAGTGCTCTAGTGCACTGAGTATGTACTTGTTTTCTTTTGAACTGTAGGACCACCTATCCTCCAGCTGCCGAATATGTGCAACATGCTGACAGATCAACAGCAAGCCTTGTCGAAAGTTTTAGGAACATGCAAATAGAGGACGAAGAACCACTTGAAAATGGAGGATTAGATCACGAGGTAAAGATGTTTTGCTTTTGAGTTGCGTTTCACTGTTTTGTTTGACACGAGAGTATTCTGGAAGATGCTAAAAGATGCCTGGTTTATCTCCTTTTCAATCTGATATAAGGTCACTATTTTTCTAGCATAAAATAATGTGAACGATCTTTGGTCTCCCATAAAGCCATGTTATTCCTGGCATAGAAAGACCTTGCTAATTTTTGCCAACTCTGATCTGGACTTTGTTTGAGTTATCTGATTGGTGCTAAAATTTCTGTTTATCAATTCTTTTCCCAGGCTGCCGAGAACAATGGAGATGAAATGCAGGAACAATATGGGGAGGAAATCACTGACGATCATGGTGATGCACAAATAGAGGAACATGAAGAGGGCCAAGAAGAGCCTGCTTTGATCGACGCTGACTCCACGGATGGTGCCGTACTCGTTAATGGAAACGAGGCTGATGAAGAGTGGGGTACGAATAATGAAGGAAAAACGTCAACCTAAAAGCAATTGGTTGGGCCGGTGTGAATTTCCTAGTTTTGTTGCTGGTGATTAATTGATTTTCTTCTAGTTGATGTTTAGCACTCCCAGTTTTTGTAGTCTTGAAAGTTGTGTTAATAGAAGCATGATGTTCATCTTTGCTTTAGACATCATTTCATTGGGTAACACAGATTTTTATGGGATTTAGCTAGTGGACTCAATTTAGGAGTAATTAATCTTGGAAATTTTGACTCCTATGGACAGAATACAAGTCCAAATAGTATTCAGGCCATTGCTCGTCATTGTGAAGTATCTTTTGATCCCCTATCTTCATTTGACTATGGTTTGTCCTGAGAGGTGTCTACACTCGTATTCTTTTTGTGAGCCATAGGGTTCTGTGTGACCTTTCAATGGTAATTTTTCCTGTTACAGAAGTACCAAGGAATCTGACTCTCGTCTGAGTATTAGCTCACTGAATTGTTCGTCAATTTCGTGATGGTACCTTAGCATAAGTTTGGATTACGTTTTTGTACGATTTTCACTCCCCTTAGGTTATCCAGTTATCTTGATAATTAGGCTCAGCGTTATAATATCAGTTTCTCCACTGACTGGAGCCTTATATATATTCCTCTTTCCCTTGCTGGGTTGGCAGTGCTTACACCATGTCACTGAGTCCACTCAAGACAAACGGTTCCAGCTTGCGCTTTATGTCCATGATGGTGAGTATTTTGGCTTCGTTCATTCTGAATTTTATAATTATGTGAATTTGGGAATTTTTTTAGCTTCTCAGTGTTGGTATTCTTATGTTCAATGGTGGAAAGAAGGATGTGTGTACAGTTTGCCTTCTACATGAATTGCATTCTATTATGAATGATAGTATCATATTTCTATCAGATGCACCTCCGTGTCAAATTATGCTTTCTTCTAGAATTAGTAGAAAAAGCTTGAGTCATCCATGATCTTCTAAGTTCGTGGAAGTTGTTAACGTTCTTGTTCTTAGAATCTTGCCATAGGAAAGCTCTGGCATGGAATATGTTTATTGATGAAATACCCTTTAGTATATGTCCATTGACTAAATACCCATATGTCTGGAAGGCCAAGAAAAATGTCATATATCCGTATATGTGTATTATAGACTAAACGATGGTCGTATGATTGTTCTCTTGGCTCCTGAGAATGTCCATACTCTTTTTCTCGTGTCTCTGCACTACTAAAATTTAGTGATTTATAATCTGTGATGTCAGGTGTTCCATTTATTGGCGATCGAGGACCGGGTCTTTCTGGCAGTGGGTGTGATAAGCATGTCCAGTTTTGTAATGGAGGCACCCATGATACTGTAAACTTTCTGAATTCGACTAATACGAGTTTAGCTGAAGCATGGTAGCTTGGTTTTATAACACCGATTTACCTATCAAGTTATGATGTGCCATTGTGAATTGAAGTGAACTGTAGATACTTCATAATAGCAACTTTCTTATATATAGAAACTCACCTTGATCATATAGAAACGTGGTTAACGACCAATTAATTTGTATGCTTGAATTTTATGGACGATTTTTAAAACCAAATTGGATCTTACATTTTTCGCCTACCAAATTTAAATTAAATTTTTTTACTAGGATTCGTGCTGGACCATAATGTAGTATGTAAAATTGTAAATTAAAGAACCTTGAGCTGAAATTTTTGATTTCGGTTGATTTGAGTCGAACTACTTGTCCACTAAACTACCACTCCCTCTTCTTCTGTTCCGTAGTACTTAATACTAATGTTTTTCATATGTTAATATAAGTTAATTAGTATATAATAAAAAATAGAAATGACCATATACATACAAATAATAAAAAATTAAAAAAATGGTACTACTTTTAAGTATAAGTTTCTTGTTTAATCACTAAAATTACATATTTTTGCTACATTATTATGTTTTATACTCCCTCGGTCCATTAAAATAATGTATATGTATTAAAAAATTTGTTGGAGGATGTAGTGAGTATGAAATCTACGTGTGAACCTTAATGAATTGTGTGAACTTGTTGGGGGATGTAGTGAGTATGAAAATGGCAACGAACATGGTATTTTTTTTAAAATGAATTATTTACACAAAATCTATTTGCAGATCGACATTTGGTTTCGCGTAAACGAACACTCCAGTCCTGTTTGGACTTTAGTCTTAAGGTCGCTTAATTGACTAATTCGGTGACACAACACTTTGAGTTTCGGATGTTTTACATTTTCAAACTTTTACGAATAGAATTGAAGATTTTCCAAGAGGTGGTGAAGATAAAACATTGTCATTGTGTATGAATTAAAGCATTGTGTTAATAAAAACTTTAAATGTTTTTAATCCGACTTTTTTGGTTTTAGCCACATGTCAACATGCAATGTAATTGTTCCATACATTTAACTAGCAAGTCTTACTGGAGACATTTAATAATGATTAAAGAAAGAAGATAGCAATGTAATTATTAACCAGAAACATCGGGGTTCGTACACGATAGTTTCTAGGGCTGGAGTCGGACGAAATATTTGGAATTGGAAATTCGGGATCGGGACATATTTTTCACGTTCCAATTTCATCCCAAATAAAGTCAGATTTTTTCGGGATCCCATATATTTTGAAGAAATTTTACAACACTCGATAATTTTGTACAACAATTTATATTTTACTAACAAATACTAGTTCACTTAAACATAATTGCATAATCTTACTTTCACCTCTATATGCACATAATTGCATAATCTTACTTGCACCTCTATATGCATAAACGAAACAACCTACAAGTTAGTATGAATTCAACTCGTACCACAAATTAACTTGTTTTGTTTGTTTTTTTCCATATATTAAACATACAACGGATACTTAGATAAGCAAGTACCACCCCAACATCGATCTCGATCATGTAAGTAAAGAAGAAAAAAAGTTGCATCCTAAAAGAGTTATTGTTATTGTGTAATATACAATAGTTCTAATTATTTATTGATTTATTCATTATTCCATTTGGGATCCTAAATCCCAAATTGGGATGCAAAATTAATACCAATTCCGTCCCGAAATTATATATGGGAATTCAGGAATTATCCCAATTGAAATCGAAAATTTCGGGACACTCCCAATATCCCATCCCAAAACCCCACCCCTAATAGTTTCACATAAAATCAAAAAAAAATCTTATTAACACCTAAACTGATGTTAATACGAAAATAATTATTATTACATAAAATGGTTTCATAAGGTGGTCTAGTGGTAAGGAGTTTAAATTGTATGCATGAGGTGCAAAGTTCGAACCCTGCAGCGTCAATTATTGAAAGGAGTTATAAGGTGGTTAAGGCAAGAAGTTATAAGATGGTTGATGCGGAAGACACTTAATGGTAATTGAGCCCTTATAATATAATTAGCTTATTCAATTTTATTTTTTTTTAACATAAAATGGTTTCATGATCAAACATCAATTGGTTTCATTTTGAACATAATGATTTTAGTTGACAACATGAGTTAGTTTTTTAAAAAAGTTAAAATAAACCAGATAAAATAGTAACCCATGGCTTGCTTCAAATCGATGATCTTATTTCAAGATAAACCCCTAACTGCTAGCTTATAAATTTGTTGATTTAATAAACTTATTCAGATATATTATCAAAACAATAAATTTGCTGATTTGTTCATATATAGCAAATTAACTAATTAATTTACTAAACAATTCCAACAACATCAATTAATTTATCAACTACACAACCATCTAACGGATGGGCTTTTGTTTTGAACACATGTAGGTTGTTTGGCATGCAACTTTAATTGATTTGATTTTAATTTAGTTTTAACTGATAAATAACAACTAAATTTTAATTAAGTTAAAATTATATAGGTAAAAGTTGTGAAAAAAATTGTGTTTGGGAGAGAAAGTGAATATTTTAATTGAGTTTAATTTAAATTGGCAAGAGTCGAAACTAGAATTTTTTTCGCCCCGTGCTAACCTTTAGCTTGTTTAAACAATTATTGAATAATTTAAATAAATAAATATAAAATCTGGTAAATTCATACTCCCTCCGTCCCATATAAGCTGTCCACTTTTGCCATTTTGGGCGTCCCGATAAAGTTGTCCACTTTCAATTTTATGCAATTTTAGGAACACCTATATAATTTTATATCCTCCACTACTCCTAAAAAAAATCAAAAAGTAATTAAACAATCAAACCAATTACTAATAAAGTTACAAAGCAAACCTCATGTAAAGGGGCGAAAGACTAATCGAACCATATAGTAGATGGTTCCCTCCGAAGTTTCCCTCAGAATAGTTGGAGCTCGAGTGCGACTTCTATCGGGTAAAGCCAATGATTAGAGGCATCGGGATGCAACGTCCTCGATCTATTCTCAAATTTTAAATAGGTAGGGCAACGTGGTTTATTTTTGAACCTCGCCAAGGAATCGAGAGCTCAAAGTGCGCCATTTTTGGTAAGCAGAACTGGCGATGCAGGATGAATCGGAAGCCGGGTTACGGTGCCTAACTACGCGCTAACCTAGATCCCACAAAGGGTGTTGGTTGATTAAGATAGCAGGACGTGGTTATGGAAGTCGAAATCCTCTAAGGATTGTACTAAATAGTGTTATAATATTACTCTCCTTAATTTCTGTACATGAACAGTAAACTGGACAGCTTCTAAGGGATAGAGGGAGTATATAATAGTGATCTTTCCACATATGAAAAGTTACATTTTATAACAATTATTCTAAATGTATATATTACCCACCAAGTGTTTTGAGTTTGTTTTACCAACATTTAGTAAAAACTGGCTTATGCTAAGATATAAAACCTCTAAAATATATTTTTTAACTATACTAGTAAAAACCACTTTAAACACACTTTTTCATGGTTGTGTTGTCTCAGCTTAAACTCGATACATCTATAGTGTTTATTTCCGAAATCCACCCCCTTGCAAGGCACAAACTTCTCATACAAGTAGCTTCGCCCCTTGGTGAAACTAAACCAAAATGAGCAACCCAAACAAGAATAAACCGTATAGAAGTTATGAATTCATAGAAAGTGAATTAAATTAATTGTTAGGCATAAGCCTCTATATATACAAATCTATAGTTAGAATCCTAATAGTAAAAGGTTTCGAGATATAACTAAAGAAGGTAGAATTCTATAATTAATCAACTTCCTTAATACGCCCCCGCAAAATAGACGTTCCATCGGCAACGGAAATTTTGGAGCGCAAGGTCTCAAAACGAGCTCGAGGAAGGGGTTTGGTGAGAGCATCTGCAAGTTGATCCAAAGTATTAACGTAAGACACAGAGATGAGACCCTTTTGTGACAAGTGCGGACAAAGTGCAAATCAAGCGTAATATGCTTCATGCGGGAGTGCATCACTGGATGAAGAGCAAGACGAGTAGCACCCATATTATCACAAAGGACACGAGGACTTGTCCGAACTGGTATACCAAGCTCATGAAACAACTGTTGAATCCAACAAACTTCAGAGGAAGCAGAGGCGAGAGCACGATATTCAGCTTTAGTTGAGGAACGAGCAACACCTGACTGCTTTCGAGAACGCCAAGAAATAGGATTTGGACCAAGGAAAACGACATAAGCAGAGGTGGAACGCCCGTCACTCAAATCACCACCAAAATCAGAGTCAGAGAACGCGGTAAGAGACAAATTAGTAGGAGGGCGAAGTAAGAGACCATAGTAAATAGTTTCCTTAAGATAGCGAAACAACCTTTTGACAGCTCCCCAATCATGATCAGAAGGATTGGCCATAGATTGTGCAAGACGGTTCACCGTAAAAGCAATATCGGGACGAGTTAAGGTGAGATACTGGAGACCTCCAAGAGCACGACGATACTCCGTAGCATCAGTAGGATCTCCAACCAAAGTAGTACGCTTAGTAGCCATAGGAGTGGATAATGGTTTGCAACCGTCCATGTGATGTCGACGAAGAAGATCCATAGTATACTTGTGTTGAGAAAGAAACATACCTTCCTTACAAGAAGCAACCTCAATGCCCAAGAAGTAGGTGAGGGGACCCAAATCCTTAACAGCAAATCTACTCTGAAGATGAAGAATAACATCAGCAATAGCGTCAGAGTTTGAGCCGGTTATAATTAGATCATCAACATAAACAAGAACGATAAGGCGAACTCCATTCTTTGACCGATTAAATAAGGAAGTATCAGCAACTGACTGCACAAAACCATAATCCAAAAGTGTTGAACTAAGAGCTTGATACCAAGCATGAGGAGCTTGACGCAAGCCATAGAGTGACTTGCGAAGTTTACACACGGCAGAGGCAAATGATGAATTAATAAAACCAGGAGGTTGTACCATATATACAGGCTCAGAAAGATTTCCATGTAAAAAGGCATTGCTGATGTCAATATGCTGGAGACGCCACTGAAATTTGAGTGCAAGGGACAAAACTGTACGAATAGTGACAGGTTTAATAACCAGGCTAAAAGTGTCATTGTAATCGATTCCAGGGCGTTGATGGAAGCCTTTAGCAACAAGACGTGCTTTAAACTTATCGATAGAGCCGTTAGGTTTACGTTTCACTCGAAAAACCCATTTACATCCAACGACATTCACTCCAGGAGGAGGAGAGACAAGATCCCATGTGCCATGTTTTGTGAGAGCTGTGAATTCTTCATACATTGCTTGACGCCGACGGGGGTCTGCAAGAGCCTTAGAAACAGAAGTAGGTTCCTCATCAGATGACACAGGATGATGGGTGGTGACATGAAACGTCTTAGGTCTAAATATGTTGTGTTGACTTCGTGTGGACATATTATGGGGCCGGGGAGGGGGTGGTTGGTTGCGACGGCCTGGGAGAGAACCTGGAGGCCGAGTGGGCTCACTAAGAGGTATAGCACATGGTGGGGTTGAAGGTGACACGGGAGAGGAGAACTCGGGTTCAACTGACAATAAAGGAGAAGTATGTGTGGGAGTATGAGGTAAACTAGGAGATGGCGGTGTGGTAGGCACATGAGATGTTACTATAGTTGGTGCTGGTGCTGGTGCAACTGTGTGCGGTAGAGGTGGTGTTATAGTTGGTCTTCTTTGGCGGTCTGATAGGATGAAATGTGGTAATTGGAATCGAAGATGGTGGAGTAGGAGATACTGGAGGAGAGGCAGGAGCAGGAGTTTTGAATGGAAAAATGAATTCCGAGAAACGCACATGCTGAGATACAAATACACGAGAGTTATCCAGGTCCATACAACGATAAGCGCTTTGTGAGGTAGAGTATCCGATGAATAAACATGGGCGAGATGGTGAGTCTAGCTTAGTTGATGTGTAAGGCTTCAGCCATGGAAAACACAAGCAACCAAAGGTTCGCAGTTTGAGATAATTCGGAGTAGAACCGAATAAAGCCTCAAAAGGACTACGCCCCTGCAAAATTGGCGTAGGGAGTCGGTTGATCAAGTATGTTGCTGTTTGAAGCGCACATGACCAGAAATGGTGAGGAAGGCCTGCATGATGGAGAAGAGCGCGACACGTCTCAAGAAGATGTCTATGACGGCGCTCAGCAATACCATTTTGTTCGGGAGTGTGTGGTGCTGTAGTTAGGAAACTGATACCGGAGGAAGCAAAATAGCGGCGTAAAACAATAAATTCTCCACCATTATCACTGTAGAAGTTTTTAACCTGATGACCAAATTGTTTCTCAATTAAGGGAACAAGACGTTGGACAATGATTGCAACTTCAGACTTTGCCGCTATAGGGAACAACCAACAATATCGGCTAAACAAGTCAACAAGTAGTATCGACTGCCATCCACAGAAGCAACTGAAGTAGGACCCCAAACATCAGCAAATATATAATGTAGAGGATGTAAGGCAGTAAACGAAGAGTCATGGAATGGTAATTTCTGAGTCTTACTAATACCACATGAGAAGCAGAACTTATTTAAAGTACCAGAATGACGAGAAACTGGTAACTTGAACTTAGAAATAATATTGGAGCTAGTTAAATCGATGGATGACCGAGTCTAGCATGCCAGGTGAGGGTTGTTGTGCGTTCGCCCATAGAAGAAAAGAGCGCTTCGGATTTCATGTATCTACTAGGTGGGCGAAAGTAATAAACTCCTTTATTGCAAAGTCCTCGCGCCAAATGCGCCCCCGTGAGGAGATCCTTCACAAGAAAGTAATTCGGGAAAAAATCGAGAGACACGCCATTTGTGCGTGTAAACTCATGAACGGATAAGAGGTTATGCTTCGCTGTAGGCACACACAGAACATTAGTTAGAGTAAAATTGCGGGTCGGGTTGGAAACAATACCGTGCATCAAGATGACTAATAGGCAAACCAGAACCATCGGTCAGATGCACCTCTTCGTTACCATCATATGCAAATTTGGTGGAAAGATTATTGCAGTCGTTTGTTATGTGGTGTGATGCACCAGAGTCGACAAGCCAAGATGGATGTATCGGGCACAGAGTGGAAGACTAGGTAGTGTTAGCTTGAAGATCGTGCATTCGATATCGTGGAGTAATAGGACCAGGATTGTGGTAGAGTCGACAATTAATCTGACCAATTTGAATATGAGTATTGCGATGAGTCATCTTGCAGATCAAATAGGAGAATAAGGTGGGTGTTGGGTAATTATTTTGCCGAACTTGTGAAAAGTGGTGATTGACTTGTTTCAGAGTAGAAATCAGATCAGAGCGAGACAACAAATCTCGTTGGTTTTCTGCAACTCCCGGTGAAATAGAGGAACAGCGGCACAGAGATACCATATAGAAGTTATGAATTCATAGAAAGTGAATTAAATTAATTGTTAGACATAAGCCTCTATATATACAAATCTATAGTTAGAATCCTAATAGTAAAAGGTTTCGAGATATAACTAAAGAAGGTAGAATTCTATAATTAATCAACTTCCTTAATAATCCGAACACTCAATTTTAGTGGACACCTAATAGCGTGCCGAACATGTTCATATTAGCATGTACTTTCCAGGACGGAGGAATTAATATTGATGCGGTATATTTTTCTCGGTCCCGTATATAAAAAAAAATATGCATTTTTTCCGGCTGCCCCAAAGTAAAACGCAAGTATGCAACCAAGCAAACACGGTTCTAGGAGCTACTAGCCTAGTACTATACTATATCATATGGTCTCTGAAATGTCTTTTGAGTCTCTTCGTTATTGTGCTGTATTGTACCCTTTCTAGGGTTTTAGCAGATCCCATTTCAACACATAAGCTTCAAATCAGACCTGCGCCGAATCCTCTCAGGTAACCAGACTCCTCAGCTTCCTTTTCATTTCTTCCCTTATTCGTCGCCTTTACGGATTTCCGATATCGCGTTGCGTGTGTTTCTTCGATAGCTGTATTTACATGCGGTGCTTCAGCTTTACTGTAACTACCTTATCTTGAATCTTGCTTTTGTTGCTAATTGGGTAATGGTGTTTGGTTATTCTTCAATTGGACTCGTTGAGCTTCGTTTGGTTGTTTAGGGTTTTGTCATTTTTGTTGAATTTGGGAAAATGGGGTTTCAGATGCCAATTCAATGTGAGATTCGTAGGAAAAGCCAGGTTTTCATAAGATAGATGTCCCCGTTCATTATCTTTGACAATCTTGAGATGTACCCATTCGTTATCTGGTGTAATTATGAATCAGATATGTTAGCTGGAAGCCAGGTTTTCATAAGATAGATGTCCCCGTTCATTATCTTTGACAATCTTGAGATGTACCCATTTGTTATCTGGTGTAATTATGAATCAGATATGTTAGCTGGAGTGATAGATATGGAAGCATAAGAAAGAGTTGCCTGTAGTTTCCATGTTATCATAGTCTTCGACTCTTCGTTTTAGAATAACATATGGCTGTTGGTTCTTATGACTCCTGGAAATATCTATCTCTGTAGAGATTTTGTTCCGGTTAATGGTAATTGATAATGTATTTCAGTATTTGAAAGAATAAGTGTATGGATAGTAAGCTGCTTGATTCTGGCTCCATTTATCTTGTAAGAACACCACCATGAAAAGGAAGCCCCAATTCCATTTTTCATGTAACTCTACCTCTGGTTCTGTATTATTTCCTTGCATGGAAGCCTTACCTAGTTCTCAAATGTTGATAACTATTGGAAAACCCAGACATGCATAACACACAGGGTCACACTGTCTGTGAAATGGTTTCTTCCTAATATTTAGAAAAACAATGGTTTTTCCTGAGACTTGCTTCCAGACAGTTTGAAAAGAGAGAGTATCTTCGCACTGTGTTTTGAACACACTTTTATCCCACTAAACATAGTGTTTGCATACTTAAGTATATCGTTGAACAAGCACCAATAGTTGCATATGGAAATGTCTGTGTTCTACTATTTACAACAAGACAAGTATAATATCATAGAGCAGGTATTGATTGTGATATCCTCTCTCCCTCTTTTATTGTTCTCAAAAGAAATTAATATTCATGTGGTTGACTCATCTCTGTTAGACTACATTGTTGATTTTGTATCTAGTCTCTGCTGAAAAGTATTGATAGGCAATTTTTTGCTGGTTAGCCGTGGTGAAGTTCATTTGTCTTTGGTGAGAGAATCTTTTATCTTAATTTCAGTAGTCAGAAAGAAGAGGTTTACATTGATGTTCTCTTAGTTCATTAAATTTTCATTTCGTTTATTCTCCAGGAGTTGCCATCCCACCCTCTGCGAGGGGAGCAAGAGCGTGAACTTGTAAACATATATCTGCCATGGGGGATGCTGAAAACAATTTCCAACCTTCAAAAAAGAGAACTGCTCAGGTTCAGTTATCTCGAGATAACCCTGGCCTTGATGATGACAATGATGAGACACCTGAACTAGAGTCGGGAACTTTCAAGCGGGCAAGCGATGAGATCCTTGCTACTAGAAGGATTGTGAAAGTCCGACGGTCGCAAGCTTCATCAGCTACAGATACCCCAGTTCGTCCTAGTAATCCTTTTGCTGCTATCAGCTTTGCTCCTTCTGTGACTGTACAAGCATCTAGTGTTACAGCAAAGGAAACCGAGCAAATTGATAAAAATGAGGTAAAATCTGGAAAAGAGGTTGATGAGCCTAAAAATGGACCAAGTGAGGTAAAAGAGGCTGCAGAGAATGCTGAACAACCTGAAAAGGAGGTTGAGGACTTGAAAACCGAACAAAATGCCAGTGAGGATAGCAAGCAAAGGATCCCTGAATCTGTAGGTGAGGCCGTGGAGGCTGAAAGTAAAGATTCTGAAGATGGAGCTGCCAAAGATGCAAAAGTTGATGTTAGCAAGATCGAAGAAGGAAATGTTGTAGGAGAAGAGAAAGATAAGGTAGAGATATCTGCTGAAAAGAACTCAGATTCTGCTTCTTTCGGCTCATTTAAAAATTCAAGTGGCCAAAATGCTTTTTCTGGGTTCACTGGAACAGGATTTTCTAGTACATCATTCTCATTTGGATCGGTTCCGAAAGATGGATCTGCTAGCGCTGGTTCAACATTTGGACTGACGAGCAGCTTTAGCTTTGGTGGTAATTCTGACAATGGAAATCCCCCTACATTCAGCTTCGGTGGTGCTTCTAACAATGGAAACTCTTCTCTATTTGGATCCTCTGGAGCAAGTATTGTGAGTAAGAATGAGAGCAAATTTCCTCCTATGCAAGATGTTCCTCTCGAGACAGGAGAAGAGAATGAGAAGGCTGTTTTCACTGCTGATTCTGCACTGTTTGAGTTTGCGGATGGCTCGTGGAAGGAACGAGGGAAGGGAGAACTCAAGGTTAATATTTCTACAGCAGGGGCGGGGAAAGCAAGACTTGTTATGAGGGCCAGAGGAAACTATCGACTAATTCTGAACGCTAGCCTTTTCCCAAATATGAAGCTGACAAATATGGACAAGAAAGGCATCACTTTTGCTTGCATAAACAGTGCTTCTGAAGGGAAAGAAGATGGCCTTTCTACAATTGCTTTGAAATTCAAGGATCCTTCCATACTTGAGGCATTTCGAGCAGTTGTATTGGAACATAAAGATAAGGCTGCTGCTTCTCTAAGTACCCCAGAGAATTCCCCCAAGGCATAGAATATGAGTAGAATGCAAAACATTGTGCCGGTGAACTATGAATCAATTTACCAAGAGAACCCTCTATGTAGTATGTTAATGATGCTTTATTTTGTTGTTAATTTTCCTTTTGGCCTTGATAATGTACTCTAATCAGCAGTGAACCATGCTGTGAGTCGAGCTTTGTGATTCTGGAGATGTGGAAGTTGAGCACTGAAATTATGTATGTTTAGAGTCTCATGGTACTTTACAGATCTAATGTTTTGAGGTTAATTTTTCTCGGAGATGTATGTTTTGGTTTAGAATTGACAGAACAATAGGCAGTATAGCTTGACATTCAAAACCCAACTCTTGTGCGCTCAAGCCAGTAACCCTGCTGCACGAACTCACGGCTGGAAAATTACGTGAGCAAGGCATACAACACTAAGATCTTACCACACCTAACTGCCCAAGGTCATCCTAGATCATGAAATGTAGCGACTGCCTAATCGGCTACAACAAAAACCGATATCAATGAACTAATTGAGCTTTGAGAATTTCCTGGAGTTTGATTGATATGGAGGCCGGGGTTTGTTAGGATCATGAAGAAACATGTATAATTCATATTAGTTGCGATTTGTTTGATTTATAATCTAGAATTTGAAGTTGAGTGTCTTATACTAATTGCAATTTGTTTGTTTTTTTTTAATGAAAGACTATTTGTCCTTACTTGGGTGCACAACCAAACATGAAATGACTGAGTAAGGCTCTGTTCTTTTCGTCTGACAAACAAGATTTCCGTTTTGCATTTTTGGCGTCCCGAATAAAGGTTTTCGTTTTCATTTTTGATAAAATTTTATTTTCACTATAATATTAACATATTCAAAAGGTTATGACAATAGTACCCCCACCCATTACAATTTACTTTATTCAACTAACTTTCATTATTTTATTCAAAAAGTATTTGGTCCTTAAATAGTGACCATAAAAGTATAGAAGCATATGACAACCTTATACCGGAACAGAGGAGGAAGTAATATTTAAAACAAATATTCGTGCTCTATTTGATTTCCTCTTAATACTTTGCGGTTTAAGCAGAGCATCAAGGTGGGGAAATTTTGATGAAAATTGAAGTTTGGAAGACTGCATTAGTACATCAATATGCAGAGTTGTGTTACAACTAACAAACCAGAGTTGTAACAAATCAATAGTGTAACTGAGGTCCTCGAGTTGAAAAATGGAAGTTTGATATAGAGCTAAAAGATTTACGATTTTATAGGGTTGTAACTCGTATATAGTGTTGTGTAAGAGTGACATGATGTGCGATAGAAATAAGTGACGAGTTTTGATTTTTATAATACTTATTTGATTGATTTTAAAATTGTTTCATTCATTTAAATTGTTATTGTAAATAAAAGAGTAAATAAAAAGAAAAACGTACGGTAAGAAGATAAGATAAATGTATATTTGAATTTTGAGATGGGTTATAAATCGAAAATGTAGACTATAAACGAAAAACACACAAAAAAGGTACTAATTATGTTCTTACGTACGGTAAGAAGATAAGATAAATGTTCTCCACCTTGGCTGTCTATGAATATATGCCTTGGAAATAATGGCATAGGGTGGTGCATACATCTTTTTTCTGCTAATTATGGGTTAGTTAACCAATGTCTACTTGTTTTATTGTGACGATGAATTACTCGATGCACCAAATTAAATTTCTAATATATTTAACTACCCGATCCTTTGGACCGACGCTGTCGCATTTTGCCCGCGACCAACCGTCACCCCTTTTGGGTTTTGGATTGGCTCGGTTCTAATACCATTTGTAATGACCCAACCACTAATCGATCGAGCCCCGACCCTTTACACCTGCGTCTTTACTCATGGACAACTCTCTGGTTGATATTCTAGCACCACTGTACCAACACATGCATTTCCCACACATTTTGTCCTCACTCATGCGTGAACCGAGAAACTTTCCAATCGGTTACTCATTCTAAAATTGCTCAAGAGAAAACACGGTTATCGTAGAAGTTCTTATGGATTGATTCACGAAAACAATGGTGCACCATCATAGTATAAATAGCATTTTCAATTCATTTAGACTCTCTTAAATGTTCCGTTAAAAAAACTCAGTGAAAATCTCATATAAAACCGCTACAAACAATCAATGGGAAGAAGATCTAAGTTAGTCAGCAATTGCAGGTAGAGGAAAGAAAGCTAGAAAAGGAAGCACAAAATTCTTACAACATAAATATAATCGTGGAAACAGTAGTATATATAATGCATTTGGTAGTTAGTAAAGGAATTCCAAAGTCTTTCAACAAAAAGTACTTCGCGAAATACATACATGCTTAGGAACATTATTCAAAACTAATCACTATATGTGTGATGTGTCTATTATAGGTGTTTAACAAGTTTTAAAAATTACTTTTACCAACGATTATTGTATTAAGCTGGGTCTCGGGTTCAAATGTGAATGTGAAAGACACAACTGGAATAGCCTACTCTAAAGAATACGACGGTGCTTGGCTCGTTTAGTGACAAGGATACATGTGAGAAATAAATAAAAAATATTTTCACCCCTCTCAATAATCTCTTAATGTTTTTCTTATTTAACAAATTTAACCTCTTATACTTCTTACGTCGCACAACAAATTAACTTGACATTTGAATAATTTTTAAGGTTGACTATGACCACAAATTATTTTATGTCAGAAAAATATTTTATAAAATTAATTTATGAGAGAACACTTCCTGAACTTTCTTGATATATAGTATATAATTTTATTTAAAAGCATCCGATGTAATTTATGAATAATTTGTGGTCAAAGTCGACCTCGAAAATACAATAATTGCTTGGTGCGGAGGGAGTTTCTTGTTGAATACTATAGTGTTAACATATTATACAAGTCATTGAAGAAAAATAATTCAAAATTATATCTTAATAGCTTGTTGGGAGATAAGGGTATAAAATGGAGAACATTTGTGAGGGGCTAATTAAGAGTCATCTTGGTTTATTGTTGAGCTGATCAATCTGTAGCTAAGACCAACTCCAGTGCTGAGTGACCCACTGGAGTTCATCCCGTGTCACATGCAGTGTCGTGTGACACGGGATGGTGGGTGAGAATTGTGAGACTGGTTGTGTGAAACCGATCTCACCTTTTATTTTTGTTTGTTATTTTTTCTTTTCTCTCTTGCCGTTTGTTTTTTTTTTTTTCGAGCAATTAAAGTCCAATAAAACTAAAAGAGTGAAATGTACATCAATATTGGGGCATACCCCAAGTTACAAATCACTCAACTATCAAGGTCTAAAGGCCAACATAGCCTAATAGATAAGTAAACTCAACTGCTTAGTATAATAGTTCTAGCCTAGCACTATGACTACAAAAACAAGCAAGATCTCACATTCTAAAGCAAAATCAAGCTCTGGCTAGGACTCCAGTTGTTGTCTGTGTCTTGTTGTTGGTAAACTTCCTGATATCTTGGAGCTGGTCTACTTGTTTCTTTTGAATGTTTTATGGGGCTTTCTACTGTCAGTCAAAGTGTCGCCCTGACTAACGTCAGTCACCTATTTTGATCCATTAGATTAAAATTTTAACGGTGGAGATCGAATAATCTGTTACCTTTCGCACTAAGTGTTGCCATGGGGTGTCGCACAAGGTGTTGCGCTACGTGTTGCTCTAACCGCCTACGTCGCTTTAAATTATTTAAATATATTTTAAAAAAAATATTTTTGCTCTAACCGGAAGTCGCCACGGAAGCTCCGCCATGGACTGCCGGATCTCCGGCCACGCAATTGCCGGATGGCAGAAGCTGCCATGGAAGGCGGAGGCTCCAAAAAAATAAAATAAAATAAAATAAAAAAAATAAAAAAAAAACAGCTTTCCGCCATGGAAGCCGGTGGAAAGCTCCGGCAGTGATTTTGGTGGTGGTGTGCGGTGTTGGTGGTGGAGAAGAAGATGGTGGGTGGTGGTGGGGATTGGGGAAGGAAAGTTAAAATTTTAATAATTAAAATTTTTGGAAGAAGTTAATAGTTTAAAAAAAATAGCGGTTGAAGATGATACAGTGCAATGGTTGAGGGCGACACAGAGCAACGGTTTAGGGCGATACCGAGCAACGGACACGTGTCAGATGTCGATACATTGACTGACAATAGTTAGGGCGACACCTTGACTGACGGTAGAAAACCTGATGTTTTATTCTTCTGTTTTGCTCACTCTTGTTCTTTCTTTCTTTTTTTCCTTCTGTTTATTTGACTGCTTTTTTTTGTTTATTTTCTAATTTTATTTTCTTTGATTATTTTCGATGTGATAATAATGCCTTGAAATAATCAAAATACACTTTTGAGTCCGTTTTGCGAGAGACCCCTATATATAGAAGAGTCCCGAAAGTCTCCTTCAAACGTTAAAACTAGACAATTATACATTTTTTCTCAACTTAGCTTCTGATGGTTTTTCGCGGATCTTTTGACCGGATTCATTAAAAACGGGACGGAGGGAGTACAATGCACTCGGAAAATGATTTTTTTTTCCGGACATGCTCATTCACCCCTAAGATTTCTCCATATGTGCATATGGGTATTGACGAGTAGGATTTATATGTTCGTATGAATTTATTTTTTATGCATGTGTATTTTAAATTTTTAAAAACCTATGTAATTTTTATTCTGAAGAATTGTATTTTGTCCAGGTATTGTAACTTTATTCTTAAGCATTGTAACTTTTTACTATTTTAATTAATTAATGCAAAGTAAAATTAAATGAAAATATTTTAAATAGAAATGAGAAAAATAAATGAAATGAGATTTTTAAGTTTAAAAATGAAAAGATAAAAGAAATTTGGAAATGAACCATTGAAGTGGAGAGGGATGAGAATGTATGGAGTTAGTAAAATGATGATGTGGTAGGGGAACGTGGGATGAGTGGGTATGAACTATTGGAAATGGACTAATTAGGTGTATTGTACTTGTGCATACAAGTTGTCTGCTGTTACTTGCTCAGTTTGAATTATTTTTCTCACTCGTACGGACACCGAAAACTTTCCTATGGAGCATGCAAACATACTCGTAGATAGTCCATTTTAATTTTAATTTTATATTTCTTCTTTTGAAATAATGAAATGGATATGATGCAGAGTAAATGATATTAGGTCAAGCAATGTATGTGCACATGATCTCCATCCAATACACATGTTCTTGTGCTCATTATCAACCCCCACCAACAAAACTAGTAGAATAAATTAACTATAAGCATTTCGGACAAATGTCAAAAGGGTGTAAACAAAATTCACCAAAAAAAATAAATAAAAGAAAAACCTAAGTTAGATAGTCGCAATGGACACACATTGATGCATGGCCGTTGGTAATGCTACTGACCAAAGTTGACCTAAATTTATAAGGCTAGGACCAAACCATGAATATATATACATGTCTAAAAGAGTCAGTTTTACAATGATTGATAATTATGTTCTTTCTAAGGATTTATTGGATATTCGTGGAATAAACTTCGCGCACTAACACCACAACTCGTAAAAGCCTTTCTTTCATGTAGTTGTAGCCTATACAAATTTAGAATATTCAATCTCATTAGGTTTTCATAATTGACCCATGTTCTGCTACATTTTGAAATCAAACCATCATCGCAAATATTGTCCACTTAACAAGCGTAAAACTGATTTCATTTGTAATAATAAAGTGAGGCGAAACCATTTTACGAGTCACTAAATGTAAAGTTGGTTTATGAAAGACTTACATTTCATAAATAGAATGTAAGATTAGGTAATCGGTAAATGAAATAGTCGAATGTCTATATTAAAATTAAAAAACAACAACATATCAACCTGGACTATTGAGTATGTCAAGTACCCCTCCTTTGCAGAACAATGACATATTTGACTTTTAATTAATTTTTTTGAGGTCGAATTGACCGCAAATAATATTTACATTATACAGGAAATAAATATTTAATAAAATTATATTATGAAAGTATACTTCATGAACTTTCGGAATAAAATTTTGTCAAATAGTATCCGTATATATAATTTAGAACTAATTTATGAAAAAATGGACTTTAAAAAGTTCAAAACTCAAATTTAACATTTGTTTTCCGATGGGTCGGAGTGAGTATTTAGTTTTTGCCATAAAAATGACAAATTGAACAAATTGAAAGTACTAGTGAGTTGGAAGTAATTAGGTGTAATAATCTTGGCCCCATATAATTGAAAGGTTATTATTTGTTCTTGGTAACCTCAAATTGTTACATGACACATAAATCCAAAAGGAAAAAGAGAAAAGACCAGTGTATAATAATTTTGATGAATATAATATAAATAATAAAAGGTGGAGTATCGAGTCTTGACGCCGCTTTTCAAACTTGAAGTTTTATCCATCCATGGTGGGTACTGGAGTTGAACCACAGTGATAGATGGGAATGATATTTTCATCTTAGTCCCACTTCAAAAGCATACACCATTCGCCGCTTACACTGAATCACTCTTCTTTTTCCAAGAATATATTTTCTTCTTGATTTGATTTCGGTATCTATTTTACTCGGTTACGTAAACCCTAGAGGTACTTACACAGTTGCAATGCGGGGTCATCTACCAAGCGCGGATCTAGTAGTTTTGAAGTTGCCGCTCCACAATCTGGCAATTTTAGAAATGTCAAATGCCATACGCTAATTTTGTCAATTTTAATAGTCCGGTCCTTTTTTTGGGAGTTCCTCACAACATTTCAGCCAACTTTATCGTACTAACACAATAAGAATAAGGATTCATGACTTCATATTCATTATAGTCATCGTAATCCAGCCACATGTTGAAAGTATGTTGAGTGTGTTTTTTTTCTTTAAGTCATTGACAACTACGAAGTATTGTATATATAATTGTATAGTTTTACATTTTATTTAAAGTTTTATTTAAATAAATAAAGTCAAGGACCACTTAATTTTTTTTCTTTTTAAAAATACTCCCCCAGTTCATCTAATGATATCTCACTTTTTTGGGAGTTTTTAAGAAATATAAATAAATAATGATAAAATTATTTTGTAAAGTCCCGTTCCTTATGAGTCGATACCCTTTCGTAAGCATACTATGTCATTTGTTTGGGGTGATATATTTCATAGTACCAACACATGTCCTCTCCAGTGTACTTTATCTTCACTCGTGCACGCACTGAAAAACTCTCAGTTGGTCACACATCCTAAGATTGCTTTAGAGCAAACACACTAGGGAGTTTCTATGGATGGATTCCCATTAAAAAAAAAAGGTGCACTTTGTTAATATGAGTGGAATCCCAATCCCTCCCAGTTCAATGGAACATCTATGGAACTTTGGAATGTTACATCTACCAACCACCTATTAAATTGCGTGACGTCCTCGCCGCGCCTTGCCCACACTAACCGTCCACCCCTTTGTGAGTTTATGGATTTGTTCGACTCTAATACCACCTGTAACGACTCGACTGATAATTGATCGAGACCCAACACTTTGAAACCGGCGCGGTCACTCGTTGTTTTCGGGTAATATGTTGGTCCCACTTTACAAGCACATGTAATTTCTCCCATACTTTATCCCTACTTGTACACGCACCTGCATACTTCTCAGTTGGTCACCCATCCTAAAATTGCTCCAGATCAAACACGCTTGACTATGAAAAATTTATAGATCGTTTCTGAAAATAAAGGTGCAACATGTTAGTATGAGTAACGTTCGCAATCATTTTCAGCTGAATAAGACTTCTCTGAATTTTTTGGGCATTACATGTTTTAGTGGATGTTAAAGTGGGAGAGATAAATGACAAAAAAGAAAGAAAAAAAAAGTAGTATAAGAAATGGATAATAAAATAAGAATAATATGTGTTAGTCTAGTTTACGTTTTTACTATTTTGGGTATGATACATTATTAAATGGACATTTGTAAAATGAGAGTGGGACAAAAACATGCTTATATGGAGGTATAATATATTTTTGAAATGTATCAAACACTTGTTTCGTAAAAATTATTGTCCCACTCGTTGTTTGGCACGTACTTGAATCTTGTTTGGAACTTAATTCTGATTGATTTGGGTTTCTCCAACACGGGCCTGTTCGGAAAAGCAAACATTACAACTCTTTTGGACTGGACTACATATTTAGTTGGCCTGCTAGAATTTAAATTGATGGGCCTGGGCAAGTTCATAGTTTTGGATTTTTGAAACTTATAAGTTAATCACTGCCTCACTGGGGCCCATTAATCATTTGCGAAACACTAAAACTCAATGAAGTATCTTGAAATTATTAATAAAAATGCTCTTTTGTGTCCCCGAATGATGTCCGAGTAGACTAGAGAGTAGTATATTTGTGGCAGTGGATAGGTAGACCTCCAACAACAGCGGGGAAGTTAGTCCTAGGAAGCGTTGCATGGACTCAGAGCAGCTTTGTAGCTGAGTTGCAAGGTGCAACGCGCCTGATATTCTCATACACGTTGCACCTTGACTTTCATCTGTTAAAATTCTTTTTCGCCTTTGTTTTAATTCTTTTTAATTTCTAGTATTTAATTATTTCTAGGCTAAAATGCGTTTTGCCACCTGAAACTTATCTGTTTGTGGCTTTGTGCGGTTTGCCCCCTAATCTTTGTTAGGTTGCGATTCCCTGAACAATGTATTGCGAGTTGGCTCCTAGGTTACGAGACCAAAGCATATATTACACTCCAATAGAAAAGCATTTATAAGGGGTACATTGTAACATATTTAAAAGTTTAGGGGGCAACTTGCAACTTATCAAAGATCAAGTGGCAAATCACATAAACATAAAAACTTCAGAGGGCAAAACGCTTTTTACCTTATATTTATTGTTTTGTTTTTAATTCCAATTTTCTTTTCTTGCTTTTTATATTTTGAAGTGTAAATAATTATAATATATACTAAAGTAAATGGTATGTATACTAGAAAAAATCAGTTATTGTACTACTCTACTACTAGACAAGTGTTAATTAACAGAGTTGGAGACAAAAGGTTTTGGTTGGGGGTTTGTGGGACTAATCACATAAAGTGAGAGGTGAGACAGAGGTTAAGGCAGGTCGAATTTTCCTTTGTGGTGGGTGACCGTCTCACCCAATATTCAAGCAATATCCAAACATGTAATGTTACGTTTTTGGAAAGAGGGCTTCCATATACACATTCATATACCCAAACATATCTATTACTATTATAAAAGGGAAGACTATCAGGGTAATTAGTAGACCAACTTTTCTTTTTTATTTTTTACCCTTCACCTTAACTACTTTTTTCCTTACAACATATTTATATGGTTTAATCTTATTAAAAATTGCACTATAATTAATAATTCTACAATAATGTAAATTATTACTAATTAAATAGTTTTTTTCAACAATATTAATAAGTTGAAAGTTCGCACGCGAGTACCGCGTGCCAATTTTCTAGTACATTTAAAATATTCGAGAAAATATCTACTTATTAAGGATTACATAGGATTGAATATACTTAAATAATCAAAATTATACATAAAAAGGTTCTCTATTTAAACGGTAAAAATTCTATTGGCGGTCAAAATTGTACATAAAACTTACAATGAACAAACTTACAGGGGCAAGAACGTAAGAATACTCGCTTGTCAAGAATAATTCCTAAACCTCAACCTTATAATCACAACACAAATAAAACCCTCTACCTTCGATAATGGTTTTAATTAAGCTTCAAATATACATGTCCATCCGACTAAATGTTTTTGTCACTCTGAATCTGATCTGTATCAACAGTCCCATGCACCTAAGACTGTCCACTATGGGCAAATCGTTAGGGAGACCGCTCCCGTCCACTATGGGCAAGTCGTGAGAGAGACCGCTCCCGACTTGCCCACTGTGGACGGTTGTGGGGGAGCACCGCTCCCCCCACAACTCAGGAAGTCGCCTATAATTTTGGGGCTGGGCCCAGCCCCTTTCTATTTTCTTTTTTGATTTTTTTCTTATTTTGAATTTAAAAAAATATAAAAATTATACCGACCGTCATATTTTTTACGAGGTCCATAAATAGAGACCAGTGAAGACATACTTACTCACACCTCACAATTTACTATTTTTATTAGTGATTTATGTTGTTTGATTTTGCTGCTCGATTTAAATAAAAAAAACACCATTTTCAACTTTAAATATTCTATAAATTTGAATATTCTTACTAATATAACTATGATAAGTAATAAAAAAAATTAAAAAATTAAAAAAATAAAAAATTCCCGCGACCAATCCCACGACCACTCCCACAGTGGTAGTTTTTGTTGGTTTATGTATATGGCTATTCGGGAAACAGAACAGAATAATTTTGCAGAGTCGAGTGATGGCACTCTTTCCTTAAGACTTTATTCGCTCTGCACTTGGTGTTTACAGAAATTTAGCGGAAAGTCTCCCAAGATAAAACTGCAGTTGAGATCGTATACAAACACTTGAAATACGACGCTCGAATGGACTACAACAATATGGGAAACCAAGCAAGCTTAGAAGAGAGGGAGAAGGAGAGCAGAAGAATGAGTGATTCGATTCCGCAACAGGAAGGGACTATAAATAGCAGCCAGGTGGTGCTAGCGAGCATACACAATCTTTCGTTTAGGTGGTGCGAGCGAACATACACAATCTTTCGTCTTCAGTCACAACGAACGGACTTATCTGCTCACGAAACAGGGTCTGCTCGAAAGGTTTTTCCAGAGAAACCTTTTCGCTGAAACGTTTCGAACCAAAATTATAATCAGTTATTGGTCCAAAAAGATTATATCCTACACCACCACCAGCAAGCCCAAGCCCACGCTCATGAACCACGGACCGCTACCGGCTCTGGCGAGCCAAAGGCAGATGGGTCAACGAGGAGCCATCTAGCTCCTCCCCCCTTCCAAAAGCATGGGTACCCCCAAGGGGTCCAACCCTTAATGCAAACTTATGCACTTATAATTAGTTACTCCTTCCCATATTTTAGCCATGTGGGATGTCCCTCCCACTTCCAACCTTTAGACTTCCAACTATGCTTCAACCAACACACTTTGAGCATCAATTACTCTTTCACCTCAAAATGAATTTTAGTAATTCTTGTTCAAGTGTCTTCTACTACTATAGTAGATTAATACACGTTCGAGAAATCTCTGTTTCCGACGTGTGGGGCCCCTTTGGTTGAGGTGCAAAGTCATGGACCTTCCTTTGGTTTCTTGCTAAAATTCCTACAATCCCCACATGAAAGAAAATTGAGGCTCACAGCATTACATGGTGCTTTAGCTTGACTTCCCAGCGGGAACATTACTGCATCGGGGTAGATAGCTTTGGGCTTTGAATCATCCCTAGTAGAATACCATCGGATTTACTTGCCACACGGTGAACGCGATGTCTTGAACCGGTCGGCATTTTTGTGTAAACCAAGACAATGATATCAACACAATAAAGTTCCCTTATTGTTTCGTTCCGCCTTAGTCTGTCCATTAAAGGCCCTGGACACCCTTGGATTCTTAAGTGTTTCGTTTGAAGCGGCCACACTTCACACACTTAAATAGGTGTTCTCGTTGTTAGAACATTTTGCCTCGCAATGTTCTGCTCGAAAGCTAAAGAAGTCCCATGAACTTCTTCAGAGATCATTAAGAGTCTAGTAACTCAACCTCCACCCGTTTTGGCAGTCAGCACTTAATGTCTCTACCGGGAATGGCGCATGGAGAATAACTCCTAAGTGCTTTGATCATCTCGAAGTACCAATACTTCACGAGGTAATCTACTGGTCATTCACAACTTCGTTTTCCACATTGAACCAAATTCTTGGGATCTCCAGTCAGTATGGTTGGGTTGCCACTGTGAAATTCCTTTATTATATGGGTTTTAAGCCCATTCCCCTAGACAACGAATATACTTGATCTCTACCTAATGCCTTTGTCAGCGGATCCGCGATGTTATCCTTTGATTTTACATAATCAATAGAGATAACTCCGGTAGAGATCAATTCTCTAATGGTGTTGTGTCTTGATTTAATGTGTCTAGACTTACCATTGTACATAACACTTAATGCTCTCCCTATGGCCGATTGGCTATCACAACGTATGGCTAAAGGAGGCAGGTTTTTCTAACTTGGATGTTCTCTAAGAATTCTCGTAGCCACTCTGCTTCTTCCCCACATTTGTCTAAAGCTATGAATTCTGATTCCATAGTAGACCGAGCTATGCAAGTTTGCTTAGAGGATTTCCATGAAACAGCTCCACCTCCTATGGTGAACACATACCCACTGGTGGCCTTGCTGTTTGCATCGCCAGATATCCGATCAGACGGTGTACCCTTCTAATGCGGCTGGATATCTTCCATAATGTAATCCATAACTCATTGTGTACTTCAAGTACTGCATTACGTGACGTAGTGCTTCCCAATGGTTACTTCCAGGATTACTAGTAAACCTAGCCAATTGATTGACTGAGTATGCAATGTCTGGACGAGTGCAGTTACTGACGTACATCAAACTGCCAATTATCCTAGCATACTGCCCTTGGTTTACAGGATCACCATTGTTTTTGTCTAAACACTGGTTCTTTCTTATGGGTATTTTCACAAATGTCTCATCGTATACTCCAAATCTCTTGAGAACATCTTCTATGTAATGAGATTGGGATAGTACTAAGCCTTCAGATGTTTTAGAGATCTTGATTCCTAATATCACATCCGCTATACCCATGTCTTTCATGTCGAATTGTTGTTTCAACATATTCTTGGTTTCCAAGATTAATTCAATGCTACTTCCAGTTATGAGCATGTCATCGACATATAAGCATATCATCACAAATGATTCATAATTCCCTTTGACATAGACACACTTGTCACCCTCATTTATGGAGAAGCCCTTTGATAGTAAAGTGTTGTCGAATTTCATATGCCACTGTTTAGGAGCTTGCTTAAGTCCATATAGTGACTTGACAATACGACATACCTTTCTCTCTTGTCCTGGAACTATGTACCCTTCTGGTTGTTCCATGTAGATTTCTTCTTCTAAATCACCATTTAGTAAAGCAGTTTTAACATCCATTTGATGTACTTCAAGTCCACGAAGTGTAGCAATAGCAATGAATACCCTTATGGATGTTATCCGAGACACAGGTGCATATGTGTCAAAGTAATCAAGGCCTTCTTTTTGTCTATAGCCTTTGACTACCAGACGTGCCTTGTATTTATCAACAGTTCCATCTGCCTTATACTTACGTTTAAGTATCCACTTACAACCCAAAGGTTTCGTTCCTGGAGGAAGATCTACCACTTCCCAGGTGTTATTGTGCAATATGGAATTCATTTCACTTTCAATTGCTTCCTTCCAGAGTGGAGCATCTGGTGTTGACAATGCTTCTTTGATTGTCTTAGGATCATTTTCTACCAAGAAGTTGGTTAGAAAATCAGGCCGAAATTCTTCTCTTTCCTTGGCCTTTTAGTTCTTCTTGGTTCAATATCAGGACTCGTAATATTCTCTTGATTTGAACTCACAGGTTCTTCTATTGAACTACTCGGTTCGTGAATTTGTTCTTGAACTTCTTCATTTGAACCACTTTCAACATTTTCAGGATGTTGTCCATATAATTCAATTGCAGTTTCATAATCTCTCTTGCGAGAGATTAACTCTTTCTTTTCTTTCTTGGGAAATATTTCTTCAAAGAAGGAGGCGTTTCTTGATTCTATGACTGTTCCTTCATGAATGTCAGGTATCATCGACTTATGTACTAAGAAGCGATACGCACTACTGTTGTTTGCATATCCTATGAAAATGCAATCTACAGTCTTAGGACCAATTTTAATTTGCTTTGGTTTAGGCACTTCGACCTTAGCCAAGCATCCCCACACTTTCAAGTGTCGGTAAGAAGGAGGATGTCCTTTCCATAACTCGTATGGAGTTTTATCACTCTTCTTCCGAGGGATTCTATTGAGAATTACTGTGGCAGTGAGAATAGCTTCTCCCCACATGTTCTGTGGTAGCCCTGAATTAATTAGCATGGCATTCATCATCTCTTTTAGAGTACGATTTTTGCGTTCAGCAATGCTGTTAGATTGAGGCGAGTAAGGTGTTGTGGTTTGGTGAATAATACCAAATTCCGCACAATAAGCCTCAAAAGGGGCTCCACAGTAAGGTGTTGTGGTTCATCATCACTACGAATTGCTTTAATTCGTGTGCTTAATTGATTCTCAACTTCTGTTTTGTAATGTTTAAATGCCTCTAAGGCTTCATCCTTACTTCTTAGCAAGTAAACATAACAGTACCTAGTGCAATCATCAATAAAAGTAGCAAAGTACTTTTTACCTCCTCTAGTTTGCACGAATTTTAAGTCACACAAATCTGTATGAATTAATTCTAGAGGAACTGTGGTTCTGTTAACCGAATGGAATGGTGCCTTAGTTAATTTTGCCTCCACACAAACCTCACATTTATTTTGAGGATCGATTTCAAAGGACGGCAAATGTTCAAGTCTTATTAACTTTCGTATTGCATTGTAGTTGACATGTCCTAATCTATTGTGCCATAAATTAGAAAACTCAGACAAGTAAGTAGAATGCTTATTTATTTCATCATTGCTCTCAAAGGAGCGGAGTACAGTCATTACATTTATTTTGAAGAGGCCATCACACATGTAGCCCCTTCCTACAAGCACACCATTCTTAGTAACTACAAATCCATTAGCAACGAAAGTTATCTTGAACCCTTTCTTCACCAGCTGTGGACCAGACACCAAATACTTGCGGATGTCAGGCACATGCATAACTTCGTTCAGCACCAGTTCCTTTCCGGATGTTAATTTCAGAACCACCTTTCCTACTCCTTTCACGTCAGAAGTAGCGTCATTTCCCATGAACAGCTTCTTGCCACTTATTGAGGAGTATGTTGAGAACGAGCCCCGGTCTGAGCATATATGGCGAGTGGCACCAGTATCGATCCACCACTGTTTTGGATTGTCAACTAAGGTCGCCTCCAAGACAACTGCGGAGAATGACCCGACCAAATCGTCAATTTCTGCAGTAGTCTTCTCCTCCACAACATTGGTGTTTGCGTTTGATTTGTTGAAGGAGAAGCAATCTGCCTTCATATGCCCAGGTTTTCCACAATGGAAACAATTTCCCTTGATCTTTTTCGACTTACTGGGCTTGCCTTGAGACTTGACGTCTCCATCATGCCTTTTGCGCTTCTTTTTGCTAGCCTTGGAGTCGACCAAATGTGCTTTGGCTTCCATAGGTTGCTTACCCTTAACCAAAGCACTGCGGTTGTCTTCCTGAATTTGAAGTTTGACAATCAACTCTTCAAGCCCCATCTCCTTGGTTTTCAACTTGAGATAACTCATGAATTCGTTCCATGAAGGTGGTAGTTTCTCAATCAGGGAAGCGACCAAGAAAGGCTCATTTGGTTTCATTCCTTCCTGTTCCAGTTCGTGAAGAATGGACTAAAATTCCAGAACTTGACTCATCACAGATTTTGAATCAGCCATTTTGAAGTTCAGAAACTTCCCCACAACGAACTTCTTAGTACCAGCATCCTGGGCGTTGTACTTCCTGTCCAGTTTTTCCCACAAGTCCCTTGCGGTACTGACAGAGCAGAATGCAGTATAAAGAGCATCAGAAAGGTAATTGAGAATGTAGTTCTTACATAGGAAGTCGCTGTGAACCCATGCATCATAAGCAAGTTGCCTCCTCCGGTTGTCATCCCGAAGCTGAGAAGCTTCCGAACATGGCATTTGGTCAGATTCTTGCATGACTGGAGCGGAAGGTGTATCAGCATTGAGATAGTTCGCCAGCCCTAAGGTCGTCAAGTAGAACAGCATTTTCTGTTTCCACTGTTTGAAGTTGGAACCCATAAACTTCTCCGGTTTTCCTCCATGGTGTTTGTGAGCGACATTGGTACGAACATGAGCAGTAGGAACATCAGGAACATCGTTTCCAGTAGCAGCCCTTGTAGGGAAAAGTCTTAAGTTGTTGGTTTATGTATATGGCTATACGGGAAACAGAACAGAATAATTTTGCAGAGTCGAGTGATGGCACTCTTTCCTTAAGACTTTATTCGCTCTGCACTTGGTGTTTACAGAAATTTAGCGAACAGTCTCCCAAGATAAAACTGCAGTTGAGATCGTATACAAACACTTGAAATACGACGCTCGAATGGACTACAGCAATATGGGAAACCAAGCAAGCTTAGAAGAGAGAGGGAGAAGGAGAGCAGAAGAATGAGTGATTGGATTCTGCAACAAGAAGGGACTAGAAACAGAGTGTCTGTTCGTCGAAAGGTTTTTCCAGAGAAACCTTTTCGCTGAAACGTTTCGAACCAAAATTATAATCAGTTATTGGTCCAAAAAGATTATATCCACCAAGCCCAAGCCCAGGACCACGACCCGTGAACCCCGGACCAGGACCCGGGCTGGGGCCCGTCTCCTGGCGGGTGCGTATGGTCAACGAGGAGCCATCTTGCTCCTCCCCCTTTCAAAAGCATGGGTACCCCCAAGGGGTACAACCCTTAATGCAAACTTAAGCACTTATAATTAGTTACTCCTTCCCATATTTTAGCCATGTGGGATGTCCCTCCCACTTCCAACCTTTGGACTTCCAACTATGCTTCAACCAACACACTTTGAGCATCAATTACTCTTTCACCTCAAAATGAATTTTAATAATTCTTGTTCAAGTGTCTTCTACTACTATAGTAGATTAATACACGTTCAAGAAATCTCCGTTTCCGACGTGTGGGGCCCCTTTGGTTGAGGTGCAAAGTCATGGACCGTCCTTTGGTTTCTTGCTAAAATTCCTACAGTTTTTGGTCGCGGGAGAAGTCGCTGGGCTACACGATCAATTTTCGGTCGTGAACAGTGAGTGGTCTAAGTCAACCAATGTAAGGTGGTCTTAATTTGGGTTCCATTAATTTTCACCATCCCATTATGTAGTGTCTGGTCTGGTAAACCATTTGGTACTGAATTAAATAATGTCAGCATGGCCTAACTTTCTCCCGGTTAATTCTATTTCTTCCAATTCCATGATGTGGTTTTAAGTTAGTGCATTGGTGTCACTTCTTCTTGCGCTCAATTATACTTTCACTCCGTACCAAACTCAACTTTTCATTTGATTTTTTTTTGTCAACACCGTTCAACTTTGAATTTAATTTAATCACATATAATACCTCTAATAAATTTTTAAAAATATATAATAAAATTTTAATATGTGATATTTAATAATATCAATTTTTAAATTTTTTTACCAACATAATTTATAAGTAATTAGCAGACGAAGTTTGTAAGCGTTGACCATAAAAAGTTAAATGAGAAGTTGAGTCTGAGACAGATGGAGTATTACTTTTTATGACAATTTGGTCCAAAAGTGTACCGATCTTGACTACATATGGGGAAATCGACTAGTGCTGTTTGCCACTAATAAACAAACTAGAAAACTAGAAAAGTGAAATTTCTAAGAGGATAGGATCAGATCAGATCAGAACAATAAACGTGTGATTTTATGCCTGCCTGAACCATCAATTGCATGTTGTTACCATATGTATTATTGATCAGAGATGTTACACTGATTATCTTATATCTAAAACCCCAAGTTCTACACTTCTACTAGGAGACTTGTAATTTTCTCAACCCGGAACCGGAACGTGGTTTACAAATACTGGTCTTCGGCTTAATGTTATGGATTAACAACAGTAAAACACATACACTTAGAAGATGTTACATTGATTATGAAAGTATATATTTTCTAGAGATAGTTGAGCACAGATATACATATTCGATTCAATATTTATTTATAATTATTGTTAATTTATAAATTACAAAGTCTTAAAAAAGACGTGTATTAGTGAGAGACCGGAGAAACGGATTGATGTTCTTAAGTATATGTGTAATGTTTTAAACTATATCAGTAATGTTTTATGAATAAACATATTATATTATTTTTTACGTATATGTATACCACCGATGTTCTTAATCAAACCTCTAATGTTTTTTAATATAACTGTAATGTTTGTCCGTCTCTTTTAGTCTCTCCATAAAACTGTCTCTCAGAAGACTGCTCTATATAAATAGACATTATATTATGTAAATATTATTATATGTTTGTATGTAATTGTTTACATAAGTGTTCCCATGAGATTTTTGTTATCGCTAAGAATGTGAGAACTAGAGTCAAATAACATTGCTCGAAAATAGCCCAATCAATGATCATCGAAAATGTGAAATCGATGATGCATTGTAGATTAACATGTGGTCGGCATCATATCCTTTGAGGGTCGGCATCCTATCCTTTGAGACTGTTCAGCCGCATGAGGCCCAGGACCATAACCCATATGTAGTTAAAAAAAAAAAAAAAAAAAAACTCTTTGTCTCTTTCCAATTTCGCGATTCAGAATCAGAATACGCAGAAGACTTCGCTAAAGCTAGCGATGAACGGAGCAAAAGATTGACTTCCCAAATTAGATCACATCTAATTAGTGTTTTTGGCCAAATATTCCAGTACGGAAACTGTCTTCTGCCAGCTTTTGTTTTGTCCTTCTTTTTTGGAAGTAATTATTTTCCTTCTTGTTTTCCTTGCGCCAAAGTGGTCTGAATTAAATTAAGGGTTTGCTCGCCTCCTCGTGTTTGTTTTTGAATTTCTGGTGAAGTGAAAAAAGCAATCAATGAACTTTGGTTGTAATTTGTAATCAATGGGGTTTTTAAACTAAGTATTACTCGATTCTCTTCTGATCTAATTCTCGTCCATAAACCCTTTCACTATTCTGATTTTGCCTGTGCAAGCTATTGGCGGTGGATTCGATCGAACAATGTCACAAGACCAGCTTAACGGATTAGGAATGATATCTATTGAGCCTTATATATTGGATAATGTTCAATTATGAAGAGTTGATTGATGATTTTGCTTCAAAGAGCGCTAGAAGAGTTGCACTTTTCAAGTGATTTCCTTTTTCTTTGTAATGCTTTATTCGAAAGATAATCTTAATATTGTATTTGAAATTTTATTTTGGCATATACATATTTAATTATATATGAAATTTATATTTTTAATTTTTGTTGTATAATTGGTCGGGGCCCATTTTTGAAAATTCGCATGGGGCCTCACATTTTCCGGGCCGGCCCTGAATCCGTGATGGACCCAGCCGATAAAATGTTTGATGTACTCTATTTACGTGTCTAGAAAGTAACAGATTTGGGATGGTGTAATAGTCCTTTGACTTGGGGTCAATACGTACTACATGTGTGGAGTGGTGTGCTTTGACCATGACCAATGCTTGCACTCCTTATCGGGGTAGATACGACATATGTTGGGCATATCATGAAACACATATTAGTAGTAGTTGAACCAAGATAAGATACACTACAAAAAATCTGATGTTTAGCAATGGATTCACAACGACCGATCCGTTGCTAAATCCTTAGCGACGAATAAATATCTCGTCTCTAATTCTGTCGTCACAAACTTTTTAGAGACGGATAATTTACACTACAAAAAACCTGGTCTGTAGCGACGGATAGATCCGTCACATAAAGTTACCTATCCGTCGCCTCCTGGGCGACGGATCGGGCGACGGATAGAAAATCCGCCTCGAGCCGTGGCGACGGATAACAATCCGTCGTCCCATGACGGACGATTGGACGACCAATTTATTTTTTTTAATTGAATATAGCGACGGATAGAATCTATCCGTCGCTAAATATTTTATTGACTAGTGACGGAATTTGAAATTCGTCACTAATTCCAATCGTGAATTCCGTCACTAATTATTTCATATTAATCCCTATTTTCGTAGTTCACCTATTTAATCAATATAATGTTCGATAATAAATCAATAATACGGAAAATGTTTCAATGAATAAAAAGTAATATTCGAATGGAGAAATTATCCAAACAAGTGTAAATATGAAAAAAATCGAACATACAGATACATAACTAGCTATCGACGGGTGGGTGTGGTGATGGGAATCGAGAAGCTGCCATCTCAGAATCAAGGCGCTCGTTCTCCTCCCTTCGTTTCCTGTCGCCGCTCCATCTCGTCCCTTTGTTGCTCCATCTCTCGAGTTAGCCGAGCAACTGCTCTTGACCGCGATCGCACCATTTCCGAGACTGGTCCTGTGTAAACCGGACGTCTGGATCATTGGGATGATGATGAGGAGCACCCGTACTAGCCAGATGCAAACCGAGGCTCCCGAGTCCATATATTCGTCCTTTCTTGTCCGGTTTGTTGACCTCTAGGAAGATGTTTTCAACTTGTTCAGTTGACAACACATCACCCGTCTCGTCCTCCTGCCTCGCCACCTGAGCATCAACCTCAGCCTGAAATCGTAAATAGCAGATATCATGATCAGTTACTGTTTTTAAAAAGTAACTTGTAATAGTGTACAAATATGAACTTTAAGCAACATAAACATACCGCAATAGACGAGGCCCGGTAGTCGGTCCATACCCCACCCTTCTGCTTGGCCTTCTTGAAGATGGCATACTTGGATGTCACCTCCCCGTACACCGAATCAAACCAGATCTAGTCAACAATTTATCATCTACAAGTAATAGAGCAAAGAGACTTTATACATACACGTAATGCTAGATTGCAAAAACACATATACGCACCGATTGATAATAATCATGTGAGATCGCCTCCCAAGGTGGTGAACGCCCTTCCCGCCAGACGATCGGGATGTCCGTTCACTGTTGGTCCAAGCAACGCCCGGACATCGATTCGCACCGAGGGCATCCCAAAGGGCCCACTCCACTGCATCAACCTATGGAGGGATTGGGCCACCCCGATCCCGAATGGCCTTACCCGTACAGACCATATCCCTGTATAGTTTGGATCCCACAGTCTCGTAAACGCGCCAGATCTGTGGGATCAACCTGCTGGGAATGAAGTACTCCTTCTACATTCCCAATTTCATACAACATCCAAAGTCAATACATGTCCTAACAACATAATGATATGGTGACTAACATATCACCCAAATAAAGTGGCTAACATACCACTCACATACAATGGCTAACATACCACTCACATTGTCCTAAAATTTACTAACACAATGGTGACTAACATATCACCCAAATAAAGTGGCTAACATACCACTCACATACAGTGGCTAACATACCACTCACATTGTCCTAAAATTTACTAACACAATGGTGACTAACATATCACCCAAATAAAGTGGCTAACATACCACTCACATACAGTGGCTAACATACCACTCATATTAAAACGATTATAATTACAAACAAATGAATGTCATATTTTAACTTACCTCACTCATCAAGTACTCGGCCCTCATGCGCCCGAGATGTGGCTCCAACACTCACCACCGCCTTGGTTTCTCTCCGCTCCTAAGATGTCACCTAGTTTGTTGTGCACCTCCCGAGGCCATAAGTTGTTGTCAATGTATAAGATACAAGAAACGAATATATATTACTTTAGTACAACAATTTATACTTGTTAACTATCATTATCAGTTATGTTTTACATATTTAATTGAAGAATGTATAATACTTACTTGGCAGGACCAATAGGGAAAATCACAGGCAAGCCGTCCCACGTGACGTTGGGATGGTTTGGATCGAACACGAGGTAGGGACAATCGTCGTGGTCGTCCTCCAAAGATGTCCGGCGACCGGTAGAGCCACGTTGCTCTCTCCTCGGGGTCTCAGAATCCGAGACCCTTGTCCCGATCTTGAGCCCTCCTCATTGTCGACCTGTCCCGACCCACCACTATCCTGCGGCCGCTGCGTGGGGACGATAGGTGGACGGCCTCTGTCGCGGCATCTGCAAAAAAATGTAATAAATACAATAAAAATGTGTTAGTACGAGTTATAATACATAACAGATTATAATAACACATATAATTACTCATAATACACATAATATACCTCCACCGCCGTCCTCTAAGACTACATATTGGTCCTCGTGCAGATCAAACAACTCATCATCTGCTTCTATGGGATCTTCTGCTTGTTTATCGACATCCTCTTGTTGGTACGAGTTGGTAATTGAGTCGTCTTTCTCAATGTACTCCACTTTCGAGCGAGCACGAATAGGTACCGCAGCTAACCATTCTCCCTTATCGCGTTTTTTGCTTGGATATTCAAGAAACACCACTTGTCGTGCTTGAGTCGCCAGAATAAATGGTTCATACTTGGTTCGGTACCTCTTCTTTTGGTTCACATCAACCATTTCATACCGCTCGTTCTTCCTCGTACCTCTTGGATTAGGATCATACCACTCAACGTCAAACAAGAAGGTTCGTTTAAATGGCAATCCAGAATATTCAATCCTCACAATTCGTTTTAGCTTGCCGTGGAAATCAAACAAAGTAGCGTCTCCATACTCTTCTGCACCATTAACACACACCCCGGAGTTGCTTGTCGCCATGGCCGTGTTACATTCAGTCGTGTGGAACCTAAGGCCATTGACTATATAACCTGGGAATGTGTAGACCTTTTTGAATGGACCCTCTGCGAGAGCCTTTAAGTATATGCATGTGACGTTGTTAATAGGATTCCGGACATACTCTCGGAACCAACTGGAAATTTGAGGAATTTTTGAGTCAAGTAGTTCCTCTAGTGTATCCTCTGTCATCTGAGGATTTTCTTCCAAACAACGCTTTTTGAAAAAACTGCAAACATTGATTCTGTAGGTTCAACTCATGCCTTTTACACCACGTCGACAACTCGGATCTAGACTTCGCATGGTCCTTTGTTTTTCCCTCAATGTTGCAAAGTGTATTGAATAAGTTCTCGAACACGTTCTTCTCAATGTGCATGAAATCTAAGTTGTGACGGATAAGAAGATCGCCCAAGAAGGCAAGTCCCAGAAAATGCTTCTCTTCCTCCAACCACATTTTTTACCAATTTTCTCGTTATGCTTCATCCACCCAAGTTCAGTCACCTTCATAAGACCCAATCTATCAATCTCCGCAAGAATTTGTGCACCAGTAAGTCTTGTCGGAGCTTTTTTGTTGACGACTTTATTTTTCAAGAATTGATCCTTGTTCTTCCTGAACGGATGGTCACTTTCTAGCAACCTACGATGACAATCAAACCAACAAAATTTTCCACTACCCTTCAGTCTAAATGCATCTGTATCCTCCAAGCAATGTGGACATGCATATTTCCCTGCAGTTTTCCTTCCAGATAGCATGGAGTACGCAGGGAAGTCACTCACGGTCCAAAGAAGAGCTGCTCTCAAGGTGAAGTTCTTTTTTGTCGACACATCATATGCAGGGATACCATCCGTCCACAACTCGATCAGCTCCTTGATTAGGGGTTGCAAGAAAACATCCAACGTCAGTCCAGGATCTTTCGGCCCAGGCACCAATGCAGTCAGAAACATGAATGGCTCCTTCATGCACTCACCAAGGGGCGATTATGCAGTGAGCATAATCGCCAACAAGAGTATTTACGTTCACTACCGAACGGTTAAAACCATCCGCAAAGTCCCAAACGTACATTTCTAGATTCGCCGCAAACTCGGATATGTCTTGTCAAACGATTTCCATGCGGGTGAGTCTTTGGATGGTCCATTCTACCACCTTCGCATTATCCGAGATTACTTCTCCTTGTGCCACCGCATTTTATCCGCAGAAGCACTTGAAGCATACAATCTTTTCAAACGAGGTGCTAGGGAAGTACCACATTTTCTTATGTGAGATTTTTCTTCCGCGTTTTCTTTGCCCCCTCCTTGTAACGCTTGTACCGCTCCTTACCACAGAACTTGCATTCTATTAGATCTGCATCCTCCTCCCAATATATCATGCACATTTTCGGACAATAGTCTATGGTTACCACAAAATTCTAATCCCGCATCTTTTCTTCGCTTGGTAAAGTTGGTGGGAACTAGGTTTTTCAGACAAAGGTCCGACATTACGTCAACCCATTCATTGAAGCTCGTTTGATTCTTGGCCATTAGCCTTACAACTCATTAGCCGAGCCAACAAAGACAACTCAGTGAGCTTACACCCCGGGTAAACCGGCTTCCTTGATGATTCTAACAAGTCAAAGAACAACTGATCCTCGGGATTCGGTGGTTCCTCCACCTCCACCTCGGTTTCAGTGTTGGTTGTGTCCATGAACTCCGCCCCTGCAGCATCGTACACCATTTGTTCGACTCGAGCTCGAATAGCATCGCCTTCAGATGTACTTTGTTCCCCGACTTGTTCATTTTTTCTCTTCCTTCCACGCTGTCTGTATTGGTCATATGTATTGGACGGTGTTGCTTCCTCACCATGATGATTCCATACCTGATACGCAGGCAGGAATCCATTTTTCCTCAAGTGCTGGACTACCACTTTAGGAGTCACGTATTGCTTGTTTCTGCACTGTGTCATTGCACAAGGACACTTTATCAACCCATCCTTAACACAAGCCGGATTTGAGATTGCAAATGCAATGAAACCTTCAACCCCTTTCAGAAAACTCCATTGAACTCTGCCATTGAGAGTACGACAATACATCCATGAACGATCGGTATTCATTGAATAATTAGATAATAACCTGACACGTTTGAATTCATTAGATCGAGGTCTTTCATTTACGGTAATAAATTAATTTCACAATAATTCAATCAATTGCTACGTAATATAAGTTATATTAGCTTCAGTCAATTGTTAAGGCATTACATAATATAAATTACATCAGCTTCAAAATTTTACCAAAATATTTGGTTTCATATATATATCAACTAATGATTTCTAGTTATACAAGCCTAGAGACAAAACGGATGAAACTCCTCATTCTCATGCACCCCCCTCCTCATCACTTGTGACGCTCCCTACCACAGAACTTGCATTCCCACAGATCTACATCCTCCTCCCAATACACCATGCACATGTTCCGACAAGCAGAAAGGCACTCAATAGGCGGCCCCAAACCCCGCATCTCCCTCCACTGGAGGTATGCCATGGACGGTGCTTCCTCACCGTGATGAATCCATACATGATACTTAGGCATGAATCCATAACGTCGCAAGTGCTCGAATACTGCAGGTTTCCAATGTGCAAGGACACTTTATCAACCCCCCCATTGCACAAACCGGACGTCCCATGGCAAACGAGATGAAACCTTTAACCCCTTCTACAAAACTCCTACAAACTCTGCCATTTACCGCCGTACGATCGTACATCCATGAACGGTCGGAATTCATTGTATACTTTATTTTTAACCTGAGACGTTCCAATTGATTAGATCGTATTTAATTTATTAGATCGATTCCAATTCGGATAAGAAGATTGTAGAGGTTAATTGTTAATTATTGTATGTTCCTTATAAATTAATTATTAATTAAGTGTTCGATATGTTACAAAATTGGGCATATATTTTAACCATTTCAACCTCTTAGTACATATATTATATACTTAACATACATATCAAATTAACTAATTACTCTATACATATCGAATTACTACATATATTCATATCAAATTACATACTTAACATACAAATTTATCAAATCAAAACTACATACTTCTATACTTAACAAACATATCAAATTAACTAAACTAACTATATATACTTAACACACAAATCAAACTAACTACATACATTCATATCATTAACTAAACTAACTATCAAATTACATATATATATATATATATATATATATATATATATATATATATATATATATATATATATATATATATATATATATATGAAATTGAACAAATTACATATAATTGATCAAATTAACTAAACTAACTACTACATACTTATCATATATACATATAATTGCTCAAATTAATCAAAATAAACAAAATCCCCAAATTTTAAAAAACTAGGGTTTTAGCCAAAATACCTTGATTAATCGGTAGAAATCTGAAATTGATCGAAGAAACAAACTCCTTGTCCCACTAGCTTCGATTAGGCACCAAGATTGGCCGGAATAACGAACAATTCACCGGAAACCGAAGAGAGGAGAAGAAGAGAATGAGGAAGAAGAAGGGAGAAGATGAAGAAAATGAGGCAGTCTGCCTCTCTGTCCGGATGGAAATATGAAACTCTGGGCCGACGGACACGTATCCGTCGGCCCAGAGTC
This sequence comes from Plantago major, assembly GCA_026545765.1. NCBI lineage: Eukaryota > Viridiplantae > Streptophyta > Magnoliopsida > Lamiales > Plantaginaceae > Plantago > Plantago major. The sequence continues at coordinate 35,345,372 of CM048839.1, forward strand.
GATCCGTCGCCATTTTTGGCGACGGATAGGTATACGTCGCTATAAGGCGACGGATAATCTATCCGTCGCCCAGTTTTCAAAAAAAAAATTATTTCTTTTTTTTTTTAATAAAAGTCAAACTTGGGCGACGGATAAATATTATCCGTCGCTAATAAGCGACAGATAACTATTATCCGTCGCTAATAAGCGACAGATAACTATTATCCGTCGCCAAACGGGGCGACAGATAGATTCCGTCGCCCCAATTACCGATCCGTCGTTATGGGGCGACGGATAAAATCCGTCGACCCATAACGTCGTTTTTTCCTGATTTTCTTGTAGTGTTATCCATCTCTAATTTAGCGACGGTTAGTGACGGATAAATTCGTTGACCGAAGTCGTTGGCCAACGCAAAATATATTTGGAATGGTGTTTCAAATATTATGGATCAATTAGTAGAATGAGATAAATGGATTAAGTTATTGGAACATACACTAAATCAAGTTCTAGACTTAATCGAGTGTTCACGAATGAAAGGACCGTATCATCATAAACTCTACATTACAGGTGGTTTGTAATTCTCGCAAACGTTCCTTATGTATTAAGATTGTTTGGTGTCTAGGAGTTTCATCAAACCTTAATTAGATTAGTGCTTACTATATATAAAGTTATGGGTCACACAACAGGGTGATTGGTCTGCTAATTGGGTATTAGAGTAAATTAAATATTAATTGAATTTTAGTAAATATTTAATTTACTATTATTGAGAATTAATCTATTTAATAGAAATAATTAATAAGTTAAATTGGATTACTCATACTTGATTAATTGTCATATATACTTTTAGAAAGTAAATTAATTAGGTAGGATATAGTTAACATTTTAAGAAAACTTTAATTAGATTAAATTGAATTTAATTAGTTAAAGTAAGAAAGTTCTTTTGGGCCAAATTGTAATAAAATTTAAATATAAAAAGTTTTAAAAGTGCTAAATAAAAATGAGCTGAGCTTGGTGGATTTTGAACACTTAACCAGATGTTTCATGGATTCAAGAATCCAAGCTGAACCAAATATAATGAGCTAAGAGTCCTTTTCAAGTTGGAAGACCATTCTAGATAATCTCCTTCCATGTTGTCCGGATTTCTTGATTGAGGACAGACGTTTTCTTTATGACCATAACATCTTATTATATCCTCAATAACCCTACTCACTAAATAGTTTAGTCTAGTTTCGAATTACAAGAACATCCTAGTGTGATTTGGTAGTTTAGTCTAGTTTCGAATTACAAGAACATTCTAGTGTGATTTAGTAGAATGCAAGGTTGAGGAAAGTCAATCATGACGTATTGGATTCAACATATCATACACAACGAACATGTTCAAGAAGAACTTTAAGGTTTTAAAGTTACAATCTAGAAAACTAGTGCGACAAGTAAATACTTGTTTAACGTTAACCTGGGTTATCAATACATTAATCATGTTAAGTTAAAACTATATAAAAATAAGATATTAGTTTTGTCTCACGGATATATGAAATTTCCCGAAAATTTGTATTGGAAGATAAGTTTGTTTAATAAATTTTAATTTTATTCTTAACACGCGTAGTATAGCAGATACAAAAAGTGATCGGATTCGGATGGAATACAGCCCTACCACGAGGAGTTGAAGAAATAAAAGAGATTCTAAAAAATGCTTATGAGCGTTAATGATATATATATTACTACTAATATTTGCATTAATACACTGGACTGGATCATATGCACATGTTAGAATCACAAATAAAAGTACTAAAACATGCTCGTTTGGGCAACAATAATACTAATAAGTTGACTCCTAGTAGCCATCTTCCACCTTGGAAGAATGTTTACCCTCTGCTAATAAGTTGGGAATATATAAGCTTTTGAGAACCACACGTGTTTATTAAGCAACTGAGATCATATTGCCACTAATAGTACAACACATTTATCTAACTTATTGATGATGCTAAAATCCATATTAGGTATCGTTCGTTGTTGTTCGTATTGAGGCGTGCAATTGTCCTTTTCCTATCATGATTCATGAATAAGAAAGGTAAGGGGTTGGACCATTTTAGCCAGCTTGCTTCGACAAGATATACGTTGTGTGTGATTCAACACTCTCGAAAGTGAGTACATTGTCGAATGTACAATTGAATACGGTTGTAGGGTATATAAATGTATATTTTATTAACGAGCCTTTAGGATTTTTATAAATGGAGCTAGGAGACATATTTCTTGGGACCATTTATCCCTATGTCCTTTGTAGTCCAACTCATCGGGTTGTCTTGCTCTACGACCAGCCCCCTCGAGGGAGGGCTCCCCTCGAGCGGTTTGTATAGATGCTTATCTTGTCGTCTCTTCCAGTTGTTCTCCTTGATGTGGTATCTCCTTGAGCGGGAGCAACGGTCTTCTGCTAAACTAATCTTCTCGTTGACGTTATAAAGTTTTCATTTCAACAAAACGGAGCATAAGAAATGGCCCCCAACATTCTAAACCTCATATTACAACTAATCATACCAAAACAGCCTAATGAAGCAGTGCTGCTCTTCACAAAAAATTAGCCAGAAGATACATGGACCAACTTTAGCAAACAAAAATCACACTAGACACTCCCTAACCAATTTATACGGCTGAATCCTCAACCACTCTTACTTTGTTATAATGTTTAATACTTCACACGGTAAAATTTTAACCGCTTTACAATATTTACATAGTTACATATTTTTACGGTGCAGCACATAATACACCCTGTTTGAGTTTTCTCAAGCTCCGATTATGAAATTAGTGATTCGAGTTTGGAAGCTTCACTACTTCTCAAACTAAGTTTTCTTAATTCACCGCCTGAGAATTTGAAGAATAAAATGTCAAATTTTATGAACTTATTTTTCATAAGAAAATGTTTAAATAATTTCAATGTCAAATAAATTCAAATTATGTTATTCATCACTGCCTTGGTGGTTGAAAATAAATATAAATCAAAATAACTTTCAACTATAAAATTTTAGGTATACAATTGTGTGAAGAAGTGCCAAAAATGATGCTAGAAATATTCAATTACGCATAGAGTTACACTTGCACTATCTAATACTAAATGTTTAATATATATTTATTCGTTTTACAGTATATAATATGTCTAAATTTATTTTATTGTATAAGTGATATATAGTCTCTAATATTTTTCAATTTTGTGAATTCTTGCTCCCGTGCTTACTCCTCCTATGACCTCGAACTATCTGCATATCTGATTTTTTGTGCATCCCATAAAACTGTAACTTAGTACTTTATTTATTTTTTTCATTTTTACTTTGACCTTTTCATCTGATTTTTAATATCTTCCCCTTTTGATTATTAAAAATCAAGTATGTAAAACTATGTGTCGAACGAACGTGGACACTAAATAAAATTAAATCTGAAAAGCTAAAACAAAATTTCACTCGGTTGGATATGCAAAAATCCCTTTTAACCTACTAACTTTAATTACTGGGAAAGAATAATATCAGTCAAATGTAATTCATGAGAGCAATCTTTATGACCAAACAATATCATTTTGATAAACTAGAAAATTGGCACGCGGTACTCTCGTGCGAACTTTCAACTTATTAATATTGTTGAAAAAAACTATTTAATTAGTAATAATTTACATTATTGTAGACTACTTCCTCCATTCCGGAACAAGTTTTCCACTTTAACTTTTTACGGTCAAACTTTTCCAACTTTGACTACGAATTAATCTTAAATCGCAAATGCAAAATGTTCGAATTTTTTATATAATGAAACTTTAGGAGCTAAATTTTCATTATATAAAAAAATTGAACATTTTACATTTGCGGTTTAAGATTAATTCGTAGTCAAAGTTAAAAAAACTGCGTATGAAGAAATGGCCGGTTTTAAAACCGGCCACTTCATGAAATGGCCGGTTTTAAAACCGGTCATTTCTTCATCCGCGGTTTTTTTTTTCTTCTTCTTTTTTTTCAGTGTCTAAACGTCAGAATTTGAACATGGTTCCTTCTTGAAAGTTGTAGCTCTTGGTCTTATCTACGCGTGGACATCAAGATCAGGTCAATCGGAGTTTATATGAGAAATTTATGGCCAAAATGCCAAGGCTGCTCCATCGTAGTTCGAATTTCGCGCGCTTTCACTTAAACGGCTCTAAAATATCCGTCCGAACTCCGAATCCACTTCCGTTTCGACCGATCAACTCCGTTTTCAACCACCTTTCAGGTCTTGGATTGTATAAACGAAATATTTTCCAATTTTTTTAAAAAAAATTTCCGATTTATGTTTAGTGTTGTTATTTTGTGTTCGATCGTGCATGTTAATGTTTTTGTGTTTGCGTAAACGAAATATTTTCCGATTTTTTTAATTTAATTTTTCCGATTTATGTTTAGTGTTGTTATTTTGTGTTCGATCGTGCATGTTAATGTTTTTGTGTTTGCGTAAACGTGCGTTTTCGATTTTTCGTTAATTTTATAAGATTTTTTTTAGTTAGGGGCATTTTGATCAATTTACAAATATTTTATGTTGCGTTTAACGAAAATTGTGTTCCGTTTAACATAGGTGTTTGATTCTGATCCATGCCTTTTTCCCTTTTAGAAAGGAGATTAATGCTTATGGTGATAATGAAAATCCTGATAATAATAGAACTATGCTAGTTTATTATTAAATGAAATCAACGTATTAATAAAATTTTATTGTATTGCTAAGTGTTCATTGTTCAAAGTCAAAAGTAATAGCCTTCCTGTTAACTATTAAATGTCGGCTAGTTATTAAAATTAAAATTTGCTCATTTGAAAATTTAGCCTTCAACTGGTGTACCTTGATCTCAATTTTCATACCACTATATTCTCAAATATAATCGTATTAGGCTCTCTCTTCATCTGAAAAACCATTAATTTCATTTAAGATCAGATCAGTTCAAATTTACTTAGTTGCTTTTTATATTACAAATAAGTTCAGTTCAGATCAATTGAGTTCAATTATATTCAGACGAATAGAACAAAACCTTGATGTCTTCATCGAATTTGCCTCTAAATGCTGCAAACTTTACCCTCAACATAATATATAAGAAAGTAAACGTGCCAATTATAAATAAACGTATGAAATATAGAGAAATCATAGTGTTATACCGTTACATACGATAGTAAGATTCTTGGTCAGAGTCTATCATAATAAATATTTCATGAAATTAAGAGAGAACATTATAAATTAGTATTAACGAATCTATACATATAAGATGATGACGAATGTACATTTTCTTAACAACCTCGCAGTATGATAAGTTTTTTATTCCAGCTAAGTGTATGATATAATATGTACATCTCTTGACATGTACCTTCTGACATATATATAAGAAAGAAAACGTACCGATCATAAATAAGCATATGAAATATGGAGAAATCATAGTGCTATATTCTTAAGATGGACCATCTTCCCCTTAAAAGGCCTTATTAAGGGGAGAATGTTATCCACCTTATATATTGTTTGCATGATCTATTCAGTGATATGGGATATTCTAACACGTTCCCTCACGGGTAGGTCGCGATTAGTCGGCTCTATAATAGCCTCTTTGGGCAAGCCGGAATTATCATCGGCTGGGGCACCCATCATCAACTTGGGCCTGCTCTGATACCATATTAAGTTGGACCATCATCCCCTTAAAAGGCCTTGTTAAAGGGAGAGGGTTATCCAATTTATATGTTATATGTTTGCATGATCCTCTCACAAGCGATGTGGTATATTATAACATATATCATTATCATACGGTAGTAAGGTTCTTGGAGAGTCCATCCTAATAGATATTCGATGAAATTGAGGATACTTGTTGATGGAAATAGATTCCTTCTGGCTGCATTTGAATAAGAACGAACGTTATAAATTAGTATATGATGCAAAATGTGCATTTCTTAACTACCTCGTAAAAGAAGGGTCGGAAACTCATGTTGGTCTCTGCCATTAGATTTTTGGGTATGAAAATGGACTGGAGTATATGGATGTAGGATTTTGGTGAAGAAAGATTATCACTTCTGTAAATTTCTTTGTGTATATGCTTATTTATAGTGCTCTCTTAGTATAAGCAAATTAGGCATGTACTATAATTTTCAGTTTTGTATTATTTGATTGAATATATTAAGGCAACCAAGTCAAACAATTATATACAATTAAAAATCTAAAATTTGCAAAATCAGTGGATCCATGCATTTTTCGGAATAATCAAATTAAAATCGATTCTTGCCTTATATATAATTGTTTTGAATTATTTAATACCAAATAATTCAAGAAAGACTTTGTTCTCTTCAACTGAAATTTACTGAACTGAACTGAATTGTATTATAAAATATAACTAAGCTGAACTGAACTGAACTGAATGAAACTGAACTGAACTGAACTGAACGAGTTTTCAGTTGAAGAGAACATAGTCAAAATGCCACAATCATTCTTGCTTCAAGTCCTATAGCTAGATTTTAGAATAACAACTCATATATATATAGATGCGTTTGTGTATATTGCCAAAATATTTACCGTATCATTATTGTATGAATTATTTAAAATAACTAAAGGCTAACTATGTACCCAATTAAGAGGGATTTATTATGATGTTTGAGATTTTAAGGAATCTTATTCATTTAATTGAAATTGACCATAATTAGTTCAAGTTGAAGTGAAGAAAACGCGTGACGGGTTGGAGTTGAATACTTACCTTCTTTATAATTTTCTTGTATTTTCTTTCAAATAAATCAAATTAATTCAAAGAAATTCTCACAATGATTTGAGGGCAAAGTTACTTTCTATAGCTAACTTTCAGAATAAAAACTGATCCTTTAAATATATCTTTATCTTTATCTTTACTATTCTAAAAGAGAACTATCCAAAGGTAGTTGTTACACCAATTAATTTAATTTTGACCAATTAAATTAATTTTGACTCCAAATTTCATATATAAAAATAAAGCTAAAAAGAAAAATAAAAAAGAAGGGAGTTGTAAATATCTCCCAATACTCCCACCCATTATAATCACCAAAACTTATATTTTCGTTAATAACTCATATAACATACTTCTATATTATAATTGAATTTATAACTAATTATAAATTAAATATATATTATATTATTTATGTCATGCATAAATAATTTTAATATGAGACACTTATCTATTTGGCATGGCACGTGAATTTTCATGTCCACAATTTTACTAGTATAGATAATAGAAAAGGCAAATATAAATTACTATAGAATTATATAGAATTAATAATTACAATATCTCAGACAAGACTTCGAAATCTTGCACTATAAAAAGGCGGGCTTGCCTCTCTTCACAAACCTGTCCAAAACCCAAACTGAAACTGAAGCCAAAACTTCTCTTCTTATCCAGATCATCGCAGATTGCTCCTTCCATTTCTGTTCCGAAAATGGGAGTGAACTCTAACAGGGTTGAGAGTTTCTCTAGCCCTGTCTCAGAAGAACGCGAATTCGAATCAACGAGCATCACCATTTCTGATCCAATGCCACGGTTGGAAGTTCATAAGGTCATCCTGCCTCCGCCCACAACCACGGCTAAGAAACTCCGTAACCGGCTTTCCGAGATTTTCTTCCCTGATGATCCTCTTCACAAGTTCAAGAACCAGGCCTGGTTCAACAAGTTGGTTCTCGCCTTGCAGTTTTTCTTTCCCATTTTCGAATGGGCTCCGAATTACAGTCTCAGTTTGTTCAAGTCTGATGTCGTTTCCGGGATCACTATCGCCAGTCTCGCTATTCCACAGGTAACAAAACAATCATTTGCTACCATTTTAGAGTTTTCGAAAATTGGACTGATTGTAAAGCATTCTGAAAAAACTAGCTAGTGTTTTATACAGGATTACTCTTAGCTAATTTTGAAAAGGCCTGTAACTTTAAGAGTGTCAGTTTCCACGTTAAATTATTCTGCTAAATTATTTTGAAAAGGCCTGTAACTATAAGAGTGTCTAAAGTTTAAACTAGTTTTAATTCTCAAATTATCTGTTTTACAGGTTTCTCCACAGTTAGTGAGAAAACATGTTTTTTTTCTTCACGAAATTGATTTGTTTTTCGATAGTTGGTCATGAGTAACTCTATGAGAAGATCGAATTTCTTAAACTACACGTAAACCACTCCATATGTGCAAGCTTATGTAAATTGGGGGAATGTGTCCAACATTTAGGAGTGTGGCTGTGCTTATAGATTTGTGTATAAATTCTTAGCTTGTGCAAAACTGCTTTAACACTTGCAAGTTGTGTAAAACTGATTTCCCATTCGTCACATAATCAACCAACTTGGTCACTTGAGCGTCAATCAAACCAAACAGTTTGTTAAGTGTAGAAAAGATTTTATAAGAGAGTTGCTCATATTTTACGCTGATTGTATCATATACTTATACAAGTAGTGTAGTTTGATGAAATTTAAATGGAGTTTTCTTTTTGTATGCAGGGTATAAGTTATGCTAAGCTAGCAAATCTGCCACCTATAGTTGGCCTGTGTAAGTGTTATTGTACTTATACTGAACATTCATTATACAAATTAAATTCTTAATTGTGTTGAAGAGATGTTTTAAAACATGGACTTGTATAATGCAGATTCAAGTTTCGTACCGCCTTTGATATACTCACTTCTGGGGAGTTCTAGACATTTAGCTGTGGGTCCGGTTTCAATAGCGTCTCTCGTTATGGGAACAATGCTCAACGAGGCTGTTCCGTACGCGCAAGACCCGAATCTATACCTTGGACTTGCTTTCACAGCAACATTCTTTGGAGGAGTTTTTCAGGCGTCTCTTGGTTTCCTCAGGTATACAAGCACAAAAGTTATAACTCACTTTTTCCTCCTTTATGCCAAACATATACTCCCTCCTATTTTTAATATAATAATATGTTTTGGGTATTTCACACAAATTAAGATAAATCTATCTTCATCAATAGTCTTGGTAAATGATTTAGAACAAGAATGTTAGTATCTTGAACAAATAAATCCACCAATAAAAAATGAGAAATGTGCTTAGTTTTTGTAGTGTCCAAGACAAAATAAATGAAAAACAATAAAATCAATGAGTTTGATGCCTAATAAATTGTGAAAACACGGAATTATGTAGCAGAATTTCCTAAAACATCTTATATTTGTCAAATGAAAAATAACCCAAAACATCGTATATTAAAAATAGGACCGGCCATTATTTTGGTTGGAATTTTTCTACAACAAGTAACTATCAATTAAGTCCACTTACTTTGCAAAATGGAAACATCTTTTTTTAAAGGCATTCATTCTATAAGAATAAGTTGTTACTGTAGGCACTAACTAAAGCTAGCAGTAATAATGATGCCAATTAATGGACTTATAGTTGAAAGATTGATTAACTAATCATGGAGAATATTCTTTTTTTCATTAAGAATCTTTGTTTTTCTTGGTGTTTTTTTTTAATGAATCAGTTCTCCTGCAATTTGTGAACAAGTGTACTTAAGTTTACAATTATTTCAGCTTTATCAGTGATTTTTCCATCCTGAGATTGTTGTGTACTTGTCCTGTAGTCGAAAGTGCTCTTGCATTTTCCGTAGAGAGGCTGAACCAGGCTCGAACTTGTACTCAAAACTATATCACATGACATGTTGCGAAAACTTAAATAATCTAAAGAAACAAATGCATATAAAATTTTGGTCAGATGTATAGCTTATTGACCACTGGTTTTGAACTTCCAGATTAGGATTTGTGATCGATTTTCTGTCGAAAGCAACGCTAGTCGGGTTCATGGCAGGTGCAGCAATGATTGTTTCACTGCAGCAGTTGAAAGGGCTACTTGGAATAGTCCATTTCACACCAAAGATGCAGCTGATTCCAGTCATGTCTTCTGTCTTCCAGCACAGAGATGAAGTAAATTCCCCAGCAACCTAACCTGTTGTAGTTTAGTTTCCTGACATACGAGTGACGTTTAACTAAATGATTCATTTCATATCTGCAGTGGTCCTTGCAAACAGTTATCATGGGAGTTGGCTTTCTGGTCTTATTACTGACAACAAGACAAATTGTAAGTGTAATTGTGATATCATTCAGTGTTGTTTCCTGGAACTTGAGAAAGTTGATGACTCATACTCATATGACCAATGAATTCTGCAGAGTATGAAGAGACCGAAACTGTTTTGGGTTTCAGCTGCTGCACCATTAGCATCGGTTATTCTATCCACCATTCTAGTAGTCTGCCTCAAATCCAAGTTTCATGATATAAAGACTGTAAGGAGTTTGGATATCAGTTTCCTAGTTTGGTTAATGTCTTCTATATGAGGACTTTCCGAATTTTGTTTAATTCATGATTGTAACTCTTGTTCTTACAGATTGGCCAGCTCCCTACGGGCGTGAATCCACCATCTGTAAACATGTTATATTTCAGTGGTACTCATCTTGTTCTAGCAATCAAGACAGGAATCATAACAGGCATACTTGCCCTCACAGTAAGTTCAACCTCATTTTTCTCATATAGGAAAGTAAAGACCAAATCATCAAGATTGAGTCTTATGAAAAACCTTATATATATAGTTAAAACTTGTAGTGTCTTTACATGGAAATGGACACTTCTAACAGGGCTTCCGTAGTGTTGTGAAAAAACAGGACTTTGCCTCCAGAAGTCTGATGACAATAAATTTTAAATATGTGAATCGCAGGAAGGTATTGCAGTTGGAAGAACATTTGCTTCTATGAAGAACTATCAAGTGGATGGTAACAAAGAAATGATGGCAATTGGGCTCATGAACATGGCTGGCTCTTGCTGTTCATGCTACATCACAACTGGATCATTTTCGCGATCAGCAATAAATTACAATGCTGGAGCAAAAACAGTTGTGTCAAACATAGTGATGGCTGCTGCAGTACTTGTAACCTTACTGTTACTGATGCCACTCTTCTACTACACACCAAATCTCATACTTGCAGCTATAATCATAACTGCAGTCATTGGCTTAATCGACTATCAAGGTGCACTGAAACTGTGGAAACTTGACAAACTTGATTTTGTGGCATGCTTGTGCTCGTTCGTTGGCGTTCTGTTCATCTCTGTCCCTCTTGGACTTGCTATAGCAGTAAGTGTTTCTTTACTACTACTATATAAGTTAGCGGTTTTTTCTCTGGTCTATGTCTAACACACTGGTGGACAAAATTCAGGTTGGAGTTTCGGTTTTCAAGATTCTGTTACATGTCACGAGGCCAAATACAGTTGTTATGGGGAATATTCCTGGAACTTCAATATATAGGAATATGGCCAGATACAACGACGCTGTCAGGATTCCTTCGTTTTTAATAATAGCAGTCGAGGCTCCTATTTACTTTGCAAATTCAACATATCTACAAGAAAGGTATATATTCTTCTCTGTAGCTGCAAATGTGAACCTGCTTTATCTTCTTGGTTTAAATTTAATAAAACCTTGCTACAGGATTGGAAGATGGATCAGGGAGGAGGAAGAATGGCTTGCATCCAACAGTAGAAGCAGTTTGAAATGTGTGATTCTTGATATGACAGGTTAGTTCTTACACAGGATATTCCTCCCAACTCGTCTAGTTGTCGTACAGTATCAGTTTGTCGTTAATTAAGATGTCTCATGCTTTGTTCTATGTTCAGCTGTGACAGCAATAGACAGTAGTGGAATCGACACAATCAGTGAACTCAGAAAAATACTTGAAAAGCAGTCACTGAAGGTAAAAGAAGTGGTTTTCTTATTTCATTTCACTATGTTGCCCCTTTTGTTTTACCATCTGTTACTGATTCTAGAATGCCTGTTTGTACAGTTTGTACTGGCGAATCCAGTTGGAAGCGTGATGGAGAAACTGCACCAATCAAATGTGTTGGAAGCATTCGGATTAGAAGGACTTTACCTAACAGTTGGAGAAGCTGTAGGGGACATATCGTCTTCATGGAAACCTGGAGTCTAAAGATAGCTTTCAGCAACCATTCTAGAGATTTAGGTTAAAGGAAGAGGACATCAATGTTCTGGTTGAAAGAAGTTGAACTTACTAGTGTTGGACTTCTGTTATATATATGTAGTAGTTTAAATGTTAAGCTTTCTTTTGTTTGCAGAAAGAAAGCCTAATGTTTAATAAAAATCAGTATTAGGATGAATACAAGTACTTTGTTCTCATGAACCAATCCTTCACCATCACCACAGTCCAAGGTCACTCCCATAACCAATTTGTAACTCAGTACCAGCAAGTACAATAAGACCTAAAAACAAACTATATGAATAAAACCAGAGGAAAATTAAAGAAAGAATCCTGTACCAGAAGTATGAGCCACAAGTTTCGATAGTTTAGTCAATCAGAACTGCAAGAATCATGAGATAACCGCAGCTTTATTCATCAATATGCCAAATTACAGAGGAAAAGCTTCAAAGCTACCTCATGAAGATTACACAATGTACAGTAATCATATGATGTAAATGAAACTACAACACTAGGATAACAATGCTCGCTCATCTTACTGAACTCGAAAAATGTGAAACAATGCACGATATGCTCCAAGGTAATGGAAAAAAATACAGCGGCGGCCAATCTATGGACACTTTATGAGCTAAGTAAGGAGGGCTCGTGGTATAACATGCACAGCCAACTATGAGCCTTCTGGCTGAGTCTTCACCTTTCTCCTCCGTGTAACTTTCTTCACGGGAGCAGGAGCATTCTCTCCGACATCAACATTTTGCTGGTGCTGATTGTTAACCGATTCCACCTTAGACATGTTGATCTGACTTCTTAGCCGCAATATTTCACCCTTTGCCGACCCCAACTCTTCTTCTAGTTTCCTTTCCCTACTTTCCAGACTCTCCCTTTCCTTTCCGAGCCTCATGACCAGATTATGTGCGTCTTCCAAGTTCTCCCGAGCGTGTAGAGACACCTCTTTTTGTTCATCAAGGGACTTGTAGAGTGCATCTTTCTCGTGCTCTAGGCTTGAAATTCTTGAATTGGCAACCTCCAAATCTCTAGACAGCAACAATGCATTCCGGTTCATCTCATCCAGTGATTTAGTCGCCTCTTCCAAATCCGATTCGAGATTTTTTCTCGCTTCTTTGTCTTTGGAAATGTGGGACTCCATAACCTTCAACTCCTTGTTCAACGAAGATATAATCTTCTTTTCTTCTTTTAGTTCGTGAGTAGCTTTTTCCACTTTCTCATGGGCATGAACAAGTTCCTTCTCTAATCTCTCAGATTTACGGACAGCGTCAGACAGATCCTTGGTCATACGTACCAGCTCTTCCTCTGCTTTAGTGAAGCGCTTGTTTGCCAAAGCTAATTCTCTGGATAAAACCGTTGCATCTTCTCTTGCTTCATCAATCTCCTTTCGCAATAATTCTTTATTTTTGCTGAACTCATTCTGCACATTAGAAAGCTCCGCTTCTAACTCAGAGCACAAGAATCTTGACTGCTCTAATTGTTTTCCCAGATCAGAAGATTCACATTTTGATTTCTCCAAAGTTTCGTATGTGATTTTGAGTTCGTGTTCTAGATTCTTCACATTTCTCAATTCAATATTCAGCATTTCTCTCACGTCTTCCTTTTCTTGGGTCAACTCAGCAATTAATACTTTGTTCGTTTTTGTTTCGTCCAAAGACAGCTTTAATTGTTCCTCAAGCCTGTGAATTTCCTCCTTTCTTTCTCCTAAAAGCTTGGCATCCGAGGCTGCCTTCTTCCCTGCGGATGACTTGAAGTGATGATATTCCTCTAGAGCAGTATCAAGCTTCTTGCTAAACTCATTTCTCTCGGACTGTAAAGAAGCCAACTCTGAATTTAAACTGTGCACTATTTCATTCTTGGAATCCAACTCTTTCTCATTTTTGGCAATTGCATCATTCAATTGCTTGATATCTGATTTTAAACCAGCTATCTGATCCTGAGATTGCTTATATACAGAGCTTAAACGATTGAACTCTCTTTCTTTTTCAGCAAGTGTAGAATTAAGTTTGTGTAGATTCTCTTCTTTACTCTTGAGCTCCAAAGAAATCAAGCTAATCCTTTCTTCCAAGACTTTTATGATATTCAGCTTTTCTTTCATCTGCTCTTGCAGTTCCCTTTTCTCATCCCCAGCCTTACGGAGACCTACCTCGAGAGTTTCAACTCTAGCATTTAGTTCGTCAACAAGTCTCTTCTCCTTTTGCAATTCTTGGCCTATATTTTTTATGGTGCTATCAGCAAGTTTCAACTGACCAACTAAAGCCTGCTGCTCCTCATTTGCTTTTGTGAGTGCCTTGCTGCGAGCTTCTTTCTCATTTGCTAAATCAACCTCGTACTTTTTCTCCAGAGAAGTTATAGCATCATCCTTTTTCTTCAGTTTAATATTCATCTGTGTACACAAGAAGAGGGTAATAAAAGAAAGGCAAGAACTCATATGTTCCAACTTCCCATTGCAGATGCTTAACATTTCCCATGTTCTACGATCTAATATGTACAGAAGAAAAATACCAGCGAAAGATGATTCTTAGTAGTAAAACCAACTAAAGTATCAGAAGCATCACGGGATCAATTATGAAGTCCATTGAATGACTTACAGATTCTATGGTAGCATCTGACTCCGCCTTCTCTTTCAATGTTGATGCATAGAGAGCAGCAAGCACACCCGACCCAAGAAACCCAATTGCATTTAGAAGTGAGAAAAAGGGGTTTCCATTACCCTTTGGCTGAACATGAGTGAAATTAAAAAAAGAACGTTATAAATAATTCGGCACATTATAGATGAAAATTGTAACAAAAATAGTGAATATAGAATAACTATTCTTTGCTGAATTTTATTTCTACTATTGTAGTTTGGCAAGTTATGCAGACCTCTTCAGTTTGCTTCTGGTCTTGAGGCATTGACTCTGTAATTTCTAGAGGGAAAACAAAAAAAAAAACGAAATCAAATATCTCAGCACCAGCAGTTAGAGGATAAATGACTACAGCAGATGTCTGTCTTATAATTAAATATTATGTTTTGAATTATAAGACAGATGCTGTTCAAGATAAGGCATTACATAACACAATCTGAGGAACAGTGCATTTATAACATGATGAACTGTTTTATGCTGGATCGACAAAGGCATCGACATGAAAAACTTTAGAGTATGTAAGAGAGAAGAGAAATTCAAATTGATAAAAGAAAACTAAACAAATGAAGGTGTGCTAGCTTAGCTTTCTCATGATTGTCGTTCTCATCTACATACGATGACAAAATGATGAAATCTCTATAAACATTGCAAAGAAACAACATAAAAAACTCGGTCATGTCTGTTGGTTCAACAGCTGAATAACAGATCAATCGATTTGATTCAAAAAGTATTCGCTCAATCAGGTTAAGAACTTATGTTGTCTGCTCTTCAGAAACTCTCATTATTCAACATTCAACAGGATCTTTAACTAAACCCAACAAGAAATTTATTTTGGGAAAATGCATCTAAAAACAGGAGCAAACCGGTGACATCTTGGAAAAACCATGAAACTTCAAAATCATATCCATAAACATATGTCAGAACTTCAGAATGTCCAAAAGCACATAGTATACAACATATGCATGAAGGACCAAAAAGGAGTAAGAGACACCATATAATAGGTCATTGGAGAACTCATGCCCATATTCCAAGATAAATCCAACAAATCCCTCCCGAGTTAATACAGAATATGATAGTAAAGTTAAACCGTGCTAATCTTAGGAATGCATACCAATATGAAGTTTCAGTAGAGCATCTAAGACTATGAGCAAGTTTTAAAATTATTAAATCAAAAATTCAATTGACGCGATGAATGAACAATCCCTGAATTTTCCACCTTGAGGATCTTTAAACTTGGCAAAATGAAAGGCTACAAGCATTACCATAGACAATTCCATCCGTCCCATAATAATGACACACTCACTATTCACAGAAATAAATGAATAAATCGATCTGAGTAGTTTTTCTTATGAAGAATGAATATTGAACAATACAATGTAATGTAAACTTGCTGAGATAAAGAAAACTTAGTACTAATTTTTAAATGAGAAGTGGTTATCCAGACATCTCAAAATGAAGAATGTGTCATTTGTTTTGGGACGGGTAATATTGACTATCAAAGTGGAATGATAAATGATACTGTTGCAGACACACACACATGCACATTAACTATTAGATGGAAGTTTATGTGTTTCTTAATGATTCTGAGATTCTCTCTTAAATTATTAAAATATATAAGCGACGATGTCAATAGCCTACTAGTCATATGGAAGTAATGATGTTGATAAGCAAAGCATTCTGTAGATATTGAACAAATCAAGATATGTCTACGGTTATATGAAAGCAGGTTAGTGTCATCTACAAAATCCAATGAGGGTATGACATAACAGAAGTTGTCATTCATCACGTGCTAGAAGTAACTGCATTTGCGCACTCTGATGATAATTTTGTCACGAATAGTGACATGTACATGTCTCACATACTTTCCACATAACCTAATGTAATCTAGCCAATCCAAAACATCTTTTTAGTCTTTACTTGCTAAAGTCAGCTTGAAAATTACCAGGTAGCTGAGAAGCTCAATGTATTCTGGCTGTTTTCACAGTAACAACTAACGGAGATGCTTCTCTGACTTCAGCTTATTAAACTATAGCAAAGGCCAACAGAAGCTACAAGTCCAATCCCCAAACACTCTACAGACCAGTAAAATCCTCAGGCAAACATCCCCTATATAGCCTCAACTTAAATACCATTGGCAGACTATATTAAACTTCGCTCGATTCTAAAACGTCGCCACACTCTTATGTGATCCTCACTCTCATGAAAAGAGCTATATAAATTCCAGGAAACACTTGTTTGAGATGTTCTAGAGTCTTAAACACTTAAAACCCAAAAAATAAGTACCATCCAGACATACATTTCCAAATGCTAGTCAAATTCCACACATCATTACCATGCCATCACCAAGGAACAGCTAAAAACGCTGAACAATCACACATCTACAAAAAGTCAATATCAATTGGCAGACACCTTCAATCCTTTAAAACAACACAACAAACAGTGTGAATTTGATCATAACAGAAGAAATAATCAATCAAACAAGAAAACAAAAACCCAAGTGCCCAACTCACCAGCTGGCTGAAAAGCTTCTGCTGACCTCATGTTAAGCAAAGGCATGACAGAAGCAGCAACACCCACAAACAGAATCACTCTCCGATTGCACAAGTTTCCATCTTTTTGATCTTCTTGCTGAAGAGAAGCCATAACTCGCCGTTTCTTCCTGTGAGACGCATTTCTGCGGAAAGGGATCAGAAATGGTTGTTGCGGCCAACATTGAGAAGGAGAGGTGGAAAATATTGGAGAATGCTGCGGAGAGCAAGAACTAGTTCCGGTTACAAAACCCATTGGTTGGTTTTGTTGGTTTTAGCTTTTCTTGATTTTTGAGTGATAAGCAATGATCCTTGCCCACAGAGCACTCACTCACTCTCTGGTTCTGCCTATTTTGGATTCTTTCCCAACTCACTCTCTAGATGAGATTTACACTGGATACCCCTATTAAATGCCCTTTCATATTAGTCCATGAAACTTGAGAAATTACATCTGAAACTTTAATGCAAATACAATCTTACCCTTTTATTTTCCTCTCTTTCCTTTTTATTTCGAGCAACTTTTACGAGAGAGAGAGTGTAGCAAATAAAATTACGCAAATAATATTTTTAATGAATTTTGAATATTTAGGTTTACAATCTTTGTTTATCCCCTATGATTCAATTAAGAAGTATATATTTTTAGACTTTGAGAAGTTGAATAGTTTTGATGTGTTGATCTTCTTCACTTAAAAGTTTGGATATGTTGACACAAGGGCTTTTGTAGCTTGTACTTGAATATATGTGTTGACTTGATAGAAGTTTGCAGTTGACACTTGTTAACCTCTTGGATTTGTTGGCTCGAGGGCCAGCTTGTTCTTGAATCAATGATTTCACTTCTTAAAGTTGGTGATGGACGTTTATTAGCTTATTGGGTTTGTGTATTGATGTGCACTTGAGGATTTGAAAGCGTTGTAGTACCTGTAATCCTCAATTACAATCAAATATTAACTTTATGTTAGTCGGAAGTTCTCAAACTACATTAATAGCAGTAAGTTAACTCGGGATGTCGTTCTCCACGGACACTTAGCATAGGAACAAGCAAATATCGTTTGTATATTGTGTGCAAAAAAGTAAACAGATTGATCGCAGACAGAATGATTAATTCGCAGTAAACTCTAATTGCTTTGTTGTAAATCAATGAAAGAAAGGTGTAAAGGTTCCCCGACCTCCCTCTGCTATGCTACTCCCAACTTCCTAGTTAAAATCCTACGCGATTACATCTAACGACAGCAGGGCATAATACTACTATGCCAAGACGCAGTCAGCACGAGTACCCCTACTCAGTTCAATGAAACTAATGTTTCACTCAGCAAAACATCACACCACGAAGGATGCATAGAGTTGTATAACCATGATTTACATCTAATAACTATTCCATTAATATATCACGGTATATAAAGAAGTAACAAAAGCAGAGTTACGACGGTTCACCTTTACAAAAGAAACTTAGCTACTCATATCCAAGACAGAAATCGAAATAAGCAAGAAAAGGAAGAAGAAGCTTAGTCTCTGATGTCTTCGTGTTGCTCCTTCTAGGGTTTCCTCCTTCTGGATACCTGACGGCCAGCGGTTTTGGGGTTTCACTTCCCCGATGACTGGTTGTTAGGAATATCTGTTAGTATTTTGATCATTCATCACATGTTCTTATCTTAGCCAGAAAGGTGATTAAAGTACTCTTGGTTCACTTGAACATTGTAAAAGAGGAAATCACTGAGTATGATTAGTCTAGTAAATCTTGTATTAGGATTATAGGTCTCTGAGTGTAATTTTTATTTCCAAGAAGACCATGAAGATCAATCCTAGCAATGGAGCTTTTCTGAAGATTACAAGACCGGAGATTGCACAAGATGTATGAAGACACCAAGGTTTAGTCTCACTCGGAAAGACTATGTCCTTAATCCTTTCTTAAGTTCATTTAGTTACTTTTGAAACATGATTCTAGAACATATGACATCATGAGTATGGAGCATGCAAGCCATCAGAAAGCTAATGTATCCGTTGAAGACTACAGGACAAGAAATAGTACATGTGCATTAATTGCATCGGCAGAAAAGCCGCTAAAGCACAGTCCTCTCTGAGATATGAGACAAAGACTTCTGAGTACTCATTTCAAGATAAGTATAGACTGAATTTGAATTGTGTCTAACGGATAACATCCCAGCGACTCTCTAATTCATCTATAAATATCACACACTTAGATGCTGAGAAATACGACCGAAGAACGATCTAACTTGCAAACTTACAATCTAGCAAAGTATTCTCTCAACACCCTTTCTGAAAGCTTTCTGTTGCTTGAAGAATCACTAGTAGTTCTAAGTTGTCCTGAACCTTAAAAAAAAATTGTTATTCGTAAAAGAGTTGAACTATCAGATAACCTTTCTGAAGCTCATTCTCCAGAACGGACATCAATTACTTGGGTCAATAAAGAGCAGATTGCCATACACTGAACAAGTGTATTAAGTAGTCTTGTTCTATTAGGCTCTCTGAAAACATAACTGAAAAGTTATACGAGAAGCCTCTCTGACAAACCTTATAACCAACACCATCAAGGTGTGGAGTAGAGGAAGTACTTGATTTGGGAAATCAAGGAATAACTCCAAGGTTATCTGAGTAGGAAGTACTTAGCTCAGGAGTGGGAATAACTCAGGGGGAACATTTGGTTGGGAACCATTTGTTTAGGAATCTTAGAATAGGATTATTGTAAGGTGAACTCAATTATCTGTTCTAGTGAATTCTAGGTCTCAGAAAGACCGAAGTGGATTAGTTGGAGGATTACGCCACCTCCAGATACCACTATACTTGCTGTGTTATTTACCTTTCTGTATTTATCTTTCAGCAAAGCACACACACATACTTATTATTTCTGCACTTACCTATCTTAAAGTCTTCCGCGCTCTGAATCTAAGTATCAGAAACCCTCCAGGTTTCTGAGAAACTGTGTTTATCGACAAAAGTTTTCAAAGACAATTCACCCCCCTCCCCAGTCTTTTACTTTGCCGTTATCTGGACCAACAAGTGGTATCAGAGCAGGAGGTTCCCAAGCCTTCTGCACTGAACCTAGATCCACAGATAGGTAAAGAAACTTTGTCCCTTTCTGAGGACTATATAATTTGTGTGTTAAGTGTGCAGGTATGTCTCTGAGCGATGTACCCGTTCTAAAGCCAGAAAACTACGAGAAATGGAAAAACAACATGATGCTCCATCTGGAGGCCATTAGTGATGAAATGATCTATGTCATCAATGAAGGGCCTATCAAAATCAGACAACTCAAACAAGTTACTGAGGTGTCTGATGGAAGAAAAGCCTCAGACAAGGAAGATGGAAGCGAGGACATGGCTACTAGTGATAGTGGTCATGTTGCTCGTGGAAGCATTATATATGAAGACAGGCCAAGAGAGCTCTGGACATCTGAAGATGCCAAGAGACACAGATTGGATGGTCAAGCTCGTAATATCATCATCAGATCGACACTTGAGCACATACAGTAAAGCGTGGTGCTAAACGAAAGTTGCTGCAATTGATTGAAGAAATGCATTGAATCGAAAACCAAAGAAAACAAGTTCGAAGTTCTTAAATTGAAGTTCCAAAACTTCAAGCAAGGTCCCACTGAAACTCTGGAAGAACTTGATTTCAGGTTTACTACTCTTATGAGTGATATGGTTGCACTTGGTGAAAGCAACAGATACTCCCAGCCAGAAAAGATTAAGACTATTGTCAGAAGTCTCAATCACAACTTGGAGCACACTAAATTCTTTTATTTCAACCAAGGAATGCCAAATATTTTCCAGTAGAGCTCTTCTCTCATCTTGCTACTGTAGATTATGAGACAACTCAGAGAGAACAAACAGCTGAGAAGTTGCAAAGTGTTGCTCTAGTCTCTCAAGGTACTTTTGAAAAGAAAGATACCAAAGACGCATCTGAAGAAAATGCTCTTGCAGTAAGACACATGAATAAATTTGTGAGTCAAGAGATTGAGAGAAGAAAAGCTAAAGAAAATCTGAAAAAGCATCTTGGCCCAAACTATCATCAGTACAAGAACATTCAACTAAACAACTCTCTGAAGACCCCCATTCAAAAAGGTGTTAGTACTGAATCAGCAGAGATAGGAAATGATATCTGCTTCTATTGTCAAAAGCCTGGTCACTTCAAAAGAGATTACCCTGCTTTAAACAAGCTCAAGACAGGTGAGAAGAAGGACAGAAGAAATTTCAAGAGAAATCAAAGGGCCTTACTGACTGAAGAAAGGAAGAAGATTCAAATCCAACTTGATGCTCTAGATATTGAGACAGATTCTGAAGATGGAGATTCAGATAACTCAAACCTACCATCACCAGAATTGTGTGGAATCACCCACGACATAATCGACTTCAGCCTTAAGAAGAATGAAATGTGTGGAGTTGCTGAGATTGCTGGTCCAAACATCTCCAACATTGAAATGTGTCTTATGGCTGATGAGGTAACTAACATTTCACAATTTCTGTACTATGAGAGTGATGATGGAATTGAGGATCTGGAGTTAATCAGGAGTGAATTGGATCGTTATGAGAAAGAATTTCTGGAAGCATAATCCAAAACCAGAATTCTAGAGGAAAGCAAAGAAACTCTTGAAAAAGAGGTTTCTGAGCTAACCAGGGTATCTGAGAACAAGAGCGCTGAAATAGTCCTTCTGAAAAGTCAGATATCTGAAAATGAAAATTTTCACAAACTAGCCTTGGATGAACTTAATAAGAAAATGATGAAGCTGCTTTCTGAGAATGAGGAACTCCGAAAGAAAGAGCTATCCTTCCAATCTTATGCAAAGGCTAGTGACACTCTCACTGAGGTTCAATCCTATCTGAGAGATCCCTCTGAGAAAAGTTGACTTGGACTCGATGAACAATCGAGTAATTCATCTCCTCTGAAGAAGAGTGATGAAAGGTTGACCTTTGTAAAAAGTCAACAGAATGGTTCTTCAACCACCTATAGCATTGGTCAGAAAGCTAGGGTAGCTGACAAAGGAAAAGGAGTAGCAACCCAACCTTTGAAAGAACAACAAGTTCACAAGAAACTTGTGGATGAGGTTTCTGAAAAGAAATACAACCCTCAGACATGTAACCATCCACATTGCTACATTACTAGGAAAGGAAGAATTGCTGGAATAGGCAAATTCTCTACTATACCATTTTATGAAAATAAAGATGATGCAGAAACTAGTAAGGCTTCTGAAGACCTCATTCAGAAAGCTAAAGGTGTTCGAAATGGCATTGGCTATCGTGCTATTGGAAAAGCCCTTTTACAACAATATAAGGAAGGACAAGAACAATGGCGCAAGGCTGATATTGCACGTAGCAATAAACAGAAGTGGAAGAAATCTCAAACCACTGAAAAACTGAATGCCAGAGCTAGAAGGAACCTGGCCAGAAAGGCTAAGTTTGCTGAAAAGCAACCCCAGAAACCCAGGGTCCAGAAAGCACCAAAGGGAACACCTAGAAACACCCCAAGAAGGACGATTGAGATCAAAATTACTGATTCTATTGCTTCTCCTCCTGATAAAGTTAGACAAAAACAAACTCCCAAGAAATTCACTAAAATGTGGATTCCTACTGGAAGAATGTTTAGTCTAAGTGGTTCTATCTCTGAGGCAAGAACCTAACTCCTGTTTCCTGTTTTGTGCAGAACGCCTCTTGGACTAAGGCTCAATGGCTATTTGATAGTGGATGCGGAAAGCACATGACAGGAGACAAAGCAAATCTGGTCAACTACAAAGCTTGCAACACTAGACCAGACATCAGATTTCTTTGGAGGAGAATTAAATCCTCTCAGGATTTGCAACGTCAAATTGGGATCTTTAACAATTCTTGACGTACATGTTAAGGGTTTGAAATACAATCTATTTAGCATGAGCAGTTTGCGACAAGGGATTCTTGTGAAATTCAAAGCAAAGTTTTGCAAACTTATTGACAATGAGTCAAAGGCATATCTTGGTTGCTCGGAGGAAAGGTAGTCTTTATGTTGCCGATTGGGCATCCGCCATAATCAAGAATGCCTCATGGTGAGTCAATCTGGTCACACGTAAGAGCACCTTGGTTATGGCACAAAAGAATGAGTCACTTGAACTTCAAAACTCGAACAAACTTGCAAGAAAGAGTTAGTGGTTGGCCTTCCCAAAACATCTTCGTAAAGGATTATATCATTGTGCCATCGGATGGGAAACAATCCAAAATCTCTTTCAAGTCCAAAATCGACACTATAGTGTTAGACCAACGCAACTATTACACATGGATCTTTTGAATCATCGTAACTAGTTATGCAGAAAGAAGTATGGTCTGTTGTAGATGACTTCTCAAGATTCACTTGGGTTGTCTTTCTAAAGCACAAATCGATGCTAGGGTGGAGATACCAAACTTCTTGAATAAGCTTGAAGTCATGAAAAATGACAAAGTATCTCGCAATCGTAGCAGACCATGGTACTGAGTTTGTCAACCAGTACATAAAGGAGTTTTGTACCAGCAAAGGTATACAACACCAACTTTCCTCTGTAAGAACACCACAACAAAATAGTGTTGCAGAAAGGAAAAATAGAACCCTTAAAGAAGCAGCAAGGACAATGCTGGCTGACACTGAAATAAATGAAGTTTATTGGGTTGAAGCTGTAAACATAGCATGCTACACTCAGAACAGATGTTTGATAAACAAACACCATGACAAGACCCCTTATGAGCTCTTGGTTGGTAGACCCCCTAATATTAAACATCTGAAAGTGTTTGGTTGTAGATGTTTTGTTCTTAACAATGGAAAAGAGTATCTAAGAACATTTCAACCAAAGGCAGATGAAGGTGTGTTTCTTAGTTATTCTATGAATAGCAAAGCTTACAGAGTTTACAACAAAAGAACAAAGAAGATTGAAGAATCAGTTCATGTTGTATTCTATGAAGGAAGCAAGAAAACACCCCTTGCTGATGAACTCAGAAAGGTTCAAGTAACTAATGATAAAGGATTCTGAAGAAGAACCCTCAGAAAGGAAAAACATCATTGTGGAAAGAGAGGATGACTCTGACGAAGAAAAGCATGAAATGCCTAGTAACAACCAGATGATTTTCAGACATGATGAAGAATTTCCTATGAGAATTCCAGAAATGGAAACTGAAGATGTTCATCAGAGAGCTAACTCTGGAAATGACCTCTCTGACAGGCATGTCCCAGAAAGCTCTCACACTAAGCAAGTGCCAGACATTCACCGCCCTTCTGAGGTGCAAAATGTCACAGATACTGAAGAAGTATCAAGTCATAATCATAGTGACTCACATTCAGATCACATAAATGTTGACCCTACTAGCCCTAAACCCATGATGAGATGGATCAAGGATCATCCTGCAAAAGACGTGATTGGACCAATCAATCAAGGTGTTAGGACTAGGAGAGCAATAGCTGAAAATGCTAATTCTCTCTTTGGATGTTTTATCTCAAACATTGAACCAAAAACTATAGAAGAAGCATTAAGAGACCAAGACTGGATCTCAAAGAATGCAAGAAGAGTTGGATCGGTTGAAAGAAACAAAGTCCGGAAACTAGTTCCATTTGTAGAAGGAATATCGTGATTGGAACTAAGTGGGTTTTCGAAACAAGATGAATGAATCTGGTGAAATAACCGTAAACAAAGCAAGGTTGGTTGCAAGGGATTCACCTGCATGAAGGTTTAGATTTTGATGAGTCATATGCACGGTTGCCGATTGGATGCAATAAGACTCTTTCCGCCTTCAAACTCATAAAGACTTTAAAGTTTATCAGATGGATGTCAAAAGTGCATTCTTGAATGGTGAACTTGCTGAGGAAGTCTATGTTGAACAACCACCTGGTTTTGAAGTTTCCTCAGAAAGTAGAATGGTCTACAAGCTACAGAAAGCTCTATATGGACTGAAACAGGCTCCAAGAGCATGGTATGACACTTTGGCCAAATACCTTCTGGAAAGTGGTTTCAAGAAAGGTGAAGTTGATAAAAATTTATTTACCTTAAATCATGATGGGAAACTGCTCTTAGTTCAAGTATATGTTGATGACATTATATTTGGATCTAAGGACAAGCAACTTTGTGATGACTTTGCAAATCTCATGAAAAATAAGTTTGAGATGAGCATGATGGGAGAATTGAACTATTTCCTAGGATTGCAAGTCAAGCAACTCAATGATGGAATATTCATTAGTCAGACAAAGTATGCAAGAGACATGCTCACAAAGTTCAATCTTAAGCCTTCTGGAAAGAATGCTAAGATACTCATGAGCATAGGAACCAAGATGACCTATACTGAATCAGATAAGAGTGTTGATGAACACAAGTATAGGAAATTGATAGGTTCACTACTCTACCTCATCGCAAGGCACTGATATTCAATATGGTTGGAGTGTGCTAGATTTCAAACAAATCCAATGCAATCACACTACAACATTGCTATGAAAATATTAAGGTATGTGAAAGGTACAGTAGAGGTAGGTTTGTGGTATCCTAAAGAAAGTGGATTGAGTTGGTCGGTTACTCGATGTCGATTATCTTTGGATCAATGCTTGATAGGAAAAGTACCTCAGAACTTGTGGTTTACCGAGCTAGACTTATCTCATGGTTTAGCAAGAAACAAAACTCAATTGCAACTTCTACCACAGAGGCTGAATATATTGCTGCTGGTTGTTGTGGAACACAAATTCTGTGGATTCAACAACAACTCAGAGATTATGGACTCAATGAAGAGAAAACTCCAATTTTCTGTGATAACACAAGTGCTATTGCAATCACACAGAACCCCAAGTTCCATGCCAGAACAAAGCACATTGATGTTAGACACCACTTCATCAGAGACCATGTTGAGAAAGGCAATATAGAGATACTCAAGATTGGCACAGAAGACCAACTTGCAGATATCTTCACTAAGCCCTTACAAGAAAGCCGGTTCTTGACCTTAAGACATAATCTTGGATTAATGGAATTGCCTAAGGACTGAAAAATTGTCCTGAATCTCTAAAGGCTGAATAAATGAGTAGGCCTCTGAGAACAGGTTCTCAGAAAGCCAAGTTGATAAGAAGTGATGCAAATGTTTCTGAGTAGCAATACTCAGAAAGACAAAACATTTCTGGAACGGGTATCCAGAAAGGCAAAGGTTGGTACACACTCAATGAGTAAATAAGACTAGAACTTACTTACTAAGAGTGGGTCAAATACATTCAAACAACTGAAGTTTCTGATTCTTGAATTCAGGAAACTATTTAGTCATAAAGAGAAAAGACACATAAAGCCCGAAAAACATGAGTTCTGGGAGTCAAACATGTCCAATGTCTTGTATTTTTGCCATTTTCATGATAAATAATATAAAGATAAGGACTTGATACTCAGAATGATAAAGTTCAAACGATTGAGTGTTCTTACTCTTTACTAAGTGACACAATGAATGTAGCATATTAAAAATCCATCAAGTCGACACATTACCATTTGTTGATTGATATCATTACAAGATATTCAATATAATCCCTTGATGTATAGACGTTTGATCTCAACGGCTGAGATCAAAACAAAGCAAGTAATGTCTGTTTAGAAATTCAGACGTGGCCCACTAAGCATTTAATGAGAAACGTGTGTGATACCATGCCTATGCAGATGCAAAGACACGCATTCATATTCAGCTATATGTATGTTGTATCTATGTACATTTTGTCTGCTATATATATAGGAATTTGGGCAAAAGACAAACACTTTTACCAATTCCGAAATTTTCAAACTTGCATCAAAATAGCAAAATCTCTCAAGATTTCTGCAAAACTCAACTTCTTGTGCTTAGTCTTCTGAAAAGATAGACTAATCTCGATTATTCTTGCAAAATCCATCTGTAAACACTCACTCAAAGACTCTATATAAGATATGGCACCAAAGAAGATGACCACCAAGAACCCTAAGGCCGCATCATCTGCTCCTGCTGAAAAGTAAGGAGGAAAAGAACTCAAGGTGTTGAATAAACGCCTTCTAGGAGAGTTTACCCCTTTTGACTGGAATCCAAGTCACAAGATGAATTGAGGAGCTTCTCTTGTGAAGAAATATGTTTCTGCAGTCATTTCTTCAAAAGCAGATAGAAAACTGATATTGGGAATGTTGAAAAGTTCACATATCTACAAGTTTCTGTGTGCTGCACCCAGTGGACTTTCCACACTGGATGTGTTGGAGTTCTACAACAACTCCAAAATCTTCACAAAAGTTGTGAATGATGTAGAAGAGAAGTACATGCAGACTGAAGTTCAAGGACAAGAAATTGTCCTAGACTGCAAGACTTTCTGCAACTTATTCCGATTGAAAAATCGAGGAACAATCGACGACATCAACATCAGGGATGCCTCCATGATTCAAAGTGTTAAGGAGCTATTTGAGGCAATCCAGATTGAAAATGCAAAGGGTTGCCAAAGAAACTTTGTTCGAAAGCCATTAGAACTCCATCTCCGAAACACCGAGTACTTTGCTCATTCGTCCGTTGCTTTGATGGCACTACAGGTGGAGTAGACCAGATAAGCATGGAGAGATGGATGATGATGCATCTTCTGAATAAGAAGCATGAAGGGCAGGAAACCCACTTTAATTGGGGGAAGTACGCCTTCAACAAATTTCTTGGGCACATTGAGGAATTTGAGCCTAAAATCATCAATGGCCTTGCTGAGACAAAGGCCAATATGCATTTTGGTCTCAGAATCTGCTACATTCTGGAAACAATGGGAATAACTCTCAGAAAGAGACAAGAAATCCCACCACCAACTCCTTTTCGGACATGCCTTTGAAGAAAAGGAGAAAATTGTCACGAGAAAGCTCAGAAGAGGCGGAAGAGTCAAGCCAAAGAAGGTGAAGAGGTCTCTGAGCAAGCTCCTGCTCAACCTCCAGTTGCCAAGAGAAAGAGGACTCAAAGCAAGAGAGCCTCTAAGTCCCAAAGTGTACAAAAAGCACAACCTTCTGGAGACAAGATCTCAGAAGATGTTGTTTGGCCAGAAAGCCCCAAGAATTCTGAGACAGGCTGCTCCAGAAATCTCCAGAGATGATAGAAATATCATAGATGGGTCAGCTCCCAACTGACAAGGACTACGATGATGATGTAGTACTTACACAAGTATTCAAAAGTCCAGATTGAGACCCATGGAGGAGCATCAAGCTCACCCCTCGGAAAGAAAGGAGCCCTCCGTCAAAGCAGAAGAAGAAGGCTGGATGAGGAAGATAGAGTGATGGAAGATGTTGACATTGCTTCCACATTCACAATGCCAGGACTTAATGTGGTCAAGAAAACCACAGATTGAAGGTTTCTCAACCTTCTGAGAGAGCTCAACTCTCAGAAAGAGATCAAACTGAGATGGAGACTCAGAAAGATATTGTAGAGGAGACCAACAATGAGCAAAGAAAGGCTGTGAAAACTCCACTAGTCCAAGAGACCCAAACTCAGCCTGACTCTATTCAGGTAACAAAAGTAGTTTGTATGTAACTTGTCAACATTAAAATGTTAACTTGTTACTCATAAGCTTCATTTGTTACAGGCCAACTTGGAGATACAATTTCAGGGGGAAGAAAACTTGTCCACTCCCTTGAATCAAGAAGAGGTTACTCCAACCTCAGAACATCAAGAAGAGCCTGTTCCAGTGTAGTAAAGTTATCTCTGAACAAGAAATAACTAACTTAAAATTGCTCTAATCTTATGTTCTGATATTCTTAAATGTCTCTTATTAGGCTACAACTGAGAAAGTAGTGGAGGTGGAACCAACACCCCAACACCAAGAGTTTCCAGAGGCTGAAAAGCACTCTGAGGAAGTAGTTACTGATTTATCTGTTGAAAAGGTAAGTATCAGTAAACTTTCCTTAAGAAAATTTTGGTAAACTTCACTACTTAATCAATATGTTTGTTCTATCTTACAGGCTCAATCAGAAGAACACTTGGACGGAGAGAATGTTATCTTATCTCCTCCAAGAGAAACTAAAACTGCTGAACAAGCAGTATCTGCAGAAAAGGTGCCAGAAACCCCCAAGGTTTCTGAGGAACTTGCTACTGAGCTTCCTCACTTGGAAGTAAGTGAAGTCTCAGAAAGCACTTTTCCATCTATCTTTTCTGTTAACAGTTTCTAAACATATTTGATTGTAATTCTCAGGTTCAATCAGAAAGAAAGGATGCTGAGGATCAGACTTCTCCTCACATCAAGGTATCTGAGGCCTTTGTGCCCAAACAAGCAGAAGCCCAAGCAAATGAGCCTAGTGTTTGTACACAGGTATGCTCAGAAAGCTTACTTTTGCACACATATACTAACACAAGTAGTTTGAACAAAACTAACTTGATCCCTTTCTTTCAGGCTCAAAGTCTAGTGCCACTCAACTTACTCCAAGCCTTTAAGAAGCACACTCTCGAGAAACATCTAAAGTGCTTCAGACAATGGCAGAAACTCAGAAAGGCCGATCTTTCTGAAATTGCAAGAGTAATTGACATCCCAGAGAAAAGGGCCATAGCAATCATTCTGGAAGACCATATCCATGCTATGTTTCCCACAGAATCATATTCTTTTGCCACTCTGATGGATGATAACTTCTTAAATGAAGTAGCACAAAGACTCCTAGCAGACTTTCAAGCTGCTGATGCTCAAACCCAAGAGCAGATGGTGACCCATCCTGCCTTGCCCAGCAAGCTCACAACCTACCCTTCTGAGCAAGAAGAAGTAAATGGGAGGATGATCACACTTCCTAATGTGATCAACCTGGTTTCTGAAGATGAGGAGGAACCGATGAGAATGACTACCAAGAACCTCCTTCGAGCATCCAAGTCAAGAAGACAAGAAAAGGATGATGATGATGATGATCGAATGATGATCCCCAACCGAAACGGGGATTCAGAAAGTTAGCAAAGGAAGTGCAGAAAACGCTACTCCTTCCAATACTCAGAAAGCCCCATCATCATCACCACTAAAGTCTCATCAAAATACCCAACAGGCTGAACAAGACACAATTGAAGAAATCACCCATCGAAGTTCGGATTGAACAACTCGATTTAAGTTGGAAGAGGAGAAGAGAATCAACTTAGAGTGTCAAGCTCTTATTGAAGAAAAGGAAGCCAAACTTGAAAAGCTCGAGAAGCTAATGCTAAGGAACCGCACTCCTAGATGAGCAAAGGTTGTTGAAAAATTCCATCGTTGTCACCTTCACTGAGATAGATGCCATGGATGACAATGATGATGAAGAGCATTATGCTAAGGTCGCATCGGAAAGACCTTCTACTTCTCGGAAGGCGATACTCAAAGGCAACAAAAGATTGCCACTCTGCAAACAATCCAAGAAAAGGATTATGAGAGTGATCTTTGAAATAAACCCAAACTTGATCTCCCAAGGTAAGATGAGAGCTAATCACTAAGGAAAAGCTAGCCCTTCCGGCTCCTCAAATTTTCTCGCTCCAGTACTTCAAGAAGTGATGAGCACAGTCAAGAATAGCATTTTCTTGGAACTAAGAGAGGACTTGTTGCTCAAGACAACCAAGTCCTACGATCCCAGAAGAGATGAAAGATTTGGGCTTGCATTGCTAAATAGAGCAACCAAAGATAGCTCTCTCTCGAAAAGACTTAGCTCGATCGGGAAGAAGATCGCAACAATGCCAACCAAGCACTAGCAGATGCTACTTATGCTACTCAACAAGTGAGGCTATTCTAAGGCCTCTTGAAGAGCTCAATGAAAAGAGCAAGTGTTGGTTAGCAAAACAAGGACATGAAAGAAGAAATCCAAGAATTGGTCAGGTGCATAACAACCTCCGGAAGAACTTTGAATCACTCTCTGAAGCTTATGCTATCATGAGTCGGGTCATTTATGACTAAGGGGAGGAGAGATGCCTCGGAAAGGCGGATGAAGAAAAGAAAACAATCAAATCTCCCTCCTCAAGTCAACTAGTCATTAAGGACACCACCGGAGACACCCTCATCAAGAAGTTGTTCCGGATCAACCAAAAGAAGTGAGAAGTATGATCACTAGGGGTACCAAGTCCCTTAGGATCTCAGATGGGAACAACCAGAAAGCCTCTGAAGAAGAAAATCAAGAAGAAGGTGAGGTAAGAGGTCAAGAGAGCTGCAAGCCTCACAACTGGAACATCAATGATGATGATGAGGATGAATCTGATACAGATGAGCATCCAATTCACAAAAGAAGAAGGCAAGCAAGCCCCTTATAATCTCCTCTGGCAGCAAGGCCATTAGCAGCCAGAACCCCTTCTGGAAATACCAAGTCAATTCAAGGGACTTCCACCAAAGACAAATTTCAAGGCAGGAAGAAAGAGTTACAGGATCTCCTGACAGAAGGCCACCTAACAGAAAGGCTAGAAGGGATATTCAGTTTGGTAGAGCAAACAAAGAAACTCATCAGGAAAAGCCAACTGATGCCCACATTGAGTATGTGAAGACCAGTAATGAAGAGTCTTCATATAGGTGCATTCTGAACGAGAAAGGGTATTGGATTCTGGAACTGCAACATCTACTTGTCAATGATAAGTTTCCAACTCCCATCTTCAACCAGATCCTAAAATGGAGTGAAGACAAGCCAAATTTGCTAAAACATGAGCACCTTCATGCCTGGCTAAACTTTGAGGTTGAAAAGAGAAATGATGCCAAAAAGATGGACCTTTCTTTTCCTTGTCCTTACCCCAAGCCAGAAGATGTGCACAAGACAAGAAAACTGGATGGTAGCTACAGCAAGCAGAACAAGCTAGTGTTCATCCCTATGAGTCATTCTACATGACAAAGGATGAATATCTGGATGATATTCACTATTTGGAAGAAATATACAAGTATTTCAACCTATCTGAGCTACAAGTAGACCATGCCTGGGTCTGGGGAAAATACTACTGGGTCAAACACTTTCTGAAGAAAAACTACAATCTTGGCAAGAGTTACCATGAAATTTGTATCTTATCCAGAAAGACAGAACTTTCTGTCAGAAGGATACTTTATGACTATGTCCAAGAATGCAGAAAAGTGGATGATTATGTCAACTGATCCAGAAAGGGTGCTGAAGAACTTGAGGCTTCTGAACCTAAGTTATTTTTGAAGACTTGAAGACTAGTATCTTAGAATGTTTACTTGGAGCTTGGACTCTCCTGTTGTTCTAATTTACTTAGTATGTTTTGTTACTTTTGTAATCTTGCTGTTTGTTTCTAAACTTTATCTATTTGTAAAAGTTGCATCTCATTCTGTAATCTGTACCTATCTGAAGATCATAATCTCAGATACACTCTAATAGATGACAACTTATCGAAAGGTCACTTCTTGTGATTTGGTTGATGTTTACTTCGCACTTAATTCAACTAAAATTGAATATCATTTGAAATGATTAAGTGGTGGATTGTTTTCTCCGTGATTACAACTTTGTAATAGGACTTTAAAAGATAGTCATGGATGACTGATCAAGAAGGGGGAAATTTGTTAGGAATATCTGTTAGTATTTTGATCATTCATCACATGTTCTTATCTTAGCCAGAAAGGTGATTAAAGTACTCTTGGTTCACTTGAACATTGTAAAAGAGGAAATCACTGAGTATGATTAGTCTAGTAAATCTTGTATTAGGATTATAGGTCTCTGAGTGTAATTTTTATTTCCAAGAAGACCATGAAGATCAATCCTAGCAATGGAGCTTTTCTGAAGATTACAAGACCGGAGATTGCACAAGATTTATGAAGACACCAAGGTTTAGTCTCACTCGGAAAGACTATGTCCTTAATCCTTTCTTAAGTTCATTTAGTTACTTTTGAAACATGATTCTAGAACATATGACATCATGAGTATGGAGCATGCAAGCCATCAGAAAGGCTAATGTATCCGTTGAAGACTACAGGACAAGAAATAGTACATGTGCATTAATTGCAGACGCGAAAAGCCGCTAAAGCACAGTCCTCTCTGAGATATGAGACAAAGACTTCTGAGTACTCATTTCAAGATAAGTATAGACTGAATTTGAATTGTGTCTAACGGATAACATCCCAGCGACTCTCTAATTCATCTATAAATATCACACACTTAGATGCTGAGAAATACGACCGAAGAACGATCTAACTTGCAAACTTACAATCTAGCAAAGTATTCTCTCAACACCCTTTCTGAAAGCTTTCTGTTGCTTGAAGAATCACTAGTAGTTCTAAGTTGTCCTGAACCTTAAAAAAAATTGTTATTCGTAAAAGAGTTGAACTATCAGATAACCTTTCTGAAGCTCATTCTCCAGAACGGACATCAATTACTTGGGTCAGTAAAGAGCAGATTGCCATACACTGAACAAGTGTATTAAGTAGTCTTGTTCTATTAGGCTCTCTGAAAACATAACTGAAAAGTTATACGAGAAGCCTCTCTGACAAACCTTATAACCAACACCATCAAGGCGTGGAGTAGAGGAAGTACTTGATTTGGGAAATCAAGGAATAACTCCAAGGTTATCTGAGTAGAGGAAGTACTTATCTCTAGGAGCTGGGGAATAACTCAGGGGGAACATTTGGTTGGGAACCATTTGTTTAGGAATCTTAGAATAGGATTATTGTAAGGTGAACTCAATTATCTGTTATAGTGAATTCTAGGTCTCAGAAAGACCGAAGTGGATTAGTTGGAGGATTACGCCACCTCCAGATACCACTATACTTGCTGTGTTATTTACCTTTCTGTATTTATCTTTCAGCAAAGCACACACACATACTTATTGTTTCTGCACTTACCTATCTTAAAGTCTTCCGCGCTCTGAATCTAAGTATCAGAAACCCCCCAGGTTTCTGAGAAACTTTGTTTATCGACAAAAGTTTTAAAAGACTATTCATTCCCCTCCTAGTCTTTTACTTTGCCGTTATCTGGACCAACACTGGTTCTCTCTCATGAGAGCTACTTTGTGAGCGGTGTAGAATTATGAGGCCCCTGAGGTCTTATTTATGCTGAAAATTCTGGGCTCTGGCCGCCATTGATCAATAAGGAAGGTGGGCTCTAGCTTGACAGGCCAGAAAATAGCCTAAGAGAATCTAGAGGCATGACTGCGGTCGCATGTGGACCGCAGAGACCCCTTATGCGGTCCCCTGGTGACCGCCATGTGCAATTCCTGCAGCTTCGAATCTGTTTTCTTCGTTCTTCAATTTCGGGCTTCGTAACTTCATTTCCTCGAAAAGTGGTCTTTCTACAAAGTTGTTGCATCTTCAATTATCTTCGCATTGGTTGGTTGCATGACATGTTTTGACTCCTCGAACTCCGTGCAACGGTCAATCCGGCGTATTTGCTTAACTTTCTCGATTTCGCATGATTACGTCATTTTGGTGCCTGAAATCGTGCAATTCCTCAAAAACGCGATCATGACCTACATAAAACACGCGAAGTTGGTAATTGACCATAAAACGATACAAATATTTCATCTAAGGCAAAAAACGAGGGTCTAAAAGCATGCTATATCGTACATTTCATTGTCGCATCATGTATCTCCTTCTTCTTTGAAGTTTTTTTTTAGCTTGATCTTGACTTTGATGGAGAACCTAACATGAATAACTTGAGACCATTGATTTGAGAGCCTCACAACTTGATCTCGGACTTGGCGGTGATTTGAGAGCGTCGATTCGATGACCTCATGACTTGATTTCAAATCAATTGTAGCGATGAACTTTTCAATAAACTTCACGAAGAACACTTCAAACTCGCCTTTGAATTAATCCAGGCTTCGATCTTCTTTATAGAAAGTTTAATCTTTTAAACGTCAAAATTCTCCTTAGTCTCCAATACTCCCCACCACCAACCCCCCCCCCCCCCAATCACCACCACCACCACAACCACAGTCACCGGAGTTGTGGTAATTTTATTTTCATAACCTTTTCTTTTAAATTGACATGGAAGCTCGGGGAAGGTGACCAGAGCTACTCCATTCGTCCCGAACTCAACTCCTCATTGGACCGGACACAAGTTTTAAGATAAAGTGAGTAAAGTATGATAGATGATGAATAAAATAGGAAAAATAGTAAATAAAATATGAAAGAGTGTGACTAAAGTATGAGAGATAGTGAATAAAGAGGAGATGTGTAAATAAAGTAGGAGATAGATTTTTAATTTAGAAGAGGAAGTTGAGTTTGAGACGGATCAAAACGAAAAATGGGAAGTTGAGTTCAGGAGGGATGGAGTATTAATTCGACCTTATAATATATTTAGTAATAATGTGACCAGTGCAACCTCATTATGCGACTATGCAATGCCTAGACGCTTTAATAAAAATGGAGGGTTGAGATCAAATTTAAAAGTAATATAATGTTTATATCATAGTAATAACATTAGTACAATGTAAGCGTCTTATAGTTAGTCATGTCCTTGTAGCTAAACATGTGATGTTTATAGTTTTTTGTGATTCTAGTGATATAATTACAATACTAGTAAAAACATGTCACTGCGTCTTATTACTCAATCAAATAAATTATGAAAGTATTGCTTCCCATAATTAGGTAAGAATCTTGTTCCTCGAAAAGTGTTCATTGGGTCATGCATACAAAGGAGGACGGTTAGTATCTTTTTGTCGGTCTGTAGTAGACTTAATCAGGGTCCGAGTCGTGAGCTCAAGTCCATCGGATAATAAAGTAGTGAATAGTAAGTATACGACACATGGTCGCTGGATAAGTGAGCCTATCCTCTGTGTTGGGGGGGGGGGGGGGGAGGCACATGTCAAATCAACATGGATGGGGTCACACGTCGAAGGCATGATGATCAAGCTACACCACTTACTCCGTAGTAGTTCATGCTAATTCGAATGAGACATATTTCAACCCGACAATTATGTGTATTGAAACTTATATTCAAATACTCATACTGATGGAATTACAACTTTTTTCTCTTTCCATTCCATGGTAAAAATTGGACTAACATCTTCATAGACAAGAATGTTCAATAAAACTTGGTTTATTTAAAAAATGCTATGTAAAAGCTATAAGGAATAATAATGCCTGCCATCTCATTTAAATGAAATGCAAACTCGATATATCAGGCCATGCGTTATATGAGTCGAATCTCAACCGCATCAAGCTCATGTTCACATTTGCGAATTGAACACGAACCTACTCAAATTCAAGCTCTATCAAGCTTCGGAATTATGAGTTCGAACTCAACCTCACCCCAATATAAACTCGCTCGAAGATAGATCGAGCTTGCCTGCATTGGCCGGTTCGACCCGGTCGGGAAGGCTTCAACATTGTAAACGGTTTCATTGGTTAATCTAGATCCTGGCCAACATCATGTCATTTGTCTATAGGGCTCGAAAGTGTCATCCATCCAGATCATCAACGGATCGTACACAAGAAGAACCGATTTACTGTCGTGGGACCCGGTTAGATTAGAGTCCTTGAGAGAGTTGAGACTTCTTGCAGGAATTTAGTGAGCATCAGCGCATGTTAGCAACGACCATCACTTGACATTTTTGTCTGCTCCTGACTCTCTCTACCCACAACAGATGCGTTTCTTTCCCACTTTTCTCTTCTCCCCATTTCCGACTAATTCCTTCTCCATCACGTGAATCCCAATTTTATCTTGATTATTGCGATTTTACATTTCATTCAGCTCTTTTTCTTGTGGATTTATGAGATTTAGGAGCTGATTTGATCCCACTGCAACCCCTTCAAGGCATTTCTACAGTACAATTGAGTTATTTCAGGTAAAGATTTGAGATTTAAGCTTGTAGAAGTAGTAAAGTTTCAATCTTTATGTGGGTTTACTTCTTCTTGATGATTGCTTAGGAAGTTTTTTTTCTTAGTAATGAATGATGTTTGTAGTGCTTGATTGGTAAGATTTGCGCACCTAGTTTGATTTGACGATTAGGTAAAGTAGTTCAAGTGATTTTTTTTTTTAATTTTTAGGTATTGATATGCTTGCAGAAGAAATCTTTATGTCCTGATATACATGGAAGAGGGGATCTTGGTTGGGATTTTGTCTACTTTAGGAAAGTAATTTTGAAAGAGGAGAAAGTAGACACTTCTTACTGTTACCTGTTGGTTTTTGAACAAAATGGATGATGAGGATGATGCCAACTATCATCCAACCTCTTACGGTGTAAATCAGGAAAACTCGAATAATGAACATGGTAATGTTGGGAAATCGTGTGCCGGGGATGATGACGGTCGTGATGATTATGAGGAGGATATAGATAACGAAGAAGATGACGATGAGGATGACGAGGATGGTGTTCAGAGGATACGTAAAGATGACTATGGAGATGGTGATGAGGACGACGATCAAGATGATGAGAATGGTGATTCAAAGAAACACCCAAAGAAGAGGAAGCTGAAAACCTTGTTGTCAAGTTATGAGTTTGCACCTCGACTCCCAGCACCTTCTTTGGCTCCGAAGCAATCGTATGGTGGACGGAATCCACTCACGGATTGGACGGAGCATGAAACATTTGTCTTACTGGATGCTTGGGGTGGTAGGTTTCTTAAACAAGGGAAAAAGAGTCTCCGTTCTGAAGAGTGGCAAGAAGTTGCTGATAAGGTGTCTCAAGAGTCAACAAT
Organism: Plantago major; assembly: GCA_026545765.1. NCBI lineage: Eukaryota > Viridiplantae > Streptophyta > Magnoliopsida > Lamiales > Plantaginaceae > Plantago > Plantago major. The sequence continues at coordinate 35,382,945 of CM048839.1, forward strand.
AGAAAGAACTGATACTCAGTGCCGGAATCGTTTGGATACGTTGAAGAAAAAGTACAAAAAGGAGAAAATGCGGCTGGGAGTGTCGGGATCTTTGAGTGAATGGGTGTATTTCAAGAAAATGGATACACTATTGTCGTCATCACCTCCTCAGCAATCTAGCATTTCGTGTGGAGTGGACCCTGGAGAGTATGTGTTCATGAATCCTACAGAGTACTTGAGCCGGTCAAATAGACTGGATGAAATGAGAGATAATCCTGGAAATTCCGAAAATGAATCTGAAGGGCTTCCTCCTCGGATGATGAAGAGTGGGCGTGTTAAGGGTAGTGCAGGTTGTATTAAATTGGTTGCTGATTCTATTAAGAACTTTAGTAAGATATATGAGAAGACCGAGAATAACAAGAGACGGGATATGCTAGAACTTGAGGAGTTGAGGATGGAGTTACGTAGGGATCTGGAATTGCAGAGAAGCCGGATTCTGGAGAGAGCTCAGGCTGAGATTGCGAAGATTTGGCAAGGTGGTGGCGATGAAGATAATGATATCTCTGCTGATGATTAGCTGCTTGCTTGCTGCTGTTGTATTATATCACCCTCTCGGGCTCTTGATCTGAATTACAATAAATCTGATGTAGGCTAGTAAGTATGTTAGGAATATAAATCAATCTCATTGTGCTACAAAGTCGATTTTGTCTATGCCATGCTTCTTGACTGCTATTTATGATGTTTAATGTTTACATATCCCTTTCTTAAACATTAACCTGGTTGAATATCTTGTTCTCATCTTTAAACATAAGCTGCATGACATAGTTATTGCCAAAAGAATTAGGAATGTTTTATGTAGTAAGGGCATGTTGTGCTAATAGTAAGTTGTACTTGCTGGTTTGAAGATTGCTGTAGTTCTTCCTGGTAAACCTTCTCATTTGTGCTTTCAGTTTGAAGATGTGAAGCAATGGCGATAGCCTATAAGTAGATTCCTTAATGTGTCCCTTTGCATGTTGTTTTCGGACTCGGAGAAAATTTGAGAGTTTTCTCCGATCCTTCTAGTTTCGTAAGAAAACACATTTTCCAACTGGTTCGCTGATCCAAATTCGTTCCATTTTGATAACATTCTCATTAGATGTCATTCTGGCACATTGTAATTTCCTCCGTTTATGGGATGGTGACCAATTACTTTTACAGTTTCACGCCATTGCTGAAATGACCGTAAATAAGAAAATGCAGTATACTAATCATCCAATTGCTTGAAGAAAGGGTAAGCTGCGTACTTTTAGTCAAACACATAAGCTTGTAGCAGACGATTCCCAAACTGTCATGAGTGTCTTTAAAGATGGAGTAGTCCACTGTGTTACCGACAAAATCAACACAATCAATCACATAGTAGATAATACTACATTGCATCAATTTATCTCCTTGATGAGGTATTGGTATTTCAAGAGGATGATTGACCAATTCTAATGTTGTATAGAACGGAATTTGTATATTTATAATTTATGTCGGTATTTAATGGTTCACATGTAGAGCTGATGGCCATATCGGCCTGTAGCAGCGTGTTGAAACGTCAGAGTCCCTCATTGCTCCTACGAGAAGATACTGAACTCAACATATAGGAATACTTTTAAGGGAATGATTGACAAATTCTACTAATAAATTGGTGCGATTGTTGCGGACTTGGATTCATTTCGTACTCATTAGTCATTGCCCTTCATGATGCCTAGACTGTTGGACATGCTTGAACATGTAATATATAATCTTTCAACTTGGTTGCTCCCACATTATTAGAGTTTTCACCACTTTTCTCAATTTCCGAACTTTTCTTTTTTACAATATCAACTTTTCCATTTTAATCGATAAATAGTTATCGTACTCTATTTACTCTTTTTTATATTTTTATAAATTCAAGTATTTAATATAACATTTAGGGTTATTCTAATAACTATATATCGAGTTTAATTTTAAAATTCGTACTAAATTCAATAAGAAGTTGAGTTTGGGACGGAATAACCGATTCCAATTATACATCGAGTCGTCTTACGAGAGACCCCTACATATTGAAGAGTCCCGAAAGTCCTCTATAACAGACAAACATAGACAATTTACCCTAAAAACTAGACAATGTGATTTTTCGCGGGTCGACCCACAATTTTTTTTTTGAAAAAAAACTTACTCAACTCATCAATGTTCATCCAAATCCACATATGTTGATTTTTGCATCAAATTGTGTAGGTTTATCATCAAATTGTCTATGTTTATTGTGAAATTGTCTATGTTTAGCATGCAGACATTAGTAACAACCTATTTATCCAGTCAAAACACAATATTTAAAAAAAAACATGAACTTCAATTTCATTCGTCAACCGATAAATTTCAATACACAAAATAATAAAAAAAATCAAAAATTTACAACCTATAAAATATATGTATTTTCAAAACCATTTAATATATCTACAAAATAGATTTCTTCACGCTCTTCACTTGTTCGTCGATCCCTTCTTCCACAACGTCTCAATTTTTGTGACCAATCATTTTTTTTGTTCGACCACCCTTTTTACGAAAACTTAATACATACAACAAAAACATCAAAAAACATATACAATTTATATATAAACATAGACAATTTATAGTAAAATATAGACAATACATACAAAAAAAAAACTAGACAATTTATACTAAAACATATACAATTTATACAAAAAACTAAACCAGCAACAACGAACAAAATAGACAATTTCTACTAAAACATAGACCATTTATACAAAAAAACTAGACAATTTCTAGTAAAACATGAGGCTTTCTACCGTCAGTCAAGGTGTCGCCCTGACTAATGTCAGTCGCCTATTTTGATCCATTAGATTAAAATTTCAACGGTGGAGATCGAATAATCTGTTCCCTTTCGCACTGAGTGTTGCCATGGGGTGTCGCTCGTGTCGCAAAAGGTGTTGCTCTAACCGCCCTATCACTTTAAATTATTTAACTATATTAAAAAATATATATATATATATATTAAAAAATATATATATATATATTAAAAAATTACCTCTATTAAAAAATCAAAAAAAAAATTGAAATCAAAAAATTAAATCACCTATCTTTTCCCCACCACCACCGACCGCCACCACCGCTTCCGCCGGAATTTTTTTTTTTTTAAAGCTCCGATCGGAGTCACGCCGTAGCTCCGATCGGAGCTTCCATGGCGGAACGGGAGCTTCCACGGGGAAGCTCCGATCTGGAGCTTGAAAGCTCCAGTTCTGGAGCTTCCATGGCGGAAGCTCCAGATCTGGAGCTTCCCCGTCGTGGAGATCCACGGGGAAGCTCCGATCTGGAGCTTCTGCCATGGAGATCCACGGGGAGCTCCATATCGGAGCTTCCGGAAAAGAAAAAAAAAATTCCGGCGAAGCGGCGGTGGCTGGTGGCGGGGATTGTGAAAGAAGATATGTATTTAATTGTTTTTATTAGAAATTAATGGAGAAATTAATAGTTTAAAAAAAAAGAAATAGCGGTTGACAGAGCGTCTGAGGCGGTTGAGGCGACGGTTGATGGCGACACAGAGCAACGGACACGTGTCAGATGTCGACACTCGATCGACGTTAGTCGTATGACACCGACCGACGAGAAAAACCAGTAAAACATAGACCATTTATACAAAAAAGTAGACAATATACAACACATCTATCTCTTCACGATAAACCAACAACAAATAACAACATAGACAATTTCAACTAAAACATATGACATTTATACAAAAAATTAGACAATTTTTACCAAAATATAGAAAATTACTAAATTAAAGCATATAAAACGCATGGATACTCATTCGAAACATCATATATACATTCAAACTAACACTGAACAAATTAGATAATTTCGACTAAAATGTAGACCATTTATATAAAAAACTAAACGAAATCGGAAAAAACATAAGTGACCTGAAAATCGAGAAAATGACAAGGTAATGACTTATGTGTGTTGAGTAGTCGGAGATTCGCCGGAGAAGACAACCGGAAAGCTTCGAAGTCCGGTCAACAATTTTGAAAGTCGACAAAACAAAAAAACGAAACCGATAGAAAGGTAAATCGGCTCATGAGCTACTCAAATATGCAATCGGATTTAGTATTGGTGGTCGTATGACGTAGTTATGGCGAATTTAGCGGTAGTTGGGTGATGGTTTTAGAGAGAGAGAAACATGAAGAAGTAAATGAAGAAAGTGAAAGAAAACCTAAAACTAAAAAATTGACTCTTATATTAAAACCGTCTTCGGATCCAATTTTAAAAAAATCCACCCTCAATCTAGATCGGCGAAAAATATTAAAATTGACAAATATAAAACATAAACAATTTTCATGTAAAACTAGATAGAGTTTTTGGAATCTCAGATATTAATAGGACTTTTATAATATTTTATATTATACATGAGGCCATGGCCAAAATCTTTGCCCAATAAGTGACTGGCTGAGGCGAATCGCGAACGGAATCGTCTGTATTGCTTGTCACACAATGGCGGGAAAGTGAGGTCATACGATATTTACAGCGAACTAGCTAGGGTTCATTTCAGTTAATCAAACATCCCAATCGAATTGCTGCAAATAATCGTCCATTCAGAAATGCCGACTTACAAATTAAGGGGAATCGACGTTGATTTCCCTTTCGAGGCGTATCAATGTCAGCTCGTTTACATGGAAAAAGTCATCCAATCTCTTCAAGAGGTAAACCAAACCTAAATATTTTGCTTATTTATTTGCGCTTACTCTCTTTTTTTTAAATCAAGTTTCTGTAACTTCGTGTTTTTTTTCTTTTTCAATTCCGTTCATGATTGACTGTTTCAATTTTGCTAATTGGACTGATTTTCGCAATGACATAGAATGATTTACTTATAGGGACTTTAGGAAGCTTTTGTTGTTAGGCTGTGTGATAGTGTAGCACATTTTATGAAATAATGTTTGTTGTGGTGATATCGCCTTTAATTACGGGGGCACAAGTTGTTCTTTTGGCAAATTTTAAGTACCGTGTTATGTATACGGTTTTTCATACTTGGAATTAGAAATGGTACCAAGTAATACATACTTTGGCTAGACATTTCGGGATATGCAGTTCGATCTACTCACAACTGATGTCATGGTTTTAGAAGAAATGTTAGCTGCTGACAGATGACCTTTTTGTTTGGGGTTGGGGACCATGGTTGTTATTTTTGTCTGGATTAAAGTTCTGCTTGCTGGTTTTGATCGTTTCTGTTTATTTTGCTTTTCTGTTTTCTCTGTCATTTCACTAGTCAGGTTTATTTTTTCGACACAAGTGTGCTAGGGATTTTTCATTTCTTGATGTAATGCACCTTGCTCAGAATATCATGCATGAACACATTATTTATGTCTTAATCTACTTTCAGCATCCAACTGTATACAAAGTTACAAACATTTCAGAAAACTTCGATTATGCTTCTCTGGTGTCAGTGTTATCTAACCTAGTTATGGACAACTTTTTCATGGTGGGTAGAAATGTAATGCACTGCTGGAGAGTCCAACTGGAACTGGTAAGACACTGTGTCTTTTATGCGCTACATTAGCCTGGAGAAAAAGTTTGGGCAGTTTCACAAGAGGTAGGCGCCCAAGAGATCGTACCAGAGGGAGCCAAGATCCTGATGAAGAATTATTGCGTGGTTATGGAGGAACAAGTAATTCAAGAGATATCTCGGGTCATGATGAAAGGCTATCACAATCCTGCTCTTCTAAATATCCCACCATAATATATGCGTCACGTACCCACAGTCAGATTAGGCAGGTGATTCAAGAGTTGAAGAGGTCCAGCTACAGGTTAGTTACATTCAACTCTAATGGCTTCAGCAGTTATGGATACAATGTAACCATTAAATCTATGCTGATGATTAGTGTTAGCTTATAAAAATGTGGGAGGTCATGGCGATTATGCCTGTAAATACACGAACCACCCATTAGACATTAATCAAACTGAAAACATGTAGTGGTGATTACAGATCAAACAGATAGTATCTTCGCTAAACTTGATAAATGTACATCTCATTTTAGACGAACAAGCTTTGCCATTAATTCCATTCAGGGTGGTTCAAGGTATTTGTAAGGTAATAGCAAAATTTACTTTGAGTCAACTAAATAAGGTTCTCTTCCCAACACAAGAAGGTAGTTTCCAGCTAACTTCGTCATATTTCTTACGCTAGTCAGTGTCATCTTTCATACACTAGCCATCTGATTGCACAATTTTAATAATCGATGTAATTTGAAGGCCAATAGCTATGCTGCTATATCATCTGCACACTTGAATCTCGATATCCATTTTTACTGGGTGTTGCTTTTACGTTTTAATGTGCCTCCACATGCACATCTTCAAATGTTAAGTTAGCGTTATCATGATATTGTCCCATACTACAATTTTTTTTAATACAAAAGTACATATTTCTGGGTACCAAGCTTTTAAGACTAGGTCTTTATATGATTGCCCTGAGTACATTGCTGAATGATATGTCTTTTGGTCAGTTTGTCTCTTTGCTTCTCACTTAGCCCAGTTTCAATAACTGAATCTTTTAGAATAGAATCTGCTATTATTGCATTTGGCTGGTTGATTCTAAGCTTACTTTTATTGATGACCTGTTATTGTTAGATAAGCGGTATTTGCGAAATGTTGACTACATTTCATAACAATGTTTAATTAGTTCAACAAAGTAACTCAAGGAGCTATGTTTAATGAAGTTCAGGCCAAAAATGGTTGTTTTAGGATCTAGAGAGCAACTGTGCATTCATGACAAAGTAAAGTTACTTCGCGGAAAGAAACAGACAAATGCATGCCAGGCATTATGTAAGAAGAGAACAAAGCGGTATTGTGCTCACTATTCAAAAGTTACAGGTATGTCCGTCCTTTGCATATAAATATGTGGTTCTTCATGAATATGTAAACTTTATTGCCAAATGCATAAGCCGTTCATTAGAAACTTAAATGTGTGTTGTCAATCCCACCGGGATCTGCACGATCCTGCCATCCCCAGAGCGTTTTAAGGGCTGATTGGGATAAATACCTCTATCCCAGGTTGCATAACATCCCGTCTTATCCCAGAAAATCCCGATTGGATGGCCCCCGGACGTTAATTTTTGGGGGGTATATGACCAATTTACCCTCATTTCCTTGACTTAGCTTGTCTTTATGACCTCCTATAAGCTCAATTTAACTTTGCACACACTTTTATGTTCATTCTGCAAGTTATGTTATACTCCCTCCATCACAAATCAAACAACACGTTGGTTTTGGGCACGTAGATTAAGTACAATGGAATTGTAGTATGTGACCCCAAATATGTTAGTGCGCATGGGTGTGTTATTTGCCAATAATGGAAATGTGGCATTTGTACTGGGACATATATAAATGGTATATGTGACATTTGATCTGGGATGGAGGGAGTATTATATATATCCCTTCAGTATTCCGGCCATACTGCTATCCCAGTTTTTTTGGTCGGCCGCTACGTGCCACGATCCAGGACGGTAACACTGCTTAAATCTGTGAAGTATAAGTATGAGTTTCAAAATTTATTTTGCCATAAAGGGGTCCAAGTATCTTACACAACATCAGGATGACATCTACACTTGATGAACACTTCTTAACTAGCTAACTCTTACGACACAAGTACTTTATCATTTTTTTGGTTTCTGCAGAATTTGCGAACAGGAATCCTAGTATTGGAGATGATCCAATAGATATAGAAGACCTGGTTAATATTGGAAGAAGTTCAGGAACGTAGGATTTCTATCTATAACTTATTTCTCATTATAAGGAACCTGGGAAAGTTGAAACTTGAAACTAATGATTTACTGTCTCCAGTTGTCCTTACTACCTATCCCGGGAGATCCACAAAGAAGTTGACATCTTATTTGCACCTTACAACTATCTTATTGATCGAGGAAATAGGAAATCTCTGAAAATCGACTGGGATAGAAGCATTCTTATTTTTGATGAAGCTCATAACTTGGTAAGTATAAATTATGCAGAGAATGTTTTCTGAGGTTACTTATCTTAGCTGTACTGTCTTTTTTGTTGCTGCAGTGGAATCCATTTTTTTCTTTAGTTAATCATCCAAAGAGTAATTTTCCATATTGAAGCTTTAGAATTGACGACTCACAGTCTCACGCATAAATGCAGGAAAGTATCTGTGCTGATGCGGCCTCTTTCGACCTGCCTTCAAGTCTTTTAACAGCTTGCATAGCTGAGGCAAATAGCTGTGTTAATCTTTCTGTTGCCAGGGGGGAAATGTCAAGTGATAAATCTTGTAATCCTGATCACTTTGCCGTTCTTAAAGGTAAAAAAGGGAAAAAAAAAAGATCTGTTTCTGAATCCCTCTCTCATACCATGGGTGAAAAGTCTGTAATTATTGATCATGTGGCATTGTACACCAGCATGCCGATTTCTCATGTTGTGTGTGTGTGTGTGTTGCCAGTGGTGATTTTTGAATTTTCATTAATGAGAATCTGCATGTATCACTGGACAAAGGGTATTTTCTCTTGAATATTAGACCCGCGTGCATGGCGTTCTTCAGTTTTTTTCCATCTATATCCCAATTCTTGACGTTATTTGGCATGTCTGCTGGTCAAGCCCTCATTTCATGTAACTGGTTCCATTTATGGTGTTCTCCTGCAGCACTTCTTATGAAGCTCGAGAAGCGAATAGCCGAGTTGCCCATTCAGTCTAAGGAATTAGGTTTCACAAGGCCTGGGCCTTATATTTATGAGCTACTGGCTGACCTAAATATAAATGTGAAAACTGCCACAACGCTCATTCATACCATTGAGAAAGCATGCACACTTCTTGAAGAAGGTACTTACTGCAATTTGCAATCTCAAATTTTAATTCAGTTCTCTGAGTTGTCATGGTTTTTGTTTAGTTTAGTATGACATATATCTATATGCTTCAGTAGTCACATCCATCTTCATCGTTTTCTTTTATTTAAGTTTCTTTTTCTTTTCTTCTCTTTCTTTCTTTATTTTTCTTTTTCATTTTTTCTTTTCAAATCCATTGAAAAGCAATTTCATCAAGTGAAGAACTTTCCTTGAAGGAATCCAAGACAAGATCCGTAAATAGATCATTTTGAGTAGAACGTCTAATGAGTATCACACAAAGTAAGAAACCTAAAAAATTCTAGACATGGATGCCACAAATATGTCCTCTCCAAGTTTTTCTGTTTTATATAGTAGACGGCTTTCTCTCATGAGTACCATAATACTTAGAACCGTGTTTGCTGTGTGTGTTTTTTTTCCTTCAGAAGCAACTGGTGGTGAAAGTGGAGGATCATCTAAAGCAGAGGGTGGAGCAGTCTGTAGGTTAGAAAGCATGGGTGACATTCTCAAACTAATCTTCAAAGATAATACTAATGCCCATGCCCAGTACTACCGGGTATGTTATATTAAACCCCGTAGCTAAATAATTGTTTGTAGTTAGCAGTTAGCACAGTACTTTGTGAAAACACTAACATGATTGATTGATCAGGTTCATGTCCAGCAAGTTGAAGCTAATAATTCTGCAGATGCCTTTAGAGGTAGTGAATCATCTTTTTTGGTTTTTACATGAAAGGATGAATACTAATGTTCTCTCTGCATGTATTTTTGTTTAAAATTGAATTCTAGAATACATTTAAATGATACTTAGTATTCTTGCCCTTTGTGCCACTGATCATGAGATGATATTACTAGTCCAGAGTATAATAGTCATTATAGCATGTATTAAGTATTAATTAAGCCTAATTAAGCGAGTATGGCATATTTATGCACCCATACTGATGTCTTGCTGCAGAATTGTCGAAAGGATTTCTTTAATTGTGCCTGTTCCTGGATTTTCCTATAGTTTCTGAGTGTGCCAGGCTGCCAGCCCAGAAGTATTTCGGATTTTATTATTCTGCATAAGGCTAAATCATGAGAGTTTGGTAGTATGCCTCCAGAAAAGCAAGCATTAGCTGAATTATTATCCTTGTGATAAACTCAGAAGATTACTTTTATCCCGGGTGATTCTCTTGATACGGATTAGTTCCAACACATAATTTATTGTCTTCTGATAAAATTTGAAATTATGCTGAAGGAGCCGTACATGTTGGTTATCTGATTAAAGTGAATAGCTTGGATACCCTGAGAAGCCAACAGCTCCCAAGTACTTAAAAAGGTTTACTAAACCCAACATCTTGAAAAGGTTTATTATTCTGGTAAATAACAAACATTTGTCAATTCATGGAGCGATTTTATTATGCCTCTTACTAGATTGAAATGACAGACAATTTAATTTTCTGAATGGATACACATTTCTTCTATATTGTCTTGAATGATTTCACCAATGCTCCTTGTGTCATTGGTTCATGCTCATATATCAGAGAATATGCTGTTAGTGCTTCAGTTAGATCCACAAGAATGTGATTCCCTTGGATCCTATTATGGATAGTTGATTTCTTATGTTATGGGGCTTTGGTGTTATGATTTTCATGTATGAGTAAGGGCAGAAAAAGAAAGTAGAGAAATAAATGTGGGTGGTAGTTTTTCTTCTCTAGTTAACTGTCGTAAGATTTCACATTGACTATCCTGTATGAAACTTTGAAAACACTACAAAACCAGGCCTTCAGATTGAAATATTTGAATATTATCCTTTCAGTATTGGCGAAAGCTACAAGAACATTAAGCTGGTGGTGCTTCAATCCTGGTGTTGCCATGGAGGAGTTTGCTGGATTAGGTGTTGGATCCATCATCTTGACATCTGGCACATTATCACCATTGGATTCGTTTGCAGAAGAATTGAAGTTGTAAGTGACTGTACTTTTAAGCAGTTGTACATATCATTCTTGGAAAAACCATACCATTTTTGAAGAATCTGGACTTATTCCCATTTTTTGCATTATAGAGATTTTCCAATCCGTCTGGAGAATCCTCATGTTATATCCGGAAATCAGATCTGGGCTGGAGTTGCTTCTATTGGGCCATCTGGTTATTCTTTCAATTCCTCTTACCGCAGTCGTAGTACGGCTGAGTACAAGCAGGAACTTGGCAATGCAATTGGTGTGTATATTTAATATAAACAATAAGATCTGAATTGTTAAATGAAAATTGACTTATATAATTATTTACTGGGCAAAACATTTTGTAGTCCCTTGACATAGATCTATTAACTAGCATGGGTTTTCTGAATTTTGTTGCAATATCATGGCTGGCAACAATGCAAGATTACTAAATTGGATTTCATGTGCCAGTGAATTTTGCTCGGATTGTACCAGATGGGCTTCTTGTATTTTTCCCCTCTTACTATGTTCTGGAACAATGTGTCAGCTTCTGGAAAACTACGGTGTGTGATGCAACTTTTTGGGGGTAATGAAATGGTGTATCTCCACATCTTTTTGTTTGATCATGGCTCCTATGTACAGGGTCAACTAAACTCGTCTACAATCTGGGAAAGAATCTGCAAGCACAAGTTACCTGTTGTGGAACCTAGGCAATCATCACTTTTTCCAATGGCAATTGAAGTAAGTTGCTGAGATAGAGCTTTTTTTTCCCCCGTTTATTTTCTTTTTTCCCTAAGAATCGGTCCTTTTATTATTGATCAGGATTTCATGACAAAGTTAAAGGACCCTTCCACTTCGGGATCTGTATTTTTTGCTGTATGTCGTGGCAAGGTATGGGCTATATCCCTTATAAGTGATAATATTCATTTTGCTATGGACGGATGTCTGTAGTTGAAGAGCACTCTCAATTGGCACATGACCATGTTTACCATATAAAGTAGTAATACATTTTGGAGCTCCCTTGAGATAGGATGAAATGAGAAATTCATATATGGGTCTTGAGGCAAAAAACAATCCATATCGCCAAAAGAAGTTGCTACAAGCCTATAATGCACTCGCACCCATTTTCTAAGTGATGTGCGTGATTTTTCAAGCTGCTATAATGCACTTGCACTTGGCATGGTCTCTGTTTATCAAAACTGCTGATAAGCTAGCTGAAAGATGGTACATTAGCTGGTAGCTAATAACTTTGCTGGCAGGTGATATGTTGGTCAAAACAGAGAGGTAATACGCTAGCTGAAATTGAGAGGTGTAAAATGGAGGTGTTTGATAAAGTTGCGGATTCGCTTTATATATAAAATACAAAACTGATAAGCTATAGCTTATTAATCATCTAGGTTATAAGCAATCTTCACATAACAGGCTTACATGGGTCAAAACGATCAAATAAGCTCACACTATATAGAGCCATGGTCTGTAGAATTTCCTGTTCAAAATATGCTCGAAAGATGTCCTAGGGAACTATTGGGGTAGACATAGAGACTAAAAATGCTCCTTCAGCTGTACGTTGCATATTTGGAGCATCTCTCATGATCACATGAAACCGTCTCCCTCATACAGATTAGTATTCCACTAATTTCCACACTACCCTCACCCGACACCCAAAAAAGAACTCAATCCACAATACAACCTCCAACCACTACTTTTACTCCGAGTAATCAATTTTCTCATCTGAAGTAAGAAATATTAAGCTCGATAAAATGCAAAAATAAGCTAATATTATTAAAGGAAAATAGCACAAACAATGCCGAACTATCCAAAATTTTGCAGCTAAGGCACCAAACTCTTCTTTTGTTAAGTAAGGTGCCGAGCTTGCATTTTCTTTTGCACTAAGAGTACTGAACTTGTTTTCTTTGCACGGAGTGCTGAATTTATGTTTCATTGCATATAAACCCAAAACGAAAAATACTTTCTAGGAAATTCCTACCTTGAATCTTAGGCCGTAACAAGTAACAACCCCATATTGTAATCTGTAGCTATCAATCTCATGGTTGCCTGTACTAATACAGCCTACCGTAGTGTAATTGTCTGTGCACTATATTTGCAATTATCTCATAGTTGGCAAATGTGCAATGTCAGTTTTGCAATCTTACACTTTTTATATGATGAAAATAGACCCAATTTTCCTACTCTTTCTGATAATGTTATTATCGTTTCTTTCATATCAGTGCTCCTAGTTTCATTCTTTGCGTTTGTGGTACTTCAAACAACCTCTTAGCATGTGTTAACAAATTTATATATCAATCTTGTGGCTATCACGTTCATGTTAGGGATGTGAACCTGTTTCTATCTTATATCAATAGGTTAGTGAAGGACTTGATTTTGCGGATCGTGCTGGAAGAGCTGTGGTCGTCACTGGTTTGCCATTTGCTACGATGAATGATCCTAAGGTCTGTCCTAATCTGTCTTTACCATTTGTAGAATAAACAATCTTAGTTATCTATAATCTGTTATTGTCCTTAAATTTCAACAGTTGAAGTTTGAACTTATTGTAATTGCTGATCTTCAGTTGCTTGTCTGTTGTCATGTTATAATTATTATATCAAATACTTTCTTTCGATTTGGATCATTTCTAAGCCAAATGCTTAAATGCCTGAATCCAGATGCTTTATTCATTTGCCCATTGACAAGCTCTGACAGAGAGCCACAATTGTTGGCTGAATTTTGTAGATAGCTTTTCTTAACACAAATTCTTTTCGATTTGGAATATTTCTAAGACTAATGCTTGAATGCCAGAATCCAGATGCTTCATTAATTTGCTAACTGACAAACTCTGACAGAGAGCCACAATGGTTGGCTGAATTTTGTAGATAGCTTTTCTTAACACATAATCTTTGACATCTACAGTTCGAGGATTTCTACTGCCGTGTTACTTTAGAGTTCAGAATATCTTGTAAAGTGTCATATATTGCAAATCTACTGCCCTTTATTGTTATCATTCTAAGTACAACAAAAATGGAGAAACCAAGAAGAGGACAAAAAGTAAGACTGATTTTTGCTATCTGATAAATCCAAAAAGCTTGTTCAACCGGAATTCAGTGTATTAGTTTTAACATGATCCCACCCATTGGAAAGTGCAGAGCAATTAATAATACAACTAATTAAACATTTGGAAAATGAAAACTGAATTTTCTAGATTTTTGCCCTGTGCTCCCCACAATTTTAGTCATGTTATTTATTTGTTTCCTTTTTATCTTTTTTTTTTACTTCTATAACCATGCACAAAGTTGCTGCCTGATATTTTACGCAAAATTTGTGCTTTCATAATGTGTATCTACAGCATAATCCCAATTGTTCACCATTTTATGTTAAAAAAATCTCCTAACGCTGATGGATGCAGGTTCGCCTGAAACGGGAGTACTTGGATCAGCAGACCCAGTCTCTAAGGATCGCAAGAAAGGTATTTAACATAACAGGCTCTGATGCTTCTATAAATTTAGTGCCTTGGTATATGAATTTCAGCTATATTCCTGGGCATTGTGCACGACAGGGTCTCACTGGAGAAGAGTGGTACTCTCAACAGGCATCACGGGCCGTAAATCAGGCTGTTGGCCGTGTCATTCGTCACCAACATGATTACGGAGCAATTATATTTTGTGATGAAAGGTAGCCGACATGAAGTGATTTCATGTTTCTTATATATAAACACCGGTAGATGTCAACTAACTGATTTAAATTTGTGCTTATTGTCAGGAGTAAAGTTCCTCAATAAAAAACTTTATTGCCCCTTGTTTAGAATTGGATTTAATGTTTCAAGACTTGTTGTATATATTCCTTAACCTCCTACTGTTTAGTTTAGTCCTTTTGACCATGAGATTTGCACCCGGATGTCATATGATCATACAATCTGGTGAATAACAAAGCTGAAATACTTTAGTCACAATGTAGGCCCCTCTTATGTAGCCTATCGGATTTCCAAGTATATTTAAGTTTGGCAATGACAAATGGTGACTATTGGGTCATGCAATGCCAGATATATGTCAATGGTGCCGAGATGTTTTTCTGATCTGTGTTTCCATTTGTGATTTGTGATGTAATATATAGGTTTGCACACATGAATCGCCGGTCTCAAATATCACTGTGGATCCAGCCTCATATCAAGGTGGTTTACCTAATTTAGTTCTTACAGGGTCTTCTCTACCGATCACTTTTTTTTCCACCGGTCACTTACTGAAAATTTACCTTGCAGTGCTATTCCAAATTTGGTGATATAATTTACACACTAACCCATTTCTTCCGAGATGCTGGAATTCGTGGTCCTACAAAGCTCGAATTGGCAGCAAAATTGGATCAGGGTAAAGAGTTTTTAGGCTATTATAGAGCCTTTTATGTTCTTCTGCTCTTGTCCATATTCCTGTATTATTACTCAGAATCCTTATTTAAGAAAAGTGTGTAATGGCAATTGCTTGCTTCTTGCATAGAAATATCAGAACAGAACCTTGACTTTTATCTTCTTTGTTCGAATTATTTTGGTGCCACCATCCTTGCATTGAGCATGCAGAAATGCTATCTTTGCATAGGTTTTTTATATATGGGCTAAGCCAAGCCACTGGTATGCATTTTACACAAAGGTCAAATCTCTACCGCATGTCATTATTGATTTTGCAGACCTTAATAGAAATTCAATTATGCAATTGGGGATGCACCTTCGGCATATTAACAGAAACTATAACATGGGCATTTCCGGATGAGGGATGTAGGATGAAGAAAGGTAGTAAGCTACGCATAACATAATGTGTTTTTATGTTGAAGATCAATCAAGGTTTTCAGATTGACAGTCTAAATGTAATTGGCCACTAAATTAATTCAAAAGTGCACCTTTCCTCTTTCCATCTTTCAACTTGTCTGCATAACCACTGGCAGTACGAAGCCTCAGATAATCTACAAGACAGGCCCTTTCTATATATTTGATTTACTAGCCCAAAGTGGTTGCTAACAAACTAGAACTTGAAATGCTTGAGAGCACATACTATGTTGGGAGTCCTGTTCTAGGGTAAAATTTTGAATTAAAGTTCAAGCATCAAGCAACCTGGCTATTGCTATTTCAAGATTGTTTCTATTTTTTTCATATGGCTGTTTGTTGTAAAACATAACTGCAGATGATGTAATTATTTCACCAAGCCACATCCATTTGGACTCGTCTCACCTTGAAACTTCTCTTGTACCGGAGGTAATAACGTTTTACCTATTTGATTACTCTGAATTTGATGCACTGATGTTTTGACGTTATTTCCTTTGGGTCATAGATAGCATCCAAGCCCATGAACATGACTCACTCCTTGGCATCTTCTACAAAACAAGTGAAACAAGAAAATATATCTTGGCAGCTGCGAGAAATAGTTCCTGCCAATAGGTCATCATTAACATGGAATAAGCCTTTTCTAGATTCGAGTTTGAAGTGTTCAGGTGATCTCACAAGGACAGGAGTAAATAAGATGCTTAACATGAACATAAATGTGGAAAAGTTAGATGGAGAATCTGGTGATGTAAATGAATCATCGAAGAAACGTAGACTTTTGATAACAGGCCCTAATTGCTCGAGGAACAATGAAGAGGTTTTGGTCAGTTGTCAAACTATTATGGAAAAGAAAACTGCCGCACATATGCGTCAGGGAAGCAATGATGTTGTGTCTCAGACTGCGTCTAATAATGGAGAGGAAAAGGGATCATCGTTTCTCCTTCAGGTGATTATTCTCCTTGACTTTTGTTTTGTTGGCTGTAGACCTAACTACTGGTAAAGATCACATGCATATCTGCTATTAACTTGAGGTTCCTGTTACTCGATGGTTTTAGATGATTAAATCATTTTTTCAGGTTATAATCCTGTTCTGTTAAGTGTTGCATTGTGGCGATTGATGTTGGAAGAGTTCCATTTGCTTAATTAGTTAAAATGCTATACTTAGGGGCTATGACCCTGTGTTTGAGTCACTTTAAGACCTAACAAACATATATATCTCGCACATTTCTTTTGAGTATTCTGTGAATGATTCGCAAAATCTGTATTTATTCTGTATGTATTTTGGTGAATTTTTGTGTAATATTGTTATCAGAGTATAAATGTATTATGACTCATCAAGCAAGTTTTAAGTGTGGAAACTGGAAAGGGTACTATTTACTAAAGGATGAGTATCAAAGTTAGACTCTTTTCTTTCGTGTAAATTAACTCATTTTTATGTATACCTTGCAGGTTCAGGAAAAGCTTACTCGTGTAGAGTATAAAGAATTCCTGGACTTTCTGAAGGCATTGAAGTCGAAAGCCATGAATAAAGAGGATGTTCTACTATCAATCACAAGATTATTTTCTCCTCCTGATAGGATATCACTTCTTCATGGGTACTGTTTCAATTATGTATCGCAGCACAATCATTTTTTGCGCTTTTTATAAGATAACACACACTACTCACACAGTCACAAAACTCGCCAGGGGCGAGTGACTCCAATGATTTTTAAACCTTGCACACCAAATCCAAATTATTGACCACTAGTGTAATCATCATTGTTAGTATGTTACCATGCTAGTAATGCTTTTGTTCATATAACTTGCTACAGCTAGTACCTGGAATCTGCTTATTCCAGAATGAATCCCAGCTTAGTTTTTCTTTGGGTTGACATAAGATAGGTGGGACGGTCAATATAATTGAACTGTCCTTTTTACCAATGTATCTAATGTTTCTGAAAGTATTTTTCTTGATTGTTGGCAGATTCAAGGACTTTGTTCCTGCGAAATTACGTTCGCTTTACGAACATTGCTTGCAGAGTAATAGCAAGGAACCTAAGAAAATAGATCTGAAAGGAAGGGGTATCCCATTTCAGTGACAGTCTCTTTCCAGGGCCTAAGGAAATTGAATAGCAGCGTTTGGAAAATAATTTCCTTCCGTATCTGGGATGTGATTCTGCACAAATTTGAAGGAAAGGCCATTTGCTTTGCCATCTTTTTATGATGGTCGATCCATTTGAGGCCCCAAGCCTAGAGTATTCACGACTTTGGAAGGTTTATCTTATTCTCTGAACTTCAACTAATATTAGAAGGCGTGCGTCAATCAAAGATGCGACAGTTTTGGAGCCGAATCAGAGAGTTGAACAGGCAATTCCCTGTCATGTATTGTCTGCCCCATGTCAAGTCTTATGTGGGATACTGTAATATGCATAGGTGTTTCAGTGTACATTTCTCTTTCAGTATTGATTATCTAGAGCCCATTCAACCCAGAAAATGTACATAGTAGGATTAGTAACATCAAACATGCTTGGTATTTACATGGCCATATAACGTTTTATGGTCTGTTTAAGAGGATGAGAATAATTAAAGAAGCACAAAATATGAAGATTTCTTATTCAGAACAAAATAGCTTCCAAGGCTCCAACTATGCAACTCATGTTGGTATATGGTCATATTTTTGGGTTGTTAACCCTTGGTCTCTTACATCTCTTCAGGTTCTTTGAACTGTACATTTACTTTTTGGTTGGTTTTCAGTAACCCATGTTGGTATATGATCATATTTTCGCGCTGTTAACCCTTGGTCTCTCATATTTCATTATATTGTATACATTTGCTTTTTGGTTGGTTTTTCAGTAACTCATGTTGGTACATACTCATATTTTCGCGTTGTCAAGTGTTAACGCTTTGCTTATATTTCTTCAGTTTTGTGAAGTGTGAATTTAAAATCTCTATGATTCAAGACGGTGAATTAAAATGAAATGAATATACAATGAAATTATTCACAATTACAATTTTCGAGTATTTGTAATTGTCATCCACTTTGGATTAAGCACCTCATACATTTAGGTTTGACTGTTCAATCCATCTTTTCATATTTAAAATGAAATATTTCTTTAACCGTGTTCAATCTTTACTTTTATTCATTTCACGTTACTATTTTACATAATTGTGATTATTTGTATAAATTTAATTTTAAAATTCCTAGTCCCTAAGGTCATACAATTTACTACTGCTTTTGGCTATTTAGAATTTTAGAAGCATGTCCCAATATAAAACACTGGATAGATTTTAAGAAAAAGGCCGCATCTTGAAGTCAAACCGTTTTAATTCCAGCCTTCTTTTGCCATTGAGATTTTATTACTTACAATTACTTTCTTTGTGACAGAAGATGTAATATTCTCTGGTCAAACTTTACTTGCTAAAAGACCCAAAATGATGACTTTAAAAGAAAATTCAGAGAATATATGGTTATCTTTTTAAGTTGAGATGTGAATGACAACTGATAAATTTAAAAAAAAGTATATTCCTCCGGTACTTTACAAGCTTGCTAAGAAGATCTTTTTTCCGAACTTTTACCGTAAATTACTACAAACCACACGACAAAAAAAATACAATAAAATTATATTATGAAAATAAATTAAGTATATTTTACTAATACAACTTTGTTTTATATTTTTTTTCGTGTAATTTACGAGTAATTTACGGTCAAAGTTCGAAAAAAAAGTCTCCTTATCCTTATGAAGCTTGTAAAAGATCGGAGGTAGTATGTATTTACTTTTTTTTTACAGTTAAAGTCACTAATCGATTTAGACCGATCATTTTAACCGACACGGCTACTTTTTGAATTTCCATGGGATACTTGCACCACTACATCAACAAACACACAACTTTTTTCCTCACTCCCCAAACTTTATCTGTTGAAACAGAAAAAAATGTGGGTCTACCAAATTTGAAGATTAACAGTTGGGTCCATAAATTGTCAAGCTTATTCATCAATGCCATAATAATCATTCAAAGTCCACCAATGTAAATTAATTTGCTCTAGTTTCAAAATCGAACAACGTACAAGATATTCATACTTACAACAGAAAAAACAGGAAAATAAAGTAATAAAGACTATTAAAAACCAGTCATTAACACCACAATGTTGCAGCTTCAAACGGGAAGAAGACTACTTTTGACCTATATTTCAGCCACCCTACATAAATTCTTGTAAACAAACACACTAGTTATCCTCCAACACTACTAGTACAAGTCTACCTCTAATTAATCAAATCAATAACCCCACAGTACAGTCTTTTATGGACTACTCTTGCGTTGAACTGAACTAAAAAATCACATATATTATTTTTAGAGTACTCTATATATCTTCCTATGTTAATTAGCATATCGAAAAGTTTCCGTAAATAACTCATTCTAAAATCAATAAATCCTGCAAAATAAATACACAAATATCTTATGGATAGATTTTCATAAAATAAAAATACACCCTAGTGATATAAATAATGTTATCCGTCATTTTAAAGTTGAAACTTTCCATTCAATTTTAAGGATTATATACCTTTAAATGGGTCGCGTCAATTATTTAAAACATTATGACAAAGATACAATAATATAAAAATAAAACTTATTACTAAAATCCACTTTCCCTCAAGAGATGTAGTAAATATTCCATTAAAGTTACTTACCAATCTTTCTCAATTATTCTGAAGATTTTCACTATAAATACCCCATCACAGTCACACTCACAGTAAAAAAAAAAAAACAGAAAAACACACTCTTGTATTACAAATAAAATGTGAAGAGAAAAAATGTCCAAACAATTGAAAAAATCATTTAGACATGGCCTCTCCAAAATCAAAATCTCCAACAAACACTTACAACACTCCATCCGCAGCTGCAAGCACGTCAAAACCCCGTCGTTCTCCGACGAAGCACACGAAAACGAAGCTGCGAACGCCGTGACTCTCTCCGACGTCGACCGGTTCCTCTTCGACAACTTCCGTTCCCTCTACCGGAAGGAGTACGAGGCTGATCTCGTGAAGAAAGCTTCGTTCCAGTTCGAATCGCCTCGCCTTCTGGAGCATCCTCCGATCGAGAACCTCGCCCGATCGTCTAGATTCTTCGTTCCGTCACGTTCATCCAGCTCGCTGATCACCGACGACCTGAGCTCGGTTAAGTCGGAGGAGAAGGTTCCGGAGGACGAAGAGATAGGATCGAACGAGGATTTCGTTGCGATTTTGACGTACTCGCCGAGTCCGTACGATGATTTCAGGCAGTCGATGGAGGAGATGGTGCAGGCGAGGATTGAGAAGGAAGGGAGTGTGGATTGGGATTTTATGGAGGAGTTGTTGTTTTGTTATCTGGATTTGAATAATCGGAAGGCGTATGGGTGTATATTGAGGGCCTTTGTGGATTTGATTGTCGTTTTGAGGGAGAATTCCGGTCCGGTTCCGGTGACTGTCGCGGAGGTTAGAGAGG
This sequence comes from Plantago major, assembly GCA_026545765.1. NCBI lineage: Eukaryota > Viridiplantae > Streptophyta > Magnoliopsida > Lamiales > Plantaginaceae > Plantago > Plantago major. Next base: position 35,403,959 of record CM048839.1, read on the forward strand.
GAGGAGATGGAGATTCCGGTGAGAAAGATGATGATGAGGAAGAAGCTTGATAGGAATGGGGATTACATTATTTTGCATGGTTTTACTAAGAAAGATGATTATTATTATAATAATGTTACTTGTGTGCTACTTATAAATGCATGTAAAGAGTTGTAAAACAAATTAAGTGGGAAATTAAAAGAGTTTGAATAAATTAATTTTTATTTTACAAATTCAAGTAAGGCTTTGTCATCGACATCTGAAAAATCATTAATGATCAGTTCAGTTTACATCTCAAATTTGTTTAGTTGTTTTTTATACTACAAATCAGAGTCTAAACCAAAACCTTCATTTTCTTTCTTCCTATATACTAATTTCTCCGTCATAGACGAAGCTTCTCGTTTACTGTTGTAAGGGATATGAATAAATATTGGTAAAGTTGTTTATTGAGGGTTAAAGTATAATTAATAAATGATAAAGAATGAAAAAAATATGAAAGATTCTCATATTTGTTTAATTTGTATAGATCTAAATATAGGTCACCATTAAATTATTACCGCATAGCATTTAATTCATTCTAATCGATTCGTTTGGTTCGAAGTCATTCTACCTAACATTATGGACAGGTTCAATTGATTAAGATATATTACTTTGATAATTAGAAATCTATACAAAATATAAGTTGACTATGATACCCTTATGATATATTGTAATTAATTTTATTTAAAAAATATATAATAAATAATTTTAATTTTGTACCAGTGCCACATAGAGATCATCTAATGGAGACATGTGTTTAGGTCGGTATGAATATTACCTAAAAATAGAATAGTCCTAGATAATAAAGTAAGAAAAATAGTGGTTGGTGGGGTTTAATTTTTTTGCCATTTGGTTATGAGACTATATTAAACGGACATTAGTAAAAGGAAAGTGATACAATAAATAGCCGGACGGAGTTTATTGGACACATTGGTTTTAAAGGTGGAATGTATTATTTTTGGTAGAAAATTGAATATATTTAATGTCTGTAGTTGGAGGAAGAATTGAAAAAAAAGGAAACGGAAAGTTTTATACGGGATGTCAAAAATGAAAAAACGATATGCTTTGACTGGGACTGAAGAAGCCACTATTACTAATAATGTTTTATATTAATAAATAATTCTTAATTAAACAATATCTTTAGCTTATAAATCTGATAATTTGTTCTGTGATGATTCATTCTAAAATCATTTAAATTTCCAAGTATAGACAATGGTTTTTTAGTACAACCAACTGAATCAACTTGGGTGGGGTTTTGGTATGGAATATTGAGAAAATTCCGATCTCGATTGGAATTATCCCGAACTTCCCGATCTCGAAATTTTCGATTCTAATTGGGACAAATTCCGAATTTCCATATATAATTTTGGGACGAAATTGTGATTGATTTTGCATACAAATTAAGATTTGGAATTCCAAATGGGATAATGAATAAATCAATAAATAATTAATACAACTATATATTACACAAAAACGATAACTCTTTTAGGATGCAACTTTTTTTCTTCTTTAATTATATCATTAAGATTGACGTCGGGTAGTACTTGTTTATTTAACTATTCCGTTGTATGTTTAACCAATGAAAAAACAAACAAAACAAGTTAGTTTGTGATACGAATTGAATTCGTACTAACTTGTAGATTGTTTGGTTTGTGCATATAGAGGTGTAAGTTGTTTATTAAAGTCATTCGAAAGTAGGATTATATAATTATGTTTAATGTAAACTAGTATTTGTGAAATTATATATGCTTGTCAAAATTATCAAGAGTGTTGTAAAAATTCATCAAAATATATGGGATCCCGAAATTCCGCCCGATCCCGTCCAAATCCCAAAGTCCCAATCCCGAAAAATCCTGACTTTATTTGGGATGGGATTGGGACGTGAAAAATATGTCACAATCTCGAATTCCCAATCCCAAAATTCCAAATATCATGCACGACCCCAGCCCTAACCAAGTAAAGCATCTTATAATAGTATATTGTGGGTAAAATCCATTTTTGGTACTCTAGTGTGAGACATTTTCGATTTTGGTACTTTAGAATGGTCGCGTCTAATTGTGGTACTAATTATCCATTACTAATTACAATTAAGGTACTAATTGTAAATTAAAAGGTGAAGTGTCTCAATTGGACACAAATTACTATTATCCTAACCGGCTTGAGATTTACTGTTAATTGGCCTGTTTATAATCCTGTTTAATTCAATAGAATGGCTACACGTGTCCAACAAACTAAATCTATTAAGAGATGATAAAAATCTGTTTGGTGAATTACTATTTCAATATTTCTAGTACTCTCTTCTTGCTTCCATTATCGGTTTTTATCACCATCTTTAACTGATGATAAATCAGTCATCATTAAAATAAAAAATTAAAGGGTTTAAGGCTTTAAACTCTGAACATTCATTTTAAAACACTAAACAATTAGGGTTCATACGTATTGTGTGGGCTTGTTCGTCTTTTTAATGAAATAAAACTTCACACCGATGATATTTGGATGAAAATTTTATGGTCAATCTCTGTATACAAGATCTGAAATTTTAGGTATATGTCATTTTGTTGATTTTGGGTTTTCATTTTCGGTGCATTTGATTAAGTTAATGTTTGGAATAAGTGATTTAGAAATGTCAAGAGGGAAGAGAAGATGGAAAAAATAATTAATACGTGCAGCAGTGCAAGATAGAAAATCTTGAATTCTTGATGAAGTCATGGAGTCATGGAGATAATTGGAAATGCAGAGAGACGTAGAAATTAAGAGGGTAGCAGGGACAAGGCGTGTCATCATCAAGTTAATTTAATACTCCCTCAATTTAAGAGAAAGTGTTACATTTTGACTTTGACCGGTCAACTGTCTTCGAGTTTGAACACAAATTACTCATAAACGATAATAGTAAATAATTTAATAAAATCATATAATAAAAATTTAATTACTAAATTTTCATTATATAATTTTAATAATTTATTTATTAATATCGTTTAAGAGTAAATTGTAGTTAAACGCGGAGACAGTTGACCGCAGAATAGTAAAATGTAACACTTTTTCTGGAATGGAGGGAGTAGTAAACTTAGCAGGCTAATTAACAGTTAATCTGGAGCCAACCTAACCTCAATTTCACGTGAATTTAATAAATTGAAGCTCGATTGTGACAAAATTGATGAAGGAGCCTACGAAAAAGAAGCTGACAAACAAGAATTCGATGTGTGTGAGTGGGAACAATGTCCAGGATGTATTATGACCGACCATTTTTTCATTCTATCTTTCGGCGTTCGCGGGAGTGGCATGGCTTGCCTTCTAACTGGAATTAATGTAAATAATTGTATTGATATTTAATATTTATTCAATCGACGCGACTACTCTAGAGTACCAAAATTGAAAATGTCTCACACTGAAGTATTAAAAATGAATTTTAATTTCTAAGTGGTTGTTTAAATAGAAATTGACTAGTTATTGGATACACAATATTTTATTTGTCTTTTATTTTGAATGAATTAAATAAACAATAATGAAATCTGGAGCTACACATTTAGAGAGGGCACATTGTAGTTAAATTACTTGGGCAAATTCAGAATTCTAAGGTGATTTAAGCACCAAAAGCATCTATTTCAATGTAAGAAGAAAGGTTAATCAAATGTTTAGATAACTCAAATCTAATAATCAAACAGAAAAGATGGTGGTGCTGTGATAAATTTGCACAAACTATTCAGAAAGATCTTACATTCTCAATCACAAAACTTTTAAGAGAAACAAAACTAGGCACATGAAGCCTTGCCGACATATAGCTAAATCTATCTGATCCAAATGAATCGACTTGTGCAGTAGACTTAGTTTGGCTGGAGTAGTAGAACAGATAGAACTCGTCCCACCACATCAAGATATCACCATCTTTGAAAACTTTCACCGGATAAACAACCTCATAACACTCACCGGCGAAATCTGGAACTTTACTGATAACGAATTCTTTAGTCCAAGATTTCTCCACTCCATACTTCTTCATAGTCCATATAACGATTTCAGTCTCTGAAGTGTTATCGCAGACACACAGAAGATTCTCAAATGCTGTAAGGCTATCCAAAGTTTGTCGTCCCCTAAGATAAGATGGAGGTGAAAAGATGCTGAACTGTTCTGTTTCTATATCAAAGCAAGAAATCAACTGTTCACCCTTTACATCTCTTACTAACCAGTGTAATTTCCCATCAAGAAATGTGCCTGTTGTCCGACAGTTATATCTGTGGGAAGAATCAGGTGCAATGCTCCTCCAAGTTCCGCTCCCAAGAGTGTAGACTTGACATTCGGACCTTGGAATGCTTAGTAACGTATATGTCTGAGGGTCAAGCGTGCACTCGTGGAAAATCCTGACGACTTTGTATAGGCCACTCGTCTTACTTATGCCGAATCCATAAGTGACAATGCTGGGATAGTAGAAGACTTCTCCAATCTCTGGAAGAACAATATACTCGCGTGTGATCGGATTACAAACATAAAAAGCTTCTGGGTGGGGATTTATGTGGCGCAAGAAGAGCAGGCCGTCAACTGAGCCATCCAGACCTATATTTCTATGAGTGGGACTAATGACCTTCTCGATATCGACTTTGGCAATCGGATTGTAGTGAAGCTCGTGTGAACCAAGTTCGAGCTCATCTACAAGTTCCCATATTTTGATAGATTGTGAATGTACGGGGCCCCTCTCCACTTGGTAGGAAACTATGCCAGGGAGTGATTTAGAAAGATGGGACTTGACGAATTCGGGAGTTTGAAGCAGTTGAAGCCATGGCTTGTTAACAAGTTTGCAAGAACTGACAGTTTTGATGGGAAGTCTAGAGAGTATGTTAATGATGAGTTCTGATGGTAGATTTCTGAAGAATGACTGATCATCCATTTTGTGGGATTAAGAATAGATTAGTTACATATATATACATATAGAATGGAAATTGTTTATGTTGTGGACTTGTATGTTTATGACCAGCAGGCTTATAAATTTACTTGGAGAACACTTCATATTGAATGAGTCTTATGAATTGAGCAAGAGATCAGATGAAGTTTCTTGCTTCTTTCCTAGTTCTTGTTCAAATAAGGCACCCACTTAAGTTGAAGTTGGACTATTCCTCCACCTGAAAAGTGGCTCAAATCTCATATCTTCCCTATTATTATTAAGACCGGTATCATAATTTAGTTTATTTTTATTGTGTTTTTCAAAATTTGTGATTTTACATGAATTGGTTCGATCGTCGCCTCTGTTCGATCGTATAAAATAAAAATTGGTTTCTTCCTCGTGGTTTTGGCCCTTGGCAGACGATTATTTTACAGGAGATCCAGCTATTTGTCCATCGTTTCAACTTTCAAGCAAACCCAACCATGTCATGGATGTTGCAACGCCAACTGCATACTGCCTAAAATTGGTGCAGGGTCTGCTATTCTCTTAAGTTTTGATTTTTTTTTTTTTTTTTTGCGTTACTACTGTTTGTTAAAATGCTTATGTGAGTGATTTCTATTCTTTCAAAATTTGTTTACAGATCGTCCTAAGCTTTCCTGAACTCCAGTTCGGCCTCTCTATGCCCCAATTTTCTCGGCGGTAGAGTTTCTGTGATGATTAGATAGCCCATCCCAACCACACCGCCAGTCATATATCAACAACGTGGGCAAACATCGTTTTATTGCCGTCCGGTTAGTATCTCTGAATCAGTGTCCGTTTGGCCATGCGTGGCCATTTCATTTAAAGATATATCTATGGAATTTTTTTTATTCATGTGTATGCTATGGCATTTGCATATTTTTGTCAGCGGATTCAAATATTTCCTCCACCATTAATTGCCTACCTCCTCTTTTATTGTGTTGACAGTGTATCGTGTGTTCTTATATTTCGCTGGGAAAGTTATATAATTCATACTAAAATAAATGCTTCATGTTATTTGTTTTTATTGTGTATCATCATACCCTAGGAAACTAGCAGCAGAACACATTCCAGTTGCAGTTCTGATCATATAACTTGTGGTATTACAGATTCTCCTACCTATCTTGGTACTGCTTGTCTGTTCTGAAGTGGAACATTCTATACAATTAGATAGGTTGTCGGATTATTCCAACCTTCATATTCGGGTTCCCAGGTCATAACTAGGTGACACTTCTCCTGAATTTGATTCTATTTCAAGTTTGCTTCTAAATATCACCAGGTTGTAGCTTAATTGTGCCGAAAAATTGATTATTGATATTAAAAGTAAACAATATGAAATATTCTACATGATCCATCACTTACTGCCTGCATTGATCTATAATCATTTTCGCTAGCAAGTTCTCACTGTGCTTTGTTTTCTGGTAAAAAACAATTAGAAGAATGTGATGGACTCTTCTCAAAACCACGGAGCCAAACAGTCATACCGTTTCCCAGCCGCTGCAAAGTGCAAACCAGGCAATGAATCCATCCAACACCTCTACCAAATGATGCTTCTAATTCACTACTAAAAAACATGAATCTTTGTAACAGCATACAAAGAGGGTCTTCCTGTCATAATATCACAAATAATGACAGCAAACTGTTAAAAGGAGCTGTAACAATCGAGCCCGTAGCGTAGCCAATTGAATTGTTTGTGACGGCCTGTCACAAATAGAATATATTTTTGACAGCAATTTGTAAAAGCATGCTGACTCAAATAGGTTTTCCACTCACGCGCCCATTCATTCCATATTATATCATTATCCAATTCTTTACAGCTACCTTAACAACTAGCTGTCAAATATTGTAGAATACATTATAAACAAATGCTAAATACAATAGAAATACATTTCTATTGTTATCAGCCAACTGTCACATTTTACTTGTATTTCTCTACATCCTACCGTATACTACCTTCATATTTTTAACATATGCCTGTCACTATTTAGGCAATATGTTTTTGACGGTCTCCTGTCATAATTTATAATGATTGAACTGTAATATAAAATTTTATAATTAATTACGTATACGTCAATAAACACCAATTAGAATTATAAAAAGAATTTATTGCTCATTACCAAAATGTATGAGATTATTAATACTTGCCATTCATAATCATATCCTCAATTACTAATACAAATGGTAATAAGTGAAGAAAACTATGTATTTTATTTGAAGTGCATCACTTTGTCAATTACATCACTATCTATCTCAATGTTTTCAGCTCAAGTCATGTGCTAATATATTAGAAATACACTTTACATAAAATGAACACCTAATTGGTTACACATCTAATAGAAAAAAAAGATGGAATTACCAATATTTGATATATTTGAACTAATTGGTCTACTCGTGTTACAGTTTTTGCTCCCATTTGTTCAACATCCTGACTGACTAGTGCTCTTTGGAGTGTAAACAGCATCAAAGACAAGCTCTAAAATATCCTAGAGCTTCCTGCAAAATCAAAGGCTTCATATATACCAACATTCTGAAGCACTAGCACTAATTCATTGGACACGGCATACATGAAGCAACACTCATTATTAGAAACTTACGAGCACATCCAATATTAGATGCCTCCAAGCCATTGCTTGAGATTGCTTTGGTTGCAAGAGGCGATTGTGAACATCTCAAAGATGCTTCCCAGACCTCACTATTTTTTAATCAAAGTCTCGTGATTTACAATTCCGAAATTGTCACCTTTTGCTGTTCTGAGTCAATACTTACTGTAAACACTCCTACAAATTTAAGGGCAAAGAGATCAAACTTTTGTGCATTCAATTGTCTCCATAAAAATCAGTGGAAACTTTACTATCCTTGTTCAATGAAAACATAAACATAAATAGTAACTATCATTTGTCCCAATAAATAATGTGACAAACTCCTAAAGAGCAAGTCTCCCGGTCTATAAGAAAGATAAAAAAACAACGTACAAACATTACTTCAGAACATTGGTGTTTTTCATAAACATAAAATGAATTTTGTTAACTACATAGGCGTATTAGTAAAGAGCATTAATGATTTTGTTAACAACACCACTCGGTATATTTTTAAATTGATTGTAGACAGTCTCCAAGGGACTTTGTTCACATTTTCAACCCCATTCACCAACACAACGATAGTAATCTTGTACTCCATTTCATAGTGACAAGTAGTACATAGCATTTCCAACTGACTCTCTAGATTTCCAATTGACATTATCAATTCAAAAAACTCATTTAGGGCATAGTTTAGTCTAGCTCACAACCATAAATAAGTGTTAAACATGGTTTCAAATCTCACCGAAACTGAACGAACAATACATAAATAAATAAATCCATGAAATAATCATATACCATGTTTAAACACATTATGCACAACATATGAAGATTGTTGAAATGTTACCTTCAATTATGTGAAGGAGTTTCTTGACTTTGTGCTTACAACCATCACAATCAACGTTCACCGTGAGAACACATGTCTGTAGAAAGAAATCAGAGAAAAAATTTAATGAGTGAAACAAGAAAAAGGAGATCTATTACAAAAACAAAAATTTACAAAGAAAAAGTGTAAAATGCAGAATAATGAGAAGATAAAGTGCCTGGATCTTGAGGAGCTTAAAGTCTGCATCTTTAGTCATAGTGAAAGTGCAGCATGCACTTATAGTATGATAATCTTGTCTTTCAATAATCAGTTCCAAGTTTTGTGTTTGTTGTTGTTTGTGAAGCTGCAGGATTATCAATGTTGTATAACATTGTGACAGGATATAATTCAATGTTGGCATAACATTGAAGATACAGCATTGCCGCAGACATCGAAGACAAAGCACTTTGGACAGGATACTTGGATTGGAAGTATTGACAGAATGAACAAGAATTGATTAAGGAAAAAGAACAGTTTGTGGTGAAAGCAAGAAGGAATATATTTTATGAAGAATTGAAATATGGGAATTTCCTTCTTTGCGCTTTTGAAGAAAACAAGTAAAAGGAAAAATTGCCTTTGCCAAGATCCTATTGCCTTTCGACATAGATGGAAGAGGTCGACATCTCAAGTATATATATGCAAGGATTCAGCAAAGCAAGTTTTTCGAGCCTTTCTTGATGATCAATCGAGTTTTTATTAAAAGAGTTTAGGCTTCTTGTTTTCTGCTAGCTTTAGAGTTTGTCTAAGAGTATTCATTGTTGGAATAACTCTTTCAAACATCGACCTAGAATAGCTTTTACTGTTGGTTCTTCTAGGGCTAGTTTTGGTTGTTTAATCAATCGTTTGTGATTGTATTAAACCTATTTGATTAGATCTACTTTTCCTCGAAGTAGATATTTTGTTTGCGCGAATATATTTTTCTATATATTGGCTTGGTAATAGAAGTTACATTATTTATCCGCTGCTATCTGTTTACTGTAGACAATGTTGAACAACATTGTTGGCAACATTGTCCATTGATCTTATTCCAAAGTACCAATCCGGGATCTTAAGTTCTAACAAGTGGCATCAGAGCCAGCCACCTAACTACTGGTGTCTGGATTTGGTACTACTACAATGGATGCAAACTACAATAGACCTCCTGTGCTTGATGGGTCCAACTACCATTACTGGCAAATTCGGATGAGGACATACATCAAGTCCCTTGATGGCCGTGCTTGGAGATCCATTCTGGAAGGATACACCTGGCCAACTGAAGGATCTGATGCTGATGGTGACATTGTCCCCATACCTGAAGAACGCTTCTCTGCAGGTGACATACTTCTTAGCTCTTATAATGAAAAAGCCTTAAATGCTATCTTTGGTCATGTAGATTCTCATATGTTTAAAATCATTCAAAACTGTACTACTGCAAAACAAGCTTGGGAATTACTTCAGAGTCATTGTGAAGGGGATGCTAGTGTCAAACAAACTAAACTTAGAATGCTTTGGTCTCAATTTGAAAATCTAAGAATGGCGGAGGAAGAAACCATTGACTCCTATTTTGAAAAACTCTTGACTCTCTCAAATGAAGTCCAAAGATTGGGAGAAGCTATTTCTAATAGGCAACTTGTTTCCAAAGCTGTTCGATCTCTTTCCTCAAGATTTAATACCAAAGTCACTATTTTGGAAGACACTCATAACTTGGCAACTATTGATTTTCATACCCTGTTGAACAATTTGAAAAACTTTGAACTAAATGAAAATGAGAGACAAGGTATGAAAACTCATAGCATTTCCCTACACTCTGTTTCTAAAGCAAAATCTTCCAAGCCTGATAGTAGTAGTGATGAGTCAGACAATGTGACTGAGGAAGCTTTCAACAATCTTGTGAGGAAGTTCAACAAACTTAGATTCAGGAAAAACTCTGGTCAAGGATCCTCAAGTGGAACTAAAACTTTCAAAAAGAAAACCAATACTTTCAAAACTGGTTCTACTTCCAAAACTAGCTCTGAATCTGATTTCGATCGCACTCCTCTTAGTAAGATTAGATGTTTTGAATGCCAAGGATGGGGTCATTATCAAAATGAATGTGCTAACAATCTCAAAAAAGAGAAAAAGAATCTTCTTGCTTGTCTTAGTGATGACTCAGATGAAGAACAGGAAGATGAAGAAAAAGAAGATGATTCAACCACCAATGCTAGAGCTCTCCGCTCATCCACTTACCATGTTGATGACCAATGTTGGGACAACATTGTCAAGACAACATCGGGATTAGAAATCTTCTTTGACTATGATGACTCTGAGAACTGTGAAATCTTGTCACTAACCAAACCTGAAAAGTCAGGAATATCTAATGTTTTATGTCTACATGGATCTGTGGATTTTGATATAGATAGTCCATCAGAAGAGGAAGTTAATGCAGATCAAATGGTGAAGGAACTGCAACAGATGTATGAGAAACTCTTCAGTGAATGGAAGACTCTCAGAAAACTCCTCAAGAAAACTGAGAAGGAGAACCACGATCTGAAAGACACCATTGTCAAACTAGAAGCTGAATTAACAAAGAAGGACTCTGAGCTGTTCAAAGTAATCTCTGAGCTAGATAATGAAAAGAAGGTAATTGCAAAATGGAACTCTTCTACATCTAGACTTAATGAGATGCTTGATGTGAACAATGATAGGACCACTGGTTTAGGATACACAAGTAGTTGTGATGAACTTGGGAGCAACATGAACGACACTGTTGACACTAATAACTCAAAAGTTGTCAAATCTCTTTCTGAGCTCATAAAAGGTCCTACATTTGTCAAAGAAAAAGCTTTGTTTGTGTGCACTTACTGTCTTAAATTAGGTCACAAAAAGCCTTACTGCTTCAAGTACCAAAAGGACTTAAAGAGTGAATATGTTGAGACCTCCAACCTCAGTAATCTCTCCACAATTCCCTCCCATCCAGTTTTCAGCAGACAAAGCAGTGATGCTAGTCGCAATGTTGTGATAACATCCACTTCATGAGTGAAAGATGTAATCTTAAGACTCTAAAGTGCTTTCCTAGCTCTCCTAAACAAGACAAATCTTCAGGACAGATAAGAAAACACAAGAGTGTTTTGAAACATGTTTGGGTAGCTAAAGAAAATCATACTTGCAATGTTGCTTTTTCTATTGCTACTTCTCCTAACAATGCAGAAAATGGTACTTGACGTTGGTTGTTCTAAGCACATGATCGGTAACTGTCAAATCATCAAACTTTGTAGCTCAAAGGATGTGTACGGTAACATATGGAGGAGGATACCAAAGCAAAATACTTGGAAAGGGAACACTGTGCCTTAAAGGATATCCGAAACTCTCGAATGTTCTTCTTGTTGAAGGGTTAACTGCTAATCTTGTTAGTATAAGCCACCTGTGTGATGATGATCTGAAAGTCAAGTTTGATAAACGTTCTTGCAAAGTTTATACTTGTGTGGACAAATTAACCGTAATGACAGGTGTGAGATCACAGGACAACTGCTATGTGATGGACATTCCTCTCAAATGCAATGTTGCTCAACATGATGATGCAACACTGTGGCATAAGAAATTGGGACATGTCAACTACAGAAATCTGGAGAAGATCATCAAAAATAATGTGGTGACAGGAGTGCCAAAGCTTATCAATGTGGGGAAACATGTGTGTGGCGACTGTCTTATGGGGAAACAAACCAAGGTGACACATCAGCCACTTCTGATTGAAGGACAACAAAGAGGTACCTTTAACTGCTTTGAACTCCTGCATATGGATCTCATGGGCCCTATAGAAGCTAAAAGTTTAGGAGGAGCCTGGTATATCTATGTTATAGTTGATGATTTCTCTAGATACACTTGGTCAACTTCTTGAAATAAAAATCAGAAACTTTTGAATCCTTCAAAAACTGGCATACAAAATCATGTCAGAATACTCTACTCTTGTTCAAAGAATTGATCGACCATGGTAAAGAATTAGAATCAATTCTTTGATAAATCTTGTGAAAAGAAAGGAATCATGCATGAATACTCGGCTCCTAAGACACCACAACAAAATGGTGTTCTTTGAAAGGAAAACAGGACTCTTCAAGAAATGGCTAGAGTAATGTTGAGCTCAATGAACCTATCAAAAGGTTATGGTGAAGTCATGAACACTGCTTGTCACATAATCAATCGTGTCTATCTTCGTCCAGGGTCTCTAACCACTCCATATGAGATGTTGAAAGGTAGAAAACCCAATCTCAAGTACTTTCATGTATTTGGATGTGTGTGTTACATACTCAATGATAGAGAACATCTAGGGAAGTTTGATGCTAAAAGTGATAAAGGAATCTTTGTAGGATACTCTCAAAATAGTCGAGTTTATAGAGTATACAATCCTAGATTGCACTATACAAGAATGTGAATGTTTCCTTTGATGACTCGAGCCCTATGCCCGAAGAAGATCTCTGCAGTCTTGAGCAGTTATTGAATCAACCTCGACTCTTCTACACATGAGAACGACGTAAAGCGTGACCCATCACTGATCAAAATGAAAGAACCCATGTTAGGCAATGTTGTGCCAACATCCCTCGGTAAATGATGACTCAACATCAAACTCAACATCCAGTTACTCTCATGATGAAGAACAAGCTGATCCTCATCTCAAACCGAGGTGAATCGACAATCCATCCAAAGAACAATCTTTTGTGTCTCTGACTCGAAAGGATCCTCCTCCTAGAATTCAAAGATCATCGGTTCCCAAGTAATTGGAAATCCGGGAGGAAGGACATTGAGGGTTAACACGCAAAAACTACAAGGAGACACTCGGACTTCTTTGAAATATGTCACTCTGTAAGTTCCTCGTGCTTTGTTTCGTTGATTGAACCTAAAAATGTGAAAGCTCTTGCTGATGATTTTTGGATAGAAGCAATGCAAGATGAACTTCGTCAGTTTCAAACAAATGAAGTCTGGACTCTTGTTCCACCTTTATAATATAAATGTCATAGGCACCAAGTGGATTTTCAAAAACAAGAGTGATGACAAGGGATAGTTGTAAAAACAAAGCGATTGGTTGCTCAAGGTTACACCCAAGTGGAAGGCATTGATTTTGATGAGACCTTCGCTCAGGTTGCTAGATTAGAGTCCATTCGCTTGCCTAGCCTTAGCATGTTGTCTTAACATAAAACTCAAACAAATGGATGTTAAAGGAGCTTTCTTGAATGGCTACATTGACAAAGAAGTGTATGTTGAACAACTAGAGGGTTTGAAGATCCTTTTATCGACCATGTTTTTAAACTAAGAAAAGCCTTGTATGGTTTGAAACAAGCCCCACGCGCTTGGTATGCTAGGTTGACAGAATTCCTAGTTGGGTTAGGATTTAAAAGAGGTGAGGGAGATCAAACTCTGTTTATTCTCAGGAAAGGAAAAGACATCTGCATTTCTCAAATCTATGTTGATGATATTGTCTTCGGGGCTACTAACCTCTCCTTGCTAGATAAGTTTGTTCAAGCCATGACAGGAACTTTTGAGATGAGTATGATTGGTGAACTCGACTTCTTCTTGGGGCTCCAGATGACAGAAGCAGAAGGCCTCTTTATCTCTCAAGAGAAATATGCGAAGAATCTTATCAAAAATTTGGTGCGAAAATGCCAAACCTTGCGGACTCCCATGGCTACATCTACGAAACTTCAAAGAAACCTATGTTGGGGGCGATTTATTGACCCAACATTATGGAATCAATGATTGGAAGTCTCTTATACCTTTCACCACGAATAGGACATAATGTTCTCTGTTTGTGTGTGTGCAGTGTCAATCCAAGCCCAAAACATCTCACTTAATCTGTCAAAAGAATCATTAGATATATATCGAACATTAATCTTGGATTATGGTATGCATGTGATTCAAACACTAATCTGTTGGGATTTAGTGATTACGATTGGTGACTTAGATGATCGAAAATCAACTAGTGGAGGTTGTTTTATCTTGGACCAAATCTTGTGTCATGGTATAGTAAGAAACAAAATTGCGTGTCTCTCTCTCTTTGAATCTGAATATGTAGCGGCCGGAGTTGTGTGTCTCAATTAATTTCTGAACAATATGCTGCATGAATATGGGTTTGAGTGACACTCTTTTTGTTTTGTGATAACCTTAGTGCCATTCACATATCCAAGAACCCTGTTCAACACTCACGCACCAAGCATATAGACATTCGACATCATTTTCTTAGAGACTTAGTCTCCAAACAAATAATTGACATACAACACATTGATACCACAAATCAGTTAGCTGACATTTTCACAAAGCCCCTTGATAAAGAGAGATTCTTCAGTTTGAGAAGGTCTCTTGGCCTTTGCACTATTTGATAGGATTTGCTGCAAGCAATGTTGACATAACATCCTGGTCAACATTGTCTTCTATGTTTACCTAGTGTGTCTTTCTGTTATTTTTTTTTTGTCTTTTCTCTTTCTTATTCTTGTGTGTCTATGTGTTTTTTGTGCTTCTATGCTGGTCAATGGCTGTTCCTATTTGTAGCTTACAGTGGTGATGCTTAGGGTTTGAAAGGCTATTTGAAACCAAGGTTGAAAGGGATCGAGTCTCCTGTGTGTTTGCTTTATGTAAAACCCACTTTTGCTGCTTTTTGGCTATTTTTACTCGTACCTTGACTCACTCTTGATGTTGCCTCCTGTTCTTTATGCTTAATAAATCTAATGAATTATGATAAAAAGGGCTCGAAGTGTTTCCATCGAGGATCGTGTTGGGCAGGTTTCAAATACTATCCAGATATCGACGTGGCCAATGTGTCATATGTCGAGGGTTGATGGCTGATCTTTGAAACCGACACGCACAAAAGTGCCGATTCTCGTAAAGCTGCTGGTTCACTTTCTGAGTACCAAATTACCCTATGTGGTCAAATGTGGTCTCATGGTCACCCCCACTCAAACTTATGCTAATTGTTCAATTTACTTCTTGAGGCAATGTTGAGTGTGTTTCTTTGGTATTCCTTTCTTCTTCTATTTTGCCTGCAGCATCAGTGGTGTTAATCGAATCTGCACATCTTGAGACTTGGTTTCCTGGCTGACTTACATTAAGAGTGGTCTGATATTCCGATGTTGTCATCAATGTTGAGCCAACATCCTGGTCAACATTACCTGTACTGGAAGTACCTTCTTTGCTATGTTTTTGTGTGCTCTTTCTGTGTTTTGGGTTGGGTTTGAGGGGGAGTAATTTAGTGTCTTGGGTATCTGGTAAAATGTAAACTGTAAGATATAATATCTTACTCTTATCTGACCTTGATTTGCTTCCTTAAACAAAAATGTACCTCCCTAGGCTGAGTTTTGAGAACCTTCTTCATTCTTGACCTAATTGATACGGTGGTCATTTGCTTTCCTTAATCTCATATTAACATTGTGTCTGAGATCTTGGTTTGTGTTTTGATATATATGATTATGATCCTTGGAGCAAACCAACCAAAAACATTCCTCCAACCATATTACCACTACCTCTCTCATTAACCCAATTCACCACCACTCACAAAAACTGCCCCACCACTCACACTGCCATCCTTCCAAACCACTCTCTTACACAAAAAAAAAAAAAAAAAAAAAAAAATTCTTCCCTGTTTTTACTTCTTACTTCCTAAACTCTTCACCTTCCCCTCACTCTACTCTCTTGTCTCTCTCAATCAAAATTCCTCTCCCGCTCTTTCTCCCTCAACTCTAGCTTCACGATCCAAACAATGTCGTCCGAAAAACCCGTCTTGCGGATTTTCATTGCAAACACCGAGGGGAGCAAGCTTATCCTCTTCCCATTCGTCTTGAACCGGCCGATTTTGAGATTCTAGTCTATAATTGTGAGGATTAGGAAGATAGTCTTGAAAAATCCTCATCTCTGTGCAAAACCACCATCTCCAAAAACCCAGTGAGTCATCACCATCAAACCCCTCGAATTCTTGCGAAACCCTTGTTAAATTGGGGAGCATGCGGTCGACTTGCCACAAGATCGAGGGATGATGATGAAAGCCAATGGGGATAGAAAGATGCTCCCATGGAGGATCTTTGGGAAGATGTTGGACATCGAAATTCAACATGCAGATCGTGAAAATCCCCAAAATCCTGTTGAAGAAGATGATGTACAACAACACGACAAAGCAGGAAACGACTCGATGGCACGAATGATGAGAATCGGACTAGCATGCGTTACGAAAATGTTGAGAAACCCGCAGATGAGCTACCATTGAACTAGTTGAAGTGGAAGATTGGCGGTCGGATGACTCGGAGAAAGCGAAAGTGATCCAATGAATATAGATGAGGATGTTCTTTGCAACATCAATTTGCTCATGATGATAACAATGATGAAAGCTCTAATGATATGGAAGATTATGAGCGAGCGAAGATGACTCTAAGGATGAGTCGATGGTTGAAGAAGAAGATCGAGAAACTCGGATGAAAGCTCGGATGACTCAAGATTATGAAGGCGAGACGGAGGAAGAATCGAAGAAGAATCACTTGATGATGAGGATGTCATTCTTGGAGAAGACCAGTTGAAGACCACGAGGTAAATGATCTATCCTCACGAACTGTGTTTACAGATGGTTCTGATTGGGATGAAGATGCAGTTTCTCATTTGTTCTATGATAACAAGAATCTAGAAAAATATGAGAAAATCAAAAAAAATGCTATAGATGTTGAGAAGATAATTAAAGAAGAATCATTTGAAGAGTATAACTTGGTTGCCTATCTGAAGAAAAGGAATCTCTATTATGCTGTTACTCAATATACTGCATTTGTTCCTGAAATCATAAGAGAATTCTATGCTCATTTATCTGAGAATTTTGGTAGTGAAGGGCATGGTAAGCATCACTGTGTGTACTTGAGAGGTGATGTATTCTTCTTGACTTCTAAGGATATCAATACTGTGCTGCATAGAAATAGGGATGAGATTGAGACTCCTGTGGAGGTAACTATGGATGAGATTGCAAGAGAGCTAACTGCAGGGAAATTAAAATCTTGGCCTACTGGAACTCTAGATTTGAAATATTGTTGCTCTCTAGTATCTGTTCTTGCCAGGATCTGCCTGTACAACTGGTTGCCATCTTCCAATAACAACAAGCTCAGCCAAGAGGCAGCCATGTTGCTTTACAGGATTAAAATGGGTTACAATGTCAATCTGGGAGAAAGGATTCTCAAGCATCTAGAAAATTCTAAGAATAGAGGGATCAGAGGACATTTGATTCTTCCATCCACTATATTTGCTGTTCTTCAGATGCAGGGTATTGAGGTTAAAGCCAATGATGTCTATCATTCCAACTTCAAATCCATCACAGTCACCAAACAACTGCTGGAAACACATGACAGGATCTGTGATCTTCCTTGGGTAGATCCTGATGTTTCTGTGAACATGGATGTAGAGGAGAATATGCCTCTTTCTCTTGGGCAAAAGCGATGTACGAAAGCTCTGTAGTTGCAGCTCAACATTCCCATGTTGACTTATATGTTGGGACAACATTGACTCCTAACATTGAAACTCTGTCTGCAGGTATTTTAACTGAACAGGACAAGCTGATTCTGGAGCAAATCAAAGGGCTTGATGAGCAGATATCAAACAATCTGAAGTTCAGAAATACTCTAGTTTCTTTTCTTTCCTCACAAAAAGGGGGAGAATAGATAACTTGAGTTCATTCTTCTTTGTGTTGAACAATTTATAATTTATGTGGGTCTGTAATATTTTAAATTTTAAATTCTCTTGAATATTTTTAAATTTGCAGTTAAGGGGAGATCGATCTCTTAGTTCTTAGTATTGTTTCTATGATCGATCTCTTGTTTTGTTTTGTGATGAAAGACTAAGATTAAGGGGAGATTGAAAGTGCGGCATGCACACTTATAGTATAATCTTCTTGTCTTTGTAATCGGTTCAAGTTTTGTGTTTGTTGTTGTTTGTGAAGCTGCGGGATTATCAATGTTGTATAACATTGTGAGGATAAATTCAATGTTGGCATTCAACATTGAAGATCTGAACAAACATCGAAGCAAAGACCTTTAAAGAGGATAAGATACTGGAAGTATTGATGAAATTGAAAGAATTTGATTTAAGAAAAAGAATTGATTTGTGGTGAAAGCAAGAAGGAATATATTTTATGAAGAATTGAAATATAGAATTTCCTTCTTTACGCTTTTGAAGAAAACAAGTAAAAGGAAAAATTGCCTTTGCGAAGATCCTATTGCCTTTTCGACATAGATGGAAGAGGTCGACATCTCAAGTATATATATGCAAGGATTGAGAAAGCAAGTTTTTCGAGCCTTTCTTGATGATCAATCGAGTTTTTATTAAAAGAGTTTAGGCTTCTTGTTTTACGCTAGCTTTAGAGTTTGTCTAAGAGTATTCATTGTTGGAATAACTCTTTCAAACATCGACCTAGAATAGCTTTTCTTGTTGGTTCTTCTAGGGCTAGTTTTGGTTGTTTAATCAATCGTTTGTGATTGTATTAAACCTATTTGATTAGATCTACTTTTCACAAGGTAGATATTTTGCCTAAGGCTTGCCGATATATTTTTCTATATATTGGCTTGGTAATAGAAGTTACATTATTTATCCGGCGCTATCATTTCTGTAGACAATGTTGAACAACATTGTTGGCAACGTGTCCATTGATCTTATTCCAAAGTACCAATCCGGGATCTTAAGTTCTAACAAGTGGCATCGAGCTACCACCTAACTACTTGGTGTGCGGATTTGGTACTACTACAATGGATGCAAACTACAATAGACCTCCGTGGCTTGATGGGTCCAACTACCATTACTGGCAAATTCGGATGAGGACATACATCAAGTCCCTTGATGGCCGTGCTTGGAGATCCATTCTGGAAGGATACACCTGGCCAACTGAAGGACCTGATGCTGATGGTGACATTGTCCCCATACCTGAAGAACGCTTCTCTGCAGGTGACATACTTCTTAGCTCTTATAATGAAAAAGCCTTAAATGCTATCTTTGGTCATGTAGATTCTCATATGTTTAAAATCATTCAAAACTGTACTACTGCAAAACAAGCTTGGGAATTACTTCAGAGTCATTGTGAAGGGGATGCTAGTGTCAAACAAACTAAACTTAGAATGCTTTGGTCTCAATTTGAAAATCTAAGAATGGCGGAGGAAGAAACCATTGACTCCTATTTTGAAAAACTCTTGACTCTCTCAAATGAAGTCCAAAGACTGGGAGAAGCTATTTCTAATAGGCAACTTGTTTCCAAAGCTGCTTTTGCTACCAACGGTCTCCTCTCATATTCTCGTATTAGGGGGGAAAGCTTGTGGAATGATTTTTTTGAACTAGGTGTAGCTACATTTTCGGGTGTAGGAGGGTAACTATCATACTTTAATTGGGACTGTTGGGTATTTGGCCGATGACTCAATTTATCGCCCGACGGTCCATCTAGATTTTTTACACCAGATTGTTGTGAAGACGTCAACATATTCTCATCCACTGAACGAGAATTTGAAACACCATTGTATCTCCCCTGATTTGCATATGCAACCTCATTGGAATTCGGGTGCAGATTTTGCCCAATAGGAACTGTAGTTCCTAAGGGAGGAATTGTCGCAGTAGTGTCAAACCCGAATATCTCTCCAGCATAGTCATGTGGAATATTATTAAGATACGGAGGTCTTGCATTTTCGCCAACACCATTTAATATCTGCATAAATCCCCCCTGCAAATGAGGCCCCTGCATATAACTCCCTTGCATAGGCTGTGTTTGTTGATTAGAAGCAAACTGGCTCATATGTTCAGGCCGAAAAGAATGACCAGTTAGCATCGGAGGCATCAGAGGACGAGGATATTGCGGTGTACTCTGTCCAGACCCAAATTGTGAACTGGACCCATGCCGATCCTGGGATGAAGATGTCTCCCAGGATGAAGAGCTCGACATCTTCCGAGGATGACTAGAAGGTGCCCCTACACTCGGACGAACATTTGAACTGCTACCACGCCCTCTAAGCATCTGAAAATTAGAGAAAATTACCAAAGAAGTAAGTTTAATAGTTATACAACCCCAACATACTTAAGCAGTTTATAATACCAAGTGTGCGCTCGGGCCCTTCCAAAATTTACTTTTTATTAATCAGCAGAACTAAAGATATCAGTTCTTGGAAAAGGAAATATTAGATTCGTCGTAACATTACTACCTCAGTTTACATACCTGAGAATTTCTGATTTTTATGATAATTATCCTATTTTTCACTAATCTCTTCTACTCAGATGAATGATTTACCTACATAGTATAATTCTATTAATACTTCTACTAGTACATCTAATTCAGTCACAGATCATATCAACACAATACTTGCATACAACAACAAGACTCTGTACAGGTGCCTATTGTTCCCAATATCAATTCTAGTATTGCATCTCTTGAGGATACAAGAAAGCAATCTACAAGAATTAGACGAACATCATCAACTTTGAAAGTTTATAATTATCAATTGCCACCTTCAATAGTTCAGACTTCTGCAACTACATCTTCTCAGGCTAATTCAGTGATTGGTGGTACAAAGGGTACGACTCATCCTAATTCAAATTATGTTAGTTCTCTCAATCTTAATTAGTACTCCATATTCAGCTTTCATAGAATCTATTCTAATTTAACTGAGCCGAAAACATTTGCTCAAGCAAGTAAAGATTTACAATGGCAAAAAGAGCTGAACTGGATGCTCTTGAGAAAACTAAAACTTGGCCTCAGATAAAGTTCCTATTGGTTGTAAATGGGTGTATAAACTTAAGCACAAGGATGAGTCGATAAAATAGCTACATACTTCGATCAAGGACAATGGAGAGGTGATAAGTTACCTCGTGTTAGAGAGGTGGCCGATTGGAGAGGCGGAAGGTGGCAGAGACGTGGCCGGTGGCGGAGAGGTGATAAGTTACCTCGTGTCAGAGAGGTGGCCGATTGGAGAGGCGGAAGGTGGCGGAGACGTGGCCGGTGGCGGAGACGTGGAGAAGAAAAACGATTTGGGGAAGTGATGAAGTGATGAACTGATGAAGGGTTTTGGCCTTTTTTGGGTATAATTTAAATCCCTAATTGGACTCGCGGTACGATGATATATTTGTTCTTTGCAATAAAAGATTGTGTAAGCTGTAGCTCAGTGGTAAGTATCCCAACTTTATACTAGATGGTTGTGTGTTCGAACCTTGTTGTTGACATGCTTATTTTGATTTTTTTGGTTTGTCTATTTTTGGTTATTGCTATATTTTTATCATCTTTTTACTTCTCATTTCACTCTCTATTTTATTCATTAAAGAGACAATGATCTTTCTTCTTTCTTTAAATAAACGTAATATAACAACATGCGTACGTAGCGTGTTATTGTGGCATCTTAGTGGTAAATAATATTGTTGTTCCCAATAATGCAAACTGATATGTTTAATTTAATTGGATAAGATGGAAAAAAATTAGTTATCGTTGTTTTTCTTAATTTTCATGAGTAAATCAAATATAATAATGTCAATATATTATTTAAAGAGATAATATCTTCGTATATTAATATTCTTTGATTCTTTGCGTTGTATTGGATTATTCGTTTCAGAAAAACAACTGTGTTTCTTATTAAGAAAATATTAATGTCTTTAGTAAAAAACGCATATATATATATATATATATATATATATATATATATATATATATATATATATATATATATCACTAACAAAATGAATATATTTTATTAGAACATCAAGGTTATTAACTAGATACCATAAGTTTTCAATAAAGTAGTTTAACTTCAAACCACCGAACCTCATAAATTAATTATGCGATCCAATTAATTGGTAAATTAATTAATATCAACAAAATTGATTTATAATGATTGATAGATGTCAAGTAATTTACTTCATGCAACATGAAACCCAATACGTATCAATATACGTATATGTCTTGTACTTGGAACTTGGTATATATTTAGTATGTATGAATTGAAGTATTTATGACAGCTAAAATATTGGTGACAGCTACCTGTAAATAATACAATTTCCGTATAATGTTAAAGTGGGGAGATATTGGAAATTAATTATTGACAGCATCATGCAACAGTTGGCTGTTACAAAAATGATGGTCAAAGGTTGAAAATCTATTATTGACAGCCACCTGTAACTAATTATATGGTCTTTATTCCCAACATCTACGTGGGGGCCAATTATCAATTTCTTTCAACTAGCTGTTACAATTCATCAGTGTGGGTGTTACAATTCTAACTATAAGTTTGACATCCAATTTGCTGTCAAAATATAGTTGTCATTTTATTTTGGTTTTTCTAGTAGTGATTCTATAGCGCTTGCAACGTCCCCCAACAATTTGCATGCACCGATTTATTCAAGAGCCTTTCTTTAATCACCCCCAAATTCAGTTGCTACTACACCCTACCAGTGACATTGGACCACAAATCCTCATCCTCTTCTTTCAATTTAGGTTATCTCTTATATTTAGCATCTACATATATGAGAGAGTAGAGTGTGCGTCTAGATATGAATTACGTCAATGTTGAGCTCATGAGGTGTGGTGTCTGGTGGATTAGTTAACTCGATTAAAATAGTTCTCCATTAATACACAATCAGAGTTTAGTTGGTATGCTGTATGCACCATTGGACAATTATAAGTTCGCTGTTATGGATTACTTGGAATTTGGGTAATAGTTTTGTATTCCCGTTAGTTACCAATGGAAGGATATTCCTTTTTGTCGTTAAGGTATTTTACGCCTCTGTCTCTTTGATTAGTTCATGGTGATCCCATACGTACGGGGAATTCGGGCAGGCTGCACGCATGCGATTCACAAGCGCTCTCTATTAATTTACAATACATATGTTCTCCTTCCATGTCATCAAAACAACAGTTGTAGTTTTCTAATATAGAAATATGCTGGGAGGACAGTGAGTTACAAATACAACTAGTACTAACCCGTGGCGATGCTACGGTATAGATTACTTTTAATAATAAATAAAAGGAGATGACAACATAAATTAATCGAGAAAATAAAATAGTCAAACTTATGTAAACAATGTTGGTCGTTGTGTTAGTGGTAGTCCTTCAACACTATATCATTGAATCTTTTTTTTTTTATGCTAACTATAGAAAATTTAAAAGTATGACTCATCATGATGGATATGCTTTAAAATGGGTCGAATCCAACCTTAAACCCCTTCGGGACCCGACGGGTTGATAACATATATTTTATATCGGATCCTACCGTATCTGACATGTTAATTAGTAACAGATACATGTTTTTTAAAAATTTGTATCCCTCAAAACGAACCAAAATAAAATACAAAAGTATACAAAACGGTCAATAGGATTTTTTTCCAAACAACCCATGGTGGTATGTGGTCACCCCACCACACACACACAAACATTATTATTGTACAAACATAATTTTACATGTTAGAGCTATTTTTTACACCCCCCCCCCCCTCCCGTTTCCAACAACCCCACGGTCTTATGTGGTCACCCTACCAATGACACAAAAGTTATTTTTTTCCCACAATTCCAACCCCCCCCCAAACAAACCCGGAGGCCCGTTATGGATGAAGAAAGTAGAGAGAAGATCAAAGAGAGTTCCCCACCTAGAGAGTATATGCCCTCGACCCGTTATGGAGATCAAGAAAGTAGAGAGAAGATCGAAGAGAGTTTTCCCGCCTAGAGAGTATCAGATACCCCCTCCGGGCCCGTTATGGGTCAAGAAAGTAGAGAGAAGATCGAAGAGAGTTTCCTCACCTAGAGAGTATCCGCCCGCCCCGCCCGCGGGAAAAATGTACTCCCTCCGTCTCGGAGGGCTAGCGCGCAGTTTTATGTGAAAAGCTAATTAAAGTTTTGATAGAATATAATAAAGGTGGGATAAAGTGTACTTTTAGTGGCAAAGTGTATAATTTGAGTGAAAAGTTGAGATAGTTTATTATTTGTTGGGTGTGGTAGCTTTCTTTTTTTTGGTAATGTATGAAGTTTTATGGGACGGCTAAAAATGAGAAATGTATGAAGTTCTGCGGGAGGGAGTGAATATTTTTTTACTAAATTAATCATAAAATATTGCGGTCAGGTCTTGTTACAAAGGTATGGAACGGGTTCGAGTATATGCCACACCGGACCTAAACATCATTATTTCGAGCAGGGTTGAAGTCGGGTTAGATAGAACCCGATCCGTTTAAAAGTAAAATAACGAAATACCACTGTAGTAAGATATATGCCGATATGAAAACATGCAAATCCTGTCAAGAGACCGTCTCTAGGCCTAACTCACCATTTTTGTTATATACTCCCTTCGCCCCGAACTCAAAACGTTCAACTTTCCGTTTTGGTCCGTTCCAAACTCAACTTCTCCTTCTTTAAATAGAAAATCTCTCTCCTATTTTATTGATATATCTCCTATTTTATTTACAATCTCTCATATTTTAATCACACTCTTTCAGTACTTTATTTACACTTTTTGCTACTTTATTCATTATCTCTCCTACTTTATTCACTTTATCTTAAAACTTGTGCCCGGACCAACAAGAAGTTGTGTCCGTGACGGAGGGAGTATATGGGTATGAGTAACGCTCTGTTCTCTTCAACTGAAAACTCATTCAGTTCAGTTCAGTTCCATTCAGTTCAGTTCTGCTTAGGCTCTGTTCTTTTCAACTGAAATTTACTGAACTGAACTGAACTGAATTGTAGTATAAAATATAACTAAGCTGAACTGAACTGAATGAGTTTTTAGTTGAACAGAGCCTTAGTTATATTTTATACTACAATTCAGTTCAGTTCAGTTCAGTAAATTTCAGTTGAAAAGAACAGAGCCTAAGTCTTCTGAGAGACCGTCTCTATATAAATTATCAAGAGACTGACATATACTGTCAAGAAAATCATTGATGTTATTGCCCTCATGATCCTAGCAACGACACTAAGACTCCCCTATTCGAACTCTGCTCCAACGTAGAATCAAAATTTATAATTGGACATCTAAATAACTATTAATTTTCTTTTAAATAGATTCCAGGAGTATTATGTTTAATAAATGCTCTATTTTTAAAAATGTCATTATTTCATTTTATCGCATTTAATAAATTTATATTATATTTTAATGAAAAAAATTATTTAATTTAATAATAATATTTAAGATTGGTGCATTGGATTCGTTTTGTTACAGCGAATCCGAATATATATTCAAAATATTTTCAAAGTTTTTCGATAAATTTATATGAGATTTTATAAAAACAATGTATACGGTAAAAAAAGAGTGAAAGTGATAAAGTGCATTGTATAGTATTGAATTAACATGTTTAATAACTTATTTTGCAAAATTGAATTTACACAACCAATATATCTCAGTTAATAGATTTATATTTTATTTTAATGAATAATAATTTATTTAATAAATAATAATATTCAACATTGGTGTCTATGGATTTTTCATGTCGTGGTAATCCAAATGTATGTTATATTTTGTAGATAAAATTATATAAAATTTAATAAAAACTATATATGCAGTCAACATATATACAAAAAATATATAGTGGAATTCATAATTGCATCGCATTGTAAACAACTCACATGTTCCACATCTTATTTCCAAAAATTAGGATTTCATAACCAATATATTCAATTTAATAAATTTATATTATATTTTAATGAATATATATTTTATTTAATTAATAATAATATTTAAAATTAGTTTCTATGGATTCAATTTATTTAATAATAATAATATTCAACATTGGTGTTTTAGGATTTGTCATGTCGCGGTAATCCAAATGTACGTTATATTTTGTAGATAAAATTATATAAAATTTAATAAAAACTATATATGCAGTCAACATATATACAAAAAATAAATAGTGGAATTCATAATTGTATCGCATTGTAAACAACTCACATGTTCCACATCTTATTTCCCAAAATTAGGATTTACGCAACCAATATATTCAATTTAATAAATTTATATTATATTTTAATGAATAAATATTTTATTTAGTCAATAATAATATTTAAAATTAGTGTCTATGGATTCATACTGTCGCGGTGAATCCAAATATATGTTCGAAATATTTTTTGGAGTTTTGTTGATAAATTTATATGAGATTTAATAAAAATATATGTATGCAGTCAACATATTGAAAATAAATAGTGCAAGTTATTTGGTGCATTGCATTGTACTATATAATTATATAAAATGTTCCATAGATTTTTTTTTCAAATTTAAAATTTATACAACCAATAGAATTATACTTCTAAATTACAAATTTCTTTTTTCTTTAATTTTGTGAAGAAAATTGTATAATAATATATTAAATTGGTGTCTATGGATTCGTCTTTGTCGCGGTGAATCCAAATATATATTCTAAATATTTTTCGGAGTTTTGTAGATAAATTTATATGATATTTAACCTAAAAAATATATATATATATATGCAGTCAACGTACTAAAAATAAATAGTGCAAGTTATATGGTGCATTGCATTATATATAATTAAAATGTTCCCTAATTTTTTGCTCAAATTTAAAATACACAACCAATAGAATTATACATCTAAATTACAATTTTCTTTTTTGCTTTATTTTTGTGAAGAAAATTTCATAATAATATTTAAAATTGGTGTCTATGGATTCTTCTTGTCGCGGTGAATTCAAATATATGTTCGAAATATTTTTCGGAGTTTTGTAGATAAATTCATATGAGATTTAATAAAAATATATATACGATAACATCTAAAATAAATAAGCAAGTTATATTGTGCATTGCATTGTATATAATTAAAATGTTCCATAGATTTTTTTTCCAAAATTAAAATTTACACAACCAATAGAATTATACTTCAAAATTATAATTTTCTTTTTTGCTTTATTTTTGTGAATAAAACTCCATAAAATTCAAAGAGACATGCCACATTATATTTTGCCTATGTGACATGTCTCTTTGCTCACATAGGTCACCAATTTTATTATATATTTAAATTTTAAAATTGAGGCTTCATTCTTTACTGGTATGATTGATATTCCAAACTTTAGTCCTTACATTAATTCATAGCTATCCAGATTGTTTTATTTTATCAGTGCATCCTTAGTGCATCTGCATTTGATCTTTCATTGTCTTTATTTCTTCAATTTGGCCTTTTTAAGTGGCTTCGGTTTGTTTGGCAGTGTATTCTTGTTGGATTATTTTGGCCTTCATAAACTTCAACAAGGCCTTGTGTGTCCACCATTCTTCTTGCATTCATCAGGCTTACTTTCATTGATAGAGCCAACGGAGTGTTTCCTTGTGCCCTTTTTGTTAGATATGAGCTCGGACTTTTAAAACCTTACATAAATAGACCAGAGTTTTAGAGCAAATTATAGGACTACGAAGTTAATGAACATTGGTGGGGACGTATAAATAAGTTATCAGCTTCACAACTGGTTGAACAATTGAACAATACTTGTTAGAAAATTTCCACAAGTGGATCACTTCCACAATTTCTGTAAGTTCCTGATTCTATATGGTATCATTCTTAGCTAGGAAAGAACAAGGTGTGGAATCAATCCCAAAATTCGTAAGGGAGGACATTCTTTATGGTATCCCTTCTTAGGAAAGAACAAGGTCATGAATCAATCCCACAAACAACATCTCTACCTCTATTTACTATGTATAACTTTTCAACTCCCCTGTTATACTTTTTTGATTGACGAAGTAAGCCTAACAACTTCGGTGTTTTTCTTGATAATATAAGTTGGTCTATTTTTAAATTAAGTCTAGCTGGTCTTTCACATGACATTGTGTTTCATTTGATCTTTAGAGGCAAATAATTTTTTTAATCAATTACGTTATTCTTTAACTTTGCTTCGTAGTTGGAAGTGTTAAAAGAAATGTAATTGTAAGTCTATTGCCAAAAAAAAAAAGGTGTCTGGGTTAGCAATGAAAGTGAAAGAAGGTGTGGTGCGTGGTATCAGTTCCTTAAACTTTTCCAATTATCCATATGGTTGTTTACCGTGTTCCTTTATGATAATCGATTTCAGGACGCAAGAAGTTGGATGATTGCATTTCCAGTCAGGTATGATTTACCTCCTTACTCTGTCATGTAGAGATGATCTTTTGATTTCTTATTCTCAATTTGGAAGTGCAAGAACGAAGGCAGTATTACAGTTCTCTTAATCAACAATAATCTAATGGTAAACACCCATCTCTATCTGATTAGCTAGACCGGACAACTTTAAACATTGTTAATGCATTTCAGAAATATGTTTTTATATTAGAGTTAGTGTAACAACCCAAATATTCGTATTTCAGATTTAGCCGTCTTAGAGTGAACCGAACTTCGGAGGGAGTTTGGATTCGTAAAGCTTATTCTTGGCCCAGTTTCTTGCCAAGCTAAGTTAGCCCAATTCCTTTACCAGTCCAATTTCTCTTGCCAGTCCAATTTCTCTTCCCAGCCCATATTCTAATCCCTCTCTAAGTCATCCTAATTAATTGTGTCATTAACCTCATTTAACCATATCTTTAATTCTTCCAGTTCCAGACATCAAACGGTTTTTTTCTTCCTCTTCAGACATCGCCTTTCTTCTTCCAGCTCTTTGTGTGAGACGTTTTTCTTGATCAGAAAACTTTCAGAACTCTCTCTTTCAGGCAAGTTCCCCTAGAACTTGCATTCACGTTTATGTGTTGATTAATTGTTAGAATTATAAGTTATGCTGTATGCAAGTTTTTCTTATGTTTTAATTACATGGTTGATTGTCAATTTAGTTTTGATATATATTAGTGCTAATGGTTTGCTAATTGCCGCCGATGTAAATGTTATTTTACGGTTTGTGTATATTTAAGCTCGGCAGTACTGATTATGGTTAGAATTGTCTCATGTTACAAATTGTCAAAGCATGCTAGCCT
This sequence comes from Plantago major, assembly GCA_026545765.1. NCBI lineage: Eukaryota > Viridiplantae > Streptophyta > Magnoliopsida > Lamiales > Plantaginaceae > Plantago > Plantago major. Next base: position 35,433,134 of record CM048839.1, read on the forward strand.
GAGCAACAAACATGATGGTAGTCTTGGTTTCATTCTGTTAATTTGGTATTCTGATTTGTGGTAATTTTATATATATATATATATATATATATATATATGATGAGCATGAGTATGTATTGAATGACTTATGAATTCATAGCAAGCAGATTTGAGTGTGGCTTGGATAATATAAAATGTTGTGTAGTATGTGTACTTTTTTCTTACGGTTTTGGTTGTTGTTATATGGGCACCATAATCAGAATGCATGGTATAATTGGATATGTAGTAGTACCTTTCTTGATAAAGTCCAGCCAGTGAGTTAGTTGTTTCTAATATTGATGTGATCTTTGTGTATGGTGCTGTAATCTATAGTAATATATTTGACAGTTCTTGGTTTGGTTGATATGTTTGATTATGCATACACTCTTTAGACTATGCATTTATGTTCGAGTATAGAGTTATAAGCATATATTCACTTTAACAAGATGTTTAAGGTTTAAAGTTAAGAAAGGCTTTCAAGTTAAGTAAAGGGGCTCGTAGGAGAATATCATAGTATTTGTGGCGCAGTTATTAGTTCATGTTCAACGGATAGGGACCAAGGTCTTGAGGCCGTCATTTTTTTTATTTATTCAACGAATATGGCCACGAAAGTGACCTGAGGCCGTCAGATAGCCACCATGGCCAGGATAGGAACCTACGATGCCAAATGAGCTCGCGATCATGTTATGTTTTAAGACATTTAAAGATAAAGTTTCAAGTTCAAGTTCAAGTTCAAGTTCAAGAGTTTTCAAAAAGAACAAGTTCAAGTATTTAAGGTCAAGTCAGGTCTTAAGGTTGCATTGCATTAAGCGAGACTAAAAGATTTAAAAGACATGAAGATAGAACTTTAGGTAATAGCACGTGCATGGAATTTGCTCAGCCAGTGGTCACGGCTGACCCCTTTCTAAAATATCAATTTTAGGTATGAAGCCGAACTATTGTAGTGGAGCGTGCCGGAGCAGTGATCTGTACCAGAGGCGTCTTTATCATTTTTAGTTTCATGATTTATAAACTTTGTAATCAAGCTTTGACGATTTTAAAGTTCCGTTGCATTAATTATTTTACTAGTTCACGGTTTAGTATCAAGAATTTCATTTCAAATCTTTTGACACGTAAGACGTGTATGGTAAAGTTTAAATTTTTATAGTTCAAGTTCGTCGATTTTTCAATCTCACGAACTAGTGCGAGTTATATTTTCCTAAGTTGTCTTTACGGCGATACAATTAGCGTTTTACTCAATTTATTATGGTTTGATTTTCAGGCATGGCAATCATGCTATCGACTATTTCACTTTTATTTCAAGCTCTGTGCTGCCTCGTGAGTTGTGGCCTTTGCCTATTTAAATCTTATGGAGTTTCTGAAGTGCTATCGTTAGTCTAGGATTGTTTTTACAGTTAATCTTTTCTAGACTCTATTTCAAATAGCTAATACTTCAATATCAAACCTTGGTTGTTCCTTTACATGTAAATCCATGTTTCCTTTGTAAAGCAAGAAGAAAGAAGATGCTTGTACTAGATTCAATTTGGTTTACTCAACCCCAATTGAGATTGAACATAAAATACATTTGCTATTTAACTCAAGACTGATATTCAAATTTATTTACTTTTCACCGAATTAAGTTTACTCTTACACAATTCATACACGACCTAATGAAATATTAAACCATATTAAAATCAAAATTAAATATCACACAACTTCATAACTTTGAAATCATTCAAATGAGTTTTAACATGCTGATGTTTGACTTTCAGTGATGAATCATTCTATTTGTGAATTCTTTTCTTGTTGGATACTTTGATTTGATTATTTTGGCACCACATCCCGATCTCTAGAGTTGATGACATGTTGCTTATTACACAGAACATGTTCATGTACAACGAGGATAGTCAAAACAATGAGATAACGTAAAACGAGCACCGAGCGTCATAGAACAAGCTAACAGGTCAACGTGACATTGTTGATACTGATGAATAAATTATATTTATATCTAAGATTATCAATGAGTCCATCAATTCTTATTAATAGATGTCATTGAGCTCAAGACTTTATGTATTACGATTGATGAAAATTCCTATTAATGGAGATGAAATAGAGAGTAAATAAAGGATTTATAATTACACATTTTTCGGAAAAACATAGGTACCGCGCTTAGTTGCGGTGCTTCAAATCTAGTTCTTTAATAACTTAAAACTCATTTCACTAGTTTTAAATCTTACTTCCTCCACCACTTCCAATATTTTCCATTTAACTTTTTATCAATAAAATAAGAAAATTAAAATGTTGAATATTATTAAAATAAAAAAATAATAAAGAACGGATACAAATTGATAGTGGGTTGATAAAGTGAAAAGTTAATTATTATTTAAATGAATAAGGAATAAAGAATAAATAAAAATGAGATAGTGGGTTGTTAAAGTGAGTACGTATATCACGAGAGTAGTAGTAGTATAGAGTTTAATTGCAAAAAATGGACTTGAGTACTTTGAATGGGACGATAAAAATGACGAAATGAGAAACGGAGGAAATAAATCTTACTTCCTTCGTCCCGTCCCATTCTGACTAATTTTTCAGTCAACCGTCTTCACCCTGTGACTTCGAATTAATCTTAAACTGCAAATGTAAAATGTTCAATTAAATTATTTTGTAGTCAAAGTTGGAAAAATCAAAATGGAAAAATGAGACATGACAGGAAGTACATTATACCTAAATGGATCGGGCCACCAGAATGTGTTAGCATAAATTCTGAAACTTAGATGGAGCTACGAATAATTGATCCATTTCCACCGAAGGTTGTAAGTGTAAATTAATCTGCACATATATTTGCATAGATAAAGAGCCTAAGTGCTTAATTGTAATTGAAAGAAAAGCAAAGCAAAGGAAAGAAAGAATCAAGAAGAGAGAAATTATAATGGAGAGAGAAAGAGGAGGATCGTTGCACGAGGAACGGATCGCATGGCACTGATAACCGGTCGGATCCAGACCCTAGACTCGAACCCGCTTTCGTCTTCATCGTTTTCCGTCCGTCCGAGCGATCATGTAGCCGTGCAACACACACGCTCCTCATCTGAACCGCCTGACCCAGCATACCACGTCCAGGCCCTTTCCCAAGATTTTCGTCATGGTACCTATTACACCTCCATCTCTATGATATGATCATTTCTTGATTGCATTTATGAATTTTTGATTTGGTTTAACGTTTGATTACAGCATTTGGTTCCACATGATTAAGATGATGATTAAGCATGATAAAATTATGTCGAATGATGATCAAATCATGAATTTATAATGTCATAACATGGTCACTGTTGCTGGCTTATGGTATGGGTGAGGATAGACTCCCATCTCTACACTTACAAACGAACCCGGTTCGACTGCATTTGCAATTACATCTTTAACAATATGGACCAATTTACGCCCGGGGTAAAATATATCACTTATAGTCCGGCTTCGTACCCTACTTATAACAAGATTGGTCGAGTAGAATGCATTATGTACATAACACATAATCCAAGTTAAATTGTAACGAGTTGCAATAGGCTCAGAGGGCATAGATTATTCACGTGAGGTTTGAATTTTGAACATGTGACCAAGGGTCTCTTAAATCAATGTTACTTGCTCTGGCTCTTCAAGTATGGATTTCCCACTTACACACATTTTCATATTCTTGAAGGCCGAGATGACGAGAACATTTCTGGAGATGATGCATCAAAAAATCGATCCCCTGAATCCAACAAGACTTCTGACGAATACAACCATTCTCAGAAAGAACCTGGGAATCTTCTCGGTTCAATCACTCTGAAAGAAGTTAACTTATGCATCGTCTCCTCAGAGAGCACACGAGTGATCTGTTCCATTGCCATAGCAGTTCTGGTAGTTCTCACTAATGTCAACGTTCCTCACAATGTCGTCACTTCCAAAAGCCTGATCGCGTACAGACCCCTTTATGTGGTCTTACTCATTGATGTGCTGGTTGTAGCTGCAAGATTGGCACCTTACGCGCAAATGAAAGTGGGCGATAATGAACGGGAAACTGATGAGGATGGGGATAACTGGGGAGGAGCTATCAGGTTGTTGGAGTTGGGACTGGTTTTGCATCAGGCAGTTCGTGCAATCTTCATAGATTGCAGTTTTTACTTGGTCATTGTTATTTGTGGCCTTTCTCTTGTTTAGTCATGATTATGGCCATCTATTGCCAACACTACTTAGGTGTATTGATTTCCTCGAATTTGATCCATATTCTTTTTTTTGGTTGTTTAGGGCTATATGTTTGTTATAGAAAATTTATTTTCACCATAGTCTTTTGTTAAGAAATAAATTATTTTGATAATTGAACTCGTCCAATTGATAATCCTGTTTTGGAATTGTGACTGCATCGACTCTAGACTGGAGTTCTTATGTTATATATGTAATAATGACTCTTGACACAAGTATTCATTTTTTCACTTACGCTTCACGTGATCTAGCTAGATCCATCGTAAGGTGTGACATTATAACCATAGAAAGAGAGAGGATAAAATGACCAATTCATGTTGTTTAAGAGATTAGATGTTGATTGTTGAGTTCTTTTCGTTTTATCTAGCCTAATGAGTGATGTTGATATGCGGTTATGGACTACTCGAACATGATAAACACTTGTGAGGGACGGTCCCTTAATTTTCAAATTAAAAAATGACAAGTCAGTGTTCTTCAATAAAATTATACTATTGATTTAAAACAACACATACCTTTTTCAGAGGTTTAGTCTACCCTAACTTTTGGGGTACATCCGGATCTCCTCACGCGGGCTCATCTCCCGGTTGGAGGGACTTAAAAAGTCCGGGAAGTCGAAACATATATATGATATAACTATTAAATGCATATAGGAGCTAGAAAATAATGATATTATTATGATACCAAACGGCTTGAAATACTGGATTTATTTATGGCGCCGAAAGAGTATCCAAAGATCAATAGTACAATATATACTCCCAGAAGTATGATATCACTATCTTGTTTATTACTCAACAACCTCTTGCCCACACCTTATAATGATCGATATAATCACGATTAATTATTGTGGGTTATTCTTAACCACAATATATATTGTGTCCAATAGACATGTTGTAATATACAATTATTTTCCTATAATCATAGGACCATTGCATGCATAATTAATTGCAGATCATTTCTTCCCATCACATCTGATAAATAACTAGAATTATTATTAACACTCTCCTTGGGAGTAATAATACGTCTAGGTTATAAAGTTGGAGGTACAAGTATCGAGTTACCATGGCGTGATTTTATATAAAATGGAGTATTCTTCTGCTACATTACTATTGTTGTAATTTTACGAATTGAATCGAAGCGAATGAGTTTTCGGTTGAAGAAACGAGCTCTTGAATAAAGTGTTTTGTTTCTTCGAATGAAGTATTCTGCCAGTTAATTTATTATTAATTGTGTATATCGACATAAGTGTATCAAATATTTTGAAAACTAAAATTCTCATTTACCTGTTAATTAAGAATCAAATTAGATGAAAAAGAGTATTACAAAGTAACCTATGAAACAGGGCAATTAAAGAATTTATTTCTTAATGATATCTTAGAGATAGGCTGCACTTAAAAACTACTAGTAGAAATTAGAAATTAACTTAAATAAAATTGCAACGCAGTAAGTTTAAAGGGATTTAAACTGCTATTTATATAAAAGAAAAGGTGTCCATTTTTATTGAAAATTCATCCATAATAATTCACAGTTTAGCGTGTTTGTTCTGTAACAAGTCTTACAATATGTGATCAACTGTGAAGTCTTGCACACGAGTGAAGATAAATTGCGGTAAATTATATGTATTATTACAGTGAGACCAACATAGCAGCTAAAAAAAAAGTTGATTAATAACCACGTCGGTTCAAAGGGTCTGTAAGGGTACAGTGTGTAAAAAAATAAAGAAATGAAAGAAAACAGTAAAGAGGAGTTGATTCTGGTTCGATTTGTCGTTATTGACATGGTTCAACATCAAAAGCCAATTAAATAATCTCCAAAGACGTAAAGCCAATTAAATAACCCCTCAAAATAATTAAGGCATCTGCCTTTTCTTGTAAACAAAGATACAAGAAAATAAATACAAATAAAAAGTAGTAGAAAGTAAAACTAAAACAAAAGGAGAAAGAAGAAAGCATGCCCAAAAATGTATACATATCAAACACCATCACGTCTCAGATTATCCAGGTTATAAGGTCAAAGGTATGCTTAGATTTGAGGTATAGTGACTTCATCCTTTGAAAAATTAATAAAAATGACCTTTTAAAACGAGTCATCTGATACTTTACGACAACGCAACATTCACCGAACATAATTATTATAAGCAAACTACACCCCAAACGTATTCTTGGAATGTGGAGAGATAGAAATGATCAAATGAGAAACTAACGAAAATGAAGAAAGATGGTTGATCCCATTAATTTCAACGTAAGAAACCAGTTAACGTAATTAACTTGAACAGCTGTAGTTGGATCTCTAACTCTAACTCAAAACTAAAAGTACCCAACTTCGAGTACAACAAAGTGAAGCTAAATGAGGAGGATACATTGACTTCACTCTCACTATAACAAGAAGTGCATTCTTATTTTCAACTTGTAACATGATCAAACCATCAGCATGTTCTTCTCATAGCATCTTGACGGAATAGCGAACCGAGCTGAAAACGAACGTGAGAGATCCTCTGCATCTGCATAGATCGAACCGTGATCGAAATTTTGGGAATAAGAGTAAGGATCATAAGTGAACCTCATTGATTTTGAGCATCTGAACTGCATCCTTGCCTTTCCTTTCTTCAACTTCCTCCAGATAAACTGCCTCCATAGTGGGGTTTTTGATCTTTTTACCTGCATTTCATATGAAACGAACCGATCGTAGTTCCGACCGGAGATGGTGCTTGGCCAGCAGAGCTGGTCACTGTGCCATGTTTCTTGTTCCATTGAGATAAGCAGATGAAGTGGATCTAGTTAGAGACTTGAGTTTGCTGTACCGTTTCACAAAAGAAATGAAAGCTATTTAAAGATGATCCTTACTGATGGTCAAATACCCAAGCCAACTTTTCTTTATGTGCGCAAAACATGCATATGGTCCAGTCAGGTCCACTATAAGATAAGGCTATAGGCACGTGATGACTCAAATCAAGGGCCAAATTCAAAAGGATAAATATATAAATACTTCAAAGTTTCCAATGTATTAGCCTACTATAGGTGAAATCATGATACATTCATACTTATAGAGGAATCAAATCACATGGATATGAATTCTGATACATCTCAGTTGTATTAGTATATTTGTAATCTATCTCTATTCTCTACTTTTCTTTAGATACGTATCTAACATGCGATATAAGACTTTAACTTTTCTCGATCAATGAAGGGACTATATCAGGTCGTTCAGTACTGAGTTATAATGTGAATTTTTTGCATTATAACTCAGTATAACATCTTTAAATACCTATAAAAATTCCAACTTGATTACTATTCACTAAAAGACTACCTATAGCCCAGTTCATACCAACACTGAAACACAAAAACACAAAATGACTTAATCTACATGTTTCACTCAAAAGTTTCAGAGATCAGGGAAAAGGCAGAACAACACCGAATATACAAGTGGCGTATGAAACATAACGATATCAATGAAAGAGAAGGAAACAAATACAACTACAAATACTTGGTATCTGTTTTACTCAAAAATGAGCACATTACAAATTTTAAACCAGAACCAAAAAGGAGGATTAAAAACAAAATGTATCAGCAACAGTTTAGAGCTGCAAATTGCAAAATAATTCAGGTTTTCATGAGGTACAAACAAGGACAGCAACAGTTACAGACGAGCAGACCTGACCTTATTTGGCACGAAAATGCAATGAGTCATCGTTTCAGTTATGTCCTAGCCAAAGTGAGTTCTCTATATTTATATACAGCTCTTGTTTTACCCTGATGAGTAAAATCATCTGAATCGGGAGAGGCAGTGCCCTGGATTCCTGGAGATGAAAGTAGACGTATGAAATGGACTCAGAAACCAGACTCTCTTATCAAAGGAGAAATTAGAATTACAAGAAACGGAATGCAATATCAAGTGGAAGCAGCCCAACCAGGAGCAACAATGTCGCAAAACCAAATGACAGGCACAATACAAGTAAGGTAATCATTCATTTCCTGTTCATCAAGCTCCAGTTTTACACTCTTCATCAACTTTACCAACAGCTTCAAGTATTGATGAGTATGTTATGGTATCATATTCAAACCCATTTGACTGCATCTCCTTCATTAATTTTGCGGCTTCTTCCAACATACCAGCACGACTGAAACACCCTAGAAGAGTGTTGTACGAGACAGCATCTGGCTTTATATCGGAAATCTTCATCTTTGCGAACATCTCAATTGCCCTCTCCGGCCCACCCTTTCTGGCCAAGCCGTTTAAAATAATGTTATAAGAGTTGCTGTCAGGGGTACAACCAGTTTCTTCCATGCATTGAAACAGAGACTGAGCCTCTTCGAGCCGCCCAGTCCTCACCAGCCCTGACATTAGTGCATTATAAGCATAGACGTCAGGAGTGCAACCTTGCCTTTTCATCTCGTTGAACAGATCAACAGCCTCATTCAGACGTCCACATTTCCCGAAATTCTTTATCATCACAGCATATGCACGACTATTTGAGGATCCACACTTTTCCTTGAGCTCTTGAAATAACTCATTAGCAGCATCATAGCGCTTTACCCGGCCAAGATGGTTAATTAAGCTGCAATATGCAGTTGGGGATGGAAGCATCCCCTTTTCATCCATTTCCGCCAGCATTTGCAGAGCTTTATCTAAGCTATTTTTCCTACAAAACCCATCGATAAGGATTGAATAAGTAAAAGAACAAGGAGTAATTCCACTGTTTTTCATTTTCGTATACCATGATGTGATCTCAGATAATGGGGCTTTTGATTCAAATAGGACTTTGATGATAGTATTATAAGTCACCACATTTGGTTTACAGCTCATTGACTCCATACTTTCGAAAAGTCTAAAAGCATCCACCAAGCGTCCTGCCCTTCCCAAGAAATTTATAACATTGTTTATAAGCACAACATCGGGCTTACAACCATCTTTCAACATGTTTACAAATATTGAGTAAGCTTCTTCGACCCTACCAGCTGCACCGAGGCCCCTTATCATTTCCGTATAGGTATATACAGTTAGTGTGCAACCAGCTTGTTTCATCTCCTGCACTAATCCTAATGCCTTTTCAACCTTGCCCATTTTGAAGTAAACACTCAGTAAAGTAGTATATATCTTTGGAGAGGGGTACAAACCATTATCATTCATTTCCTCAAACAGCCTAATTGCAATTTCATTGCGGCCTAATTTTGCAAAAGAAGATATGAGAGAACTGTATGTAACAGTGTCCCGGAAGCAGCTACCTTCGTTGCACATCTCATTATATAACTCGTGAACTTTCTCATGATGACCCTCTTGCATCAGCATCACGATTAAGGAATTATATGTGCTAGTCGTTGGTCTACACTTTCGGTTTTTAATCTCATAAAAGATTGAGAGCGCTCTGCTCACCATCTTTGCCTTTCCCAAAACCCTGACAATTTCAGACAGGTCCATGGGAGAAATAGTGCATGAACTCCTGACCATTTCTTGGATTGTTTTCCACATTCCACCAACCAATCCTGCTTCATCGAAGCAACGTACGAGGGCCATGTAAGTAGTAACATCATGCTCAAAATACCTTGTTTTCCCGGCCCACTTGAAGAACTGCAACTTTGCATTGACATCCACATCCACTTGTAAAACCGCACGAACTAATCTATGGCTAACCTTCATTTTAAGCACCTGAAAAGCCTTTTCTGCATCACGACCCCATTTAAATATCTTTAAAATCCTTATAAACCTTGCATCAAGTGTTCTCGCCGAGCTGACCTTCCCTAAACTGGAAGGCCTCTCAAAAGGCGGTTGCTCATCTTTTGGAGGTCCCAACCGGAACATTTCAACGATCTCTTTCTCTGCAGAATAAAGAAGCAAAACTTAACATGACTCGTTTACAAATCCCTGTAACCTTATGTACTAACTTATTAACCAAACCAAAATTGCAATGATTTCATTTACTGCATACAGAACAGTAGTAAGTTTCACCTGTCTGCTTGATCCTCACAGATAAGCAAGAACAACTGTGTATTCCTCGTTTCCCCAAACAGGTATCACTGGCCAACATTTTTCCTTGAAGCCCCATAGCTCAGACTAAGAATTCATTCCTGTAACAATGACAAAAGAACTTCCAATCAAAACTCTTCGATTGGGTTCCTTCTAGACTAGTATTATAAAAAAGTGAATATGGCTACTTTAACTCCATTCTACATGGTTCAGGGAATGCATTCTCAGATGATTTCTTAATTTCTTTTTCTTTTTGAATCAAATAGTTAACAAAATCAAATCTTTGTTAAAAATATGTATAAGAAAAGCTGAGCTGTTACCAGAATTGAGTGGGGAATTTTGTCAGTCAGTTGGTGGGCAATATAGAATGAACATTTTACCAGTAAAGTTGATGAGAAAGAAATAACGAATGATGTAAAAAACAAAGAAACAAATGAGCTAGTTACTGGTAATGGATCACTTACACAGAAACATGAACGAAGCGAATCAAATGGAGAATTGATCAAGGAGCAGAATTGGACAATACAAAACCTAACTGAAAAAAACTCTATCAAATTGGTAACGGTTCAGAGCAATTCCGATGGTCCGAATTCATCGAACCGAGTAGGATACGAATTATGAAGAACTTAGATTGACAATTGCAAGAACTAATTGGGGAAGAAGAAGAAGAAGACCATTGATATGTTTATTCATCGGCTGGATCAGGACATTTGGGCTGGAACGGTTTTAATTGGCCGTGTAATTTGGAATTTTGGATACATACTAGTTCATGTTCTGCTCCCTAGTCGCTGCCACATAACTTCATACATTTATTACTAGTAAATGGTCCGTCGATACTCGACGGGGAATGAAAATAAAATATATGTCATCTATAACTTTTTCAATAATTGACAGGTCCTCACCCCGTCCCTGACTCGTCGTAACCGTTAATTTGCTTAGAAAAAAGAATCCGTCTAACCTAAACCAAATTGAAACAAAAAAATACATGACACAATTAATTGGGTCTGGTGACCAACAACCCAACCCCGGAAAAAAGATTCACAACACCCCCCCCCCCCCAAAAAAAAATCATGTCACGAAAATAATTTTTCGCATGTATCGGTGATATTTTTTGTGGTCAACACACACCCACCCCTAAAAAATATCAATCCACAAATATAATTAACATTTTTCAGTGATTTTTAAATTCTCTAACGCAATGAGGGAGTGGGACTCCCCGCCCCTCAAACAAATTTAATATTTTACATAAATAATTTGTAACATATGGGTCCACCCACCCTCGAATCCCCCACCCCCCAACTTTTTTTTATTTCACTATCCTACACTGTGTCACGGGCCAAGTCGATTTATTTTGGGTTCGGGTATATGCTCGACTGAAAAACCATTATTTTGAATAGGTATGGGAAGGTTCACTTTAGGTTGGATGGACCCGATTGAAAGTCTAGATAAGGGTGAAGGGGTGTAGAGGACCACGTGAGAGATAAATGTCCCTGGCTCTTGTTTATTGTCATATTAGAGGAGGCCGATGTAGGCAAACCGTTTCCTGTTGAAACTAAGCGGGAACTTTTCTCATGGATGGCTCATTATCATTTCTATGATGAAAACCTTTTGCCCAATATTGATTCTAGATATCAAATTCACCTTGATAATATACTTCTAATTGGATTATACTCTAACCCGTTTGGGATGCTACCCGGACCCATTTGGGCCTTTAAAGTTTTCATAGATCTTTGGGTAAGAATCGTCTATGAAAAGACTGTAAAATGAAAAGAAAAAACGTAAAGCCATTCAAACTCTATAGATATTGAGGATCTAGACCCCATATCGTACATGTTTATCACCTATTTAGGACACGGAACCATATAATTGACATTTAGTGTAGGGTGTAAGTCCGATAAGGATACAACCTCAACTTCCACTGAGATTGCTGACAGTTATAATTTGTTTGAATGCAATAAATATTTTCCTAAAATTTTAGGATGAAGCAAATATATACAATTGTTTCGTTCATTATCATGATTGTTGTGGGTCGGCTTAATTTGTAAATAATACTCGCCTTACCCGTCTGTTTCCATCTAGAATGTGCATGACGTCAATTTATCAATTTTTTTTTTATGTATAGAAATATGTGCGAATAATCACACTGGATGCTATTGTTGTTATGAATTATTACCGAATTCGTCAAAATTTGACAGAATATGGTAGATCCCATCAAACAACTCTTTCAGTATTTCGAGTTATTCTTGTCAAACAAAAGAATTAATTTGTAAAAGAATTACATATTTAAAGAATAGTGATTGTTTGGTTAATGAATAAAATCGCGTAAATCCCGTTAAAAACATTTATTATAACCTGGTTTTCTTGATTCTAATCGTTAGCCAAACAACCTTTAATCATCAACATTACTACTGTTGTTGCTCCATTATATTAAACATGATTATTGGATTTTGTTTCATTTTTTATCAAATTGAGATGTTTTGCAAATGAATTCCTATACAGCCTAAGCCTTACCAATTAGTTACACAATACTTTAATCATATTGTAAAATTGTGTCAATACAGTATAAACTCCTTAAAGAAATAATACCTCTGGTCTTTTAAAATCTTCCTAAGGAGACTTTTTTTTCGAACTTTGACCGTAAATTACTTTACACGCAAAATGTATAAAACAAAGTTATATTAGTAAAATATACTTAATTTATTTTCATAATATAATTTTATTATATTTTTTTGTCGTGTAGTGCAGCGTAATTCTGATCAAAGTTCGAAAAAATCTCATAACTTTAAAAAGAAGAAAATACTACATAAAGAAATAAACTTGTAGTAAAAATTACATTCACGACGATTATGAAGAAAAATAAACTCCACATTTTAATATTCCATAACTTTTCCAAGACACTTTGAGTAATTATACTCCCCTATATTAAAAGGAGATAATCAATAAAAATAATTATATGCTTGTTTTTCATTAAAAAAAATATGCAAAATAGTTATTTGAAGTGTTATGTGATAGTGAGTTAAAATTAAGTTGTAATCACATATTTTAGCTTTCATGTGTTTATTAGTTGATCTATATGTATATCTTCTTGTTTAATTCAAAACATGACTTGTCAAATTTGATGCTTATTGTCAAATTCTCCCCTCCGCTTCTTGTATAATTGATGCAATGATTCCGTCTTCAAATTGGTTACTCCACTGGATGACTAAGAAAGACATCAATATTGTTATAGAATTATAGTGAAATATTTAAATATGTTAAGAGTAACTTTTGCGAGAGACGTCTCTCAGAGTGACCAAATCAAACACCACATATTTTGTCACAAAGATTGCATGTTTAGCTACAAACATCACATATATATCACATACAATTGCAATGACATATATACTTACATTTCTTAATTACAACTAATGTGCTTTTACAACTAATGACATATATAAATTTTTATGGTTTACTAAAAAATGCAACAAAATCCTTGAAATATATCAAAACTTTAAGAATTACAACGATACATGCACACTTTACGTAACCTTAACATTTTCCCTAAAACCATAAACATTTTTTCTAAAACCTAGCTTACACTTTGTTCCCTAAAATATTAACTCTACGTAAACTTTTTTTGTTTTGATTTATTTTTATGGTTTTTTTTTTTTTGAGTTTTACGTATATAAAGTTAAAAACTGGAATGTCTTACGTGAAATTGTTCACGTGGTTGGTTATCGACTCAAATTGAGTTTTGCCAAAATTTCGTATTTGTATGCACTCTAAACTATGCAACCTCGAGATAAACTATTATTTATCAACTTCAAAACTCAAATGTACTACTAAACCCTATCAAACTCGCAATCCAACGCTAAATACAAAATTTCAAAAATCAACTCCAGTCGAGTTACTATTATATCAACACTAAATTGAAACTCAAGTTGAGTTTAAATCGAATGCCAAACATTAGGTTGATTTTTTTTTTTTATCAAAAGCATATGGATTTAAAATGACAATATTTTAGAATAAACGCATACTCCACCGGTCGAGAGTATAAAAACTCTATAAAACCGATAAAATTTTAAAAACTCTTACACACATCACTTCACTCTTACACACCCTATATATATTAACCCTATAAAATCTATAAAAATTAACTCTATCACAAACTCGTTTTCTCAAAATTCAATTACTATTCACAGTTATAACCCTATTAAAATCCGGTCAATTTAAGTTGCATGTCAAACAGTCACTGAGTGTAATCAAATAAAGATGTATATGTATGCTTTACTCAATTATACTACGTTGATAGACGAGTTTTTTTTTTTTGGAGCAATTTTCTACGTATTATTAAAAGTGGTAAAATACGTTGATAGAGGAGTTAAATATACTCTCAATTACATTTTTCAAGTTTAAGAGAAAGATGGCCAAAAATATAGAAAGCCCAATAATTTATTTCCTAATTTATATATATGTCACTTAATGACTTAGAGTGGACTTTCGAATCTTTACACCTTACAAAAACTATAATAAATAATCCATTAAGACCACCTCAGCAGAGGGAATGGACAACCCTGAAAAAACTTGACCAATGAAAGAATAGAAAATTGCCACACAATTGAGTGAATTGAATGGTCTGGAAATGCTTTAAATCTTTTTTGATTAATTTATAATATAGATAAATTGAAATTTATATTCAAAATGTTCCATATAGTGAGTATATAAGATAGAAGATAATATTTGAATAAATAATGAGAAAAAGTAGAAAACGGGTGAGAATTCACGTAAATGTTGATAAGATGATGGTTTTTATTTAATCCAATACGTTACTTTACTACTAATTTTTAAAGTGTCCATTTGTAATCGGATACCTCAATAAATATTGATTTCTTTAATAAATAGAGGGGTATTAAGTATTTAATAAATGCTATATTTTTAAAATTTTATTAGTTCCCTTTATATCAATTAATAAACCCACCTAATGTTTAATTTAATATAATAATTTAATTTAATAAAATATTCAAGTTTGGTGTCTATGGATTCGCGGTGAATCTATATATATGTTCAAAATATTTTTTGGAGTTTTGTAGATAAATATATATGAGATGAAATAAAAATTATATATGGATTCAACATATTAAAAATAAATCATGGGAGTTATATGGTGTACTACGTCTTAAATACTTAACAACCAATCAAAATACATTTAGAAAAAAAACTGACCAATAGGAATGCTCAATAGTGCCACGTCAGCATGACACATGGCTTAACCACAAGACTTGAAATAGGCTTCTTTTCATATAGATATAGATTTTTAACCGTTCCAAAAAACAAATAAAAATACAACATGCCTAATAAAGAATAACTAGTACATCGCCATATAAATTTCTTTAAATATTAAACAAATTAAAAAAAACATATTAAGTATAATTTAATTTAATAAGAAAAATAATGGCAGCTCAAACATTGGTAAGCACCTCATTGTATACCAAATTATGGTGTCGGTGGGTTGCACCTTCAAATTGAGTTCTCAATTTGGAACTATATCATTCATGAAGTTGAGTTTGCCCTCTTAATTGAATTTCTATGTTGCAATTATCACATTTTTAGAGTTAATTTACCCTCCAAATAGAGTTTCAAAGTTGAGATTTTACTTTTATTATCGTATTTTTCCACTGGTTTACTATTCGAATAAAATTTTCAAGTTGACCATACCATTTTTTAAACTTGGTTTATACTTCAAATTGAGTTGTCAAATAAAATTACGTACCCATTCTTAAAGTATTTTCCATATAGTGGGTTTACCATTTGAATATAGTCCTCAAATTGTAACTATGCCATTTTAGAGAGTTGGTTTGAGTTCCAAATATTGATCTATCTCATTCTTAGAGTTCATATTACCAATTAGGATCCCTAGTTAAAACGATCTCATTCCTAAAGTTGAGTTTACCATTCGAATTGAGTTTCATAGTTGAAATTATTTAATTCTTAGAGTTTATTTACCATCCGAATTTAGTTCCTAAGTTACAATTATCATATTGTTGCAGTAGTTCCTAAGTTAGAATTTAGTGAGGTTCACACTTCGAGTAAAGTGCTCAAGTTGTAATTATCTTATCGTTACAGTTAGTTTGCACTTTGAAAATTGATCTAAAGACTGAATTATCTCATTCACAGGGTTTATCTTTCGAATCGTATTCTAAGCTCCACTTATGACATTCGTAGACTTGGTTTACAATTTGAATTAGATTCCCAAGTTTGGGACTCACGCTCTTATAATCGGTTTATCCTGCGAATATAGTGTCTAAGTTGGAATGATCTATTATTCTATTATTTCCCCAATTAGTTGAGTTTCCACTTCTAGTTGAGCTCCCGTATCGTGTTTACCCCATTTCAAGAGCTGTTTACCATTTCAATTGAACTTTCAACTTGAAATATTACATTCTTAGATTATTCCAAATATTGTGATTTACCCATTTAATAGAGTTCCAAGTTGTAGGTATCACACACTTAGAGTTGGTTTGCTCTTGAAATTGAGTTTACAAGTTGGAATCATCACATTTTAGAGTTGAGTTCACCATCCGATTTGAGTTTCCGAATTGGATGATCTAATTATCATAGTTTGTATACCCTTCGAGTTGATGAGTCCCTAAGTTGTACGTATCCCTTTCTTAGCGTATCTTTTCCGTATAGTGTGGTTTACTATTCTAGCATAGTTCCTCACAATTGTAATTATTCCAATCTTAGAATTTGTTTATCCTTCAAATTGAATTTTCAAATGCAACTATCACATTTTTAGAGTGTTCGCTATATAGTTTGCTAACGTTTGTGATCGAGTTTGAATTATCTCAATCATAACATATGTCTAGCGCTCGAATTGAGATCCTAATCCGGAATTATCTTATTTTTCAGATTATATTTCCAAATAACATAGACTGCTTTTCAGCTGATATGTTGGCTCCATTTTACCAACACATGTCCTTTCACGCGCACTTTGTCCTCGTCTGCGCACTGGAAAACTTCCCAGTAGGTCACCCATCATAAGATTGCTTTAGAGCAAACACTCTTAACTTTGGAGTTCTTATCGATGGATTACTGAAAAGAAAGTTTCACCTTTCTACTATGAATATCATTCTCAATCCCTTTAAACCCTTTGAAATTCATCTAAAACTTTTGGGTTTTACATTTGTATCGCCCCATCTGCTAATGGGCTGAGGACAAACCCTTTAGGCCCATGCCGTTACTCGTGGGCTGATTTTCGGGTGATATGTTGGTCCCACTATACAAAAACATGTCCTTTTCTGCACAATCTGTCTTCACTCGTGCGTGTACCGGGAACTTCCCAATTGATAACTCATCCTAAGAATGCTCCATAGCAAGTACACTTAACTCTCGTGTTCTTATCGGTAGATTCCTGAGAAAAAAGGTTCACCTTGTTTGTATGAGTAGCGTTCTTAATTCCTTTAAACTCTTCGAAACCAATATGAAACTTTCCGGCGTACATCCTAAGCATTTTCCCACATAGTGAGGTTTACTCATTAAGCATAGTTCATAAGTTGTAATTACCTTATTCTTAGATTTAGTTTACCATTCATATATATATATATATTTCTTTTAATATTTTCCCATATAGTGTATTTTACTATTTAATATAATTCTCAAGTTTGATTTATCCCGTTTTAGAGTTGGGTTGGTGTTCGAGTTGAGTTTTCAAGTTGCAATTATCTCATTTTTAGAGTTGATTTTCCCTTCGAGTGAGTTCCCAAGTATGAACTATCCCATTCTCTCAAAGTTCAGTTTATAACCGTTGGAACTAAGTTTTCAAGTTGGAAGAATCCCATTCTTTAAGTTGGTTTCAAATTGAGTTTCCAAATGTAAGTGATTTCATTATTGTAGTTGGGTTCCAATTCACATTGAGTTCCCAAGTTAGAATTATCTTATTCTTAGAGTTGATTTTACCTTTTAAATTGAGTTCCTAAGTTGTAATCATTTATTTATTATATTTTTCCCTTATAATGTGGTTTACTTGGAATATAGTTCTCAAGTTGGAATTATTCCATTCGTAGAGTTTATTTGACATTCAAATTTAGAATTATCTCATTAGAGTTGAATTTAACCCCCGAATTGAGTTCTCAAGTTTGAATTGTCTTATTCATTAGGTTCGTTTACGCTTCGGACCGAGTTTATAAGTTGGAATTATCCGTTACTAATAATATTCTCCTAAATAGTGTGGTTCACTCTTTGAATAGAATCATCATGTTTGAATTATACCCTTCGAATTGAGTTATCAAATTGGTAGCATCTCCTTTGTAGAGTATTCTCTCATACAGTGTGCTTTACCCTTTTAATAGTGTCCCAAATTGCAATTATAATTCATTCTTATAGTTAGGTCAGCTGTCGAATTGAGTTCTCAATATTGGATTATCCCGTTCTTAGAATAATTTTTCATATATTATGATTTGCACTTCGAACATATTTTCCAAGTTGTAATTATCCAATGAGTTGAGTTGGTGTGCAATTGAAATTGAGCTCCCAAGTTGGATTTATCTACTTATTAGAGCCGACTTTACACATCGAATTGAGTTACCAAGTTTGATTATCTCAGTCTTTGAGTTGAACCTAATTATCATTCAAATTGAGTTCATAAATTTGTTGTGTACTTATTTCTTCCATTGAGCTTTATCGATTTCGTTCGATTTTTCATGTTGTCTATCATTCTCCTTATTCACTCCTCCATCGTTTTTCTCTTCTTAGCGGTACAAAGATTCAAATCGACTCGTATATGTTGTCATGATCAGGCATCCCAAGTCAATATTTTGAATATCATTCATCAATTCGTTTCGAATTTTTCTACTTGAACTGATCAATTATGTTAATATGATTTATTCGTCAATGTGCGTTGTATCGATCTATTCTTTCTCTTGTCCATTTTTACTGTTATGTAGTGGTTTTCGTTCTTATATTCCTTAACTACTTATTATGCATATTGATTTAATCGAACACTAATACATAAGATATTATTAACATTCATGTAAGTCCGAAAATCATTTTATTTAGTTTATCTTATATGTGAGGAGGAGCATTCTATTCTCTTTTCTTTTCTTTTCATTTCTTTTCTTTTTCTGCACAAATTGTGCTTGTTTGTGTAACAATTAAGTTATTATTGAATAACGATTTTCTGATAGGAAATTTAGTTTACCCAATCGATTGAGTACTCAAATTGAAATTATCTAGTTCTTGTAGTTGATTTACCTTTCGAATTAATTGTAAATATACCTTTCTTAGTATATTCCCCTTATAGTGTGGTTTACTATTCAAACATAGTTTTTAAGTTGTATTAATTATCACATTCTTATAGTTTGTTTACCCTTCAAATTGAGTTTTCGAAAGGAATTATCACATTCTTTACTTTAGTATTTTTTCATATAGTGTGGTTTACTTTCTAACGTGGTTCTAAAGTTTTAATTATCTTGCTCATAGAGTGGGTTGAGTTTACCATTTGAATTGAGTTTCTATGCCTGAATTATCTCTTTTTTGTAGATTATTTTTCCGTATAGCATGGCCTAACCTTCCAAGAGAGTTCCCAAGTTGAAATTATTCATATAATTTTTTTGCCCTTTTGAACTGAGTACCCAAAATGTAATATTCCATTTTTAAAGTTGAGTTTACTATTTGAATTGAATTGTCAATATAAAGTTATCCCATTTTAGAGTTTGTTTACTCTACGAATTGAGTATCTAATTAAGGAGGAATTATCCTATTGCTAGAGTTTGTTTACCCTTCAGTTTGAGTGTATATGTATTGGAATTATGCCTTCATACAATTTTTTCACATATAGTTAATGTGGTTTACTATTCCAATAGAGTTTCCATGTTGGATTTATCCAATTTTCATATTCCTTTGACCTTCGAATTGAGTTTTGAAATTGCAATTATTCCATTCTTAGAATTGGACTCAACCACACGTAGGTGTTCGCTTCACCGACCTGTTTGTTTCTAACTTGCACCCACCTTGCAAATTCTATGATATTTTCGATCTCGACCGACGAATCTCTAAACCGATAAAAAATAAATTTAAATATAGACCTTTTTATAAAAAAGTGAATTAAAATAAATGTAACATGTGAAGATAGGAAATGATATTAAAATATGATAATAAACACATTCGTAGACGCATATTACCCGTCAATTTCAAAACTTCGCACGTCATGCATATTCTTTTAGATGAGTTAAGAGATGCATAAACGATGTTGAAACCACATTGGTAGTCATATTATTGTTTTACCAATCTTGTCATAAACGAATACTTTAAGACCATTCCAAGGGTAACCCAATATAGATTAACATTAATTGATATGACTAAATACAGGTGAAGGGAGGTAGAGATCGATGTGAGAGAAAGTTGGTAACTGACTTCTGACCTCGTCATAGTAAAGCAAATTGATATAGGATTGAGACCGGGTAGATCTCGAGTTATCGGGCACTTCTCAATGAGTTCAAAATGAATTCGGGCACGTACAAAAAACGTAAATGAAACTTACCATTTTATTCAAATATTGAACTTGTTCGGATTCGATAAGGTTGAACTCTACCCATTGAAATCACCAAAAAGTATAATCAACTCGAGGGTAAGAATTTCGTCAATGAGATAAATAAAAGTTAGGCTCTGTTCTCTTCAACTGAAATTCTTCGAATCGAATCGAATCGAATTGTAGTATAAAATATAAATAATGTAATCGAATCGAATGGAATTGAATTGAACTGAACTGAACTGAATGAGTTTTCAGTTGAAGAGAACAGAGCCTTAGTTGCTTTACTTAATCGTCATCCCATATAGTATTATTTTAAGCATTATAAAAACACAGTCGAGCCCGTCGATCTTTAAATTATTGTCAGATAATCTTTGTTGAGGGATAAAACCTCAAACACCAACACTACTACTATAAGTAACCTAATCTAAGATCCACCTCCAACTTGAAGTCCGAGAGAAGGCTTGTCCGAGCAAGAGTACCTGAAAGGACTAAGTGGGTGGTTAGAATGGATTACCCGGATTGCCTAAGTCAATCCGGAAGGAGGCTTTACTCAAAGGAGAGATGAAAGCTCTCAATGCAATAGTAGCGGGAAAGGTTAAGATATCAAGAGATACTTGTTACTATGGAATTATCACTTGCCTTAAGGTCTTGGACCTTGTGCTATATTTATAGTTATCATATACTTATGAAGTAGCTCATAAGATGATGCCAAGTGTATGCCTCAGATTTGGACACCAATGCTACCTTTGGCCCATGGCCCATTAGTGAATAGTAATCCAATACTAATTAATAGACCGGGAGGGTAGTTTGGTCCTTTCCGTCTGAGAGTACTGTTCCGCACGTTGGGTCCGTGTTAGTCCCTCGGACAGACCTGTCTGCTTGGTTGATCTGCCCTTGGGTGACTCTGGATGTCCGAGCCTAGAGTCTCACGGAAGTATCTCAGTGGTTCTGTTATATACGTTTGGGCTTATCGTGATGGTGGTGTCCGAGATTTCCTCGTCCGGTCCGTTTGGCATCTCTGTACTGGCGTGGCCAGGTTTGTAAGTCCTTCTCCCAGCTAGCTCGGACTAGCTGTAAGGTTGTAGTGACCTTTAGCGTACTGGTCGATTCACTTTGGGCGGACCATGTGAGGTCGGACCAGTACTGAATTGGCTAATTAAGCCGTGATGCGCTTTAGGACACGCTCTATGGCGCCCTTAACGGATTGGACACATGTCCGTAACAACATATGTCCCCCTAGTTTCCAAGTATCTTAGTAGAAGATAGTTGGTTACTATGAAAAGAAAAAGTGTGTTGTGGAGCGTGTCCGAATCGTTAACTGAAGAAAGGTAAAAGATCCCTTCTGTTTGAGATCCGTCATCCGTGTTCCGTGTTCAGGAATTGAATATATATCTCGCTGATCCGTAAGCCCTAGAGGCCCAATAGGTTGTGTGTTCGGCTCTCGCGGGAAAGATCCCGAGTAAAGCGACACGACTGTTGGATCAGGACGACATCGACGATTGGGGTTAGAGGCCCGATTGATGTGACGCGTCTGTCACGCGTTAGGTGCGACGTACTGATAGCAACCCATTCGTGGAACGGTGTAACCCTTGGATCAAAAAGATCTGACGGTTGGGATTCAAATCCAGGTGATGCGACTCCTCGGTTAGGCACCAAACGTAATGCGCTGTTGGCCATCTATTCGTGAATCGTCATGACCGTTGGATTTGAAGAGATCAACGGTCATGGTTTAATCCTAAGTGATGTGACGCTTGGCCTTCCCACTTTTCCCCTATAAATAGTTAGGCGATCGGTCACTTTCACACTTTAGCTAAATTGAAACGCTGAGCAATCTTTAAGCAATTCAAACAACGCAAGATCGATCCGAGCAACTGGGACTTGTAAGACTTTGGGCTATCAAGCTGAGATCTGTAACCTCGGGACATTATCCAAGTTCGATCGTCCGTGGAACTTCCCTGTTTGAATATTAGCAAGTAAGTACCCCTCATTCTTTGGCTTTGTTAAAGTTGCCTGTATTCGCTATACGCCCATTGCATGTTTAGTGTAGCTTCCCTTGCTGCTTCCGTAATTGTGCTTGTCTTTAGTAATTGGCTCTTGCGATACCTTTGGTTTAGATGGTAGTTGATGTGTTTCTGCTGCATGCTTATAATATGCCAATTTTCCTCATTGATGTCTTGTACTCTTATTTGGTAAGTCCCGTCCGACACAACCCGTCTTGACAATGCATGCTTACTTGTAAATCGGTATTGGTTGTGGTGTTCGCCCGTAAATTGTTTCTTTTATTGCCGTGCCATAAGGGGCAGATCGTGGTGCCGACTGACGTGCTGTGGTCTTGGGGTCCCTGTCCTTCTGTGTATAGAAAATCTTAGGGTTTAAACATTTTCCCGGACCTCTAGACTTAATAAGACATATAAATGAACTCTCGGACAATAACAATCATCGTTTCTGATCCGTTTCCTTCTGCCTTAGGATGTTCGGGAGCGATAGTCAAAACGTTCACGAGGTGCGGGATTACCAGGATGGAGTAGATTCGGGCGGTGAATACGTGGACGTGAACGTGTTCGTAGAAAACTATCTCGTGGATGTCTTTTCTTCTAGAGATTCCGACGCTAGGCACGGAACCCATGAAACAGTCAATCCTCCGACGGACGGGCCAGTGATCGAAGAAGGTGTTAATGAGGCGAGAACGTTGGTCCAATCTCGGACTATAGGCGGTGTGGGAGGGCCTATAGATCCGAATGAGCTTCAACTTGAACGGGCAGGCGACAGCGGGCATGAGGCTGATGACGTGGAGATGTTCGAGGCTGGAGTGGAGGACCGTGTTCTGGTAGAGATAGGTCCGTCCAAGCCAAGCACATCCGGGAGACCCGAAGGTGTCATCGAGGAGGAAGAAGATGGTGAGGAAGAGGAATATGAGGACGAGGAGGAAGAAGGAGAAGGATCTCCTGTCGCTCGTCCCCCTAGACGATCTAGTCGGCGGATTGCACTACACCGCCGCCTGCTCGGATCTTCCATTAATTGAAGGTCGTGGTGCGAAAGCTGCCCGAATCAAGTTCCCCCGTCCTGCGTCCGCTGTTACAATAGCGGACGAATTCGGAGAACTAAACACGGACGGAGGTCATCCCCGAGTGGAGGCGAAAGTGGGAGATCCCTGACTCCGTAGAAATCATGGTTCCCGAGCCCGGGCATGCATTCTATAACCCTCCCGCTGGATATATGTGCGTGCATGAGGTGGCCTTCTCCTGCGGATGGAAGATCCCCATTGCCACAGAACTGAAAAACATTCTGAACCATATTGGTATAGGTCCGAGTCAGGTTATTCCCAAGTCCCTGGGTAACCTTATTTGCTTTGTAGTTTTTTGTAAGAAGAAAGGGCAGCCCGTAAATTTTGAGAACTTTAGGCAGCTCTTCCACGTCTCGTTCAGTCCGGGGAATCCACTATTCTATACTTTCATGAATAGGAAACCCTACAATTTTATCTCGGACTCCATTTCATCGCTGGGATCGAAGTGGTGGGATAAGTTCATCTTTGTACGGATGGCTCTGAAACCAGGCGAGTCCGAGAGGCAACGAGAACAGTGGGGACTGCCAACAAAATTCCTAAGGGAGAGTATCCCGGATTGGCGTCCCCTTCCGAAGAACGTGGCTCCGTGGGTGGCGGCAATCCACAAAAAGCATGACCCACCTACTTATCCGTTTCACGGATTAATCTGTCAGCCACTTCCCTACCTGTGCGGACTAACAGGCGTAGTGGATGTAGGAGGGAAGACGGACTTTAGTAAGGATTCGTTGACTTGAAACTTGGCGTTCTTTCTTCTTCGATATACTCTATTTTGATTACGTATTTCCGCAATTCTGATAATTCTTCTTTAACCCGTCTGTATCTAACGCCTTTGGTTTATTGTGCAGCTCATTGGTTCGACTACATCATGTCGACACTCCGCGAAAAGAAAAAGTTGCAGAGAGAGCAGCAAGCCCTGGAGGTCGCCGCTGGTCAAAGGACCAAAATCATCAATACTTCCGCGGGTCTTCCCATGTCAGATCCGAAGAATGCCGCAGTTTTTGCCGCGGAGGAAGAAAGGCGGAACAAGGCTGGAGAGGATTCTCAGGCCTTGGCGGTGCCCGACAAGGGCAAAACCCCCGTCACTCGGAGCGCCACCGCTTCGAAGTCCCAGGGTTCCTCTGCTGCTGCACCACAACGGGAGGTGTTGATGCATGATGCCATTACCTCGGGACGCAAGAGAGGAGCAACTTCGGAGGCTCCTCCCGCAGCAAAGAGACAGCAATTGTCCGCTGTCCTTCCTGTTGACCAAGTTGCTCTTGACAAGGAGTACGAGCTGGCTTGCGGACTCCCTGAGGTTGAGCGGGTCGGAGGGTTGGATGGGCTATACCAACGGGTAAGTAATCTTTGGATGCTCTTCTTGGTTTGTTCTTAGTATGACAGAAGTGCAACTTATATTCTTACGGACTTCTTGCATTTCATTTTAAATCGAGGCCATGCAATGGAAGGCCGCTGAACGCGCTACCATTGAGGAGGACCTCCACAAGGCTGTGGCCACTTCCGCGGATGAGGCGGAGAAGGTGAAGCAATTGGAGATGCGGCTGAAAGAGCACGAAGTGAAGTTCCATAAGCTGAAGACTAGCTGGGAAGAGATTAAGGCGGACCTCGACTGGCAGGAGAACTTTGTCGACAAGTCGATGAAGGCTTTTCTGGATTCCAAGGATTTTCTGCTCGAAGGCCTCCAATATGCCCGTCTTCAGGCTGGTCGTGACTTCATGGAGTCCGACTCCTTCAAGTTCTTGACGGCGGACAAATCCGATGCCTCCCGCCTGGATGGGTTCGTGTCCTCTATCGGGCAACTGCAGTCCAAGGGACTACTTCCTCCAGATTTTGATTGGAAGGCGGAAGGGTTAAACCCTTCTGCAGATGCTAACGGCGTGGACGTTCCCGTGGACAGTGTCTCAGATGAACAGTTGGCCGCGTGTGAGTTTGCAGAACTCATCACTGAGGAAGGTGAGATCGAGATCCGAAATGGCGGGCCCTTCCTCCCGAGATGGGTCCCGGATGCTCTCTGAAAGGTATGCTTTGTACCTTTCGACAATTACCGGGCTTTCCTGAAGAAGTGGTTCTCCCTGCCTTGCCGGGTCGTTGGCCTTCCCGCGGATTTCAACTTGTTCAATATTGTTGAATCCCTTGCTGCGCAAGCCACCTCCAACACACTCCCTGTCGATCCGCCTCAAGCTGGTGAAGCGGGTCCGAGCCAAGCTGGGCCTCGGTGAGAAGTCCGGGGTATGCCCCGTTGAAATTCTGTATTTGCTAAATCTTTCTGTTGGATTTGCATCTTTTGATAACTCGGAATGTCATTACATACTATAGCAATGTTTCGTATTTAATCCGAGGAGTTGAACCTCCTATGTTTCCGAACTATTACTTGCTCTCTTCTTCGTTCCTCTTTATCTGTTGTTCATAAGAGCATGGACCGCTGTAGATGGCATCTGATGTAGAAATCAGACCATCATCTTTTCGATACTCAGACTGTTCGCCCCTTGGGATGTCTAATTCTTCTAGAAGGAGGAAGGTGAAACAGTGAAATAGTCATTATGACTACGTCTTTTCATCTCCCCCGTCGTCGGATTATCAACATGTGGCGAGATCTTGAGGACCCGTCGCAACTATAAATAAAGGTGTGGTTGTTCTTCCCTTTTTCACTGCTGTACCCTTCTTCGCTTTGTGTTTTGTTTTATTGATTCCAGCCATCCACAAAAGCCGGAGTTCTCCAGGATGTCGGAATCTGATGACGAGGAATATCAGCACTGGGTAAATTGTGCTTGTGGGCACATGCATCCAATAGATCTCTTGAATAGTTTCCCCCTCGAGACTCCCGTCGACTCTCGAGTCGGCGTTCGTCCTGAGCGTGAGAGTGGCGTGGGTCTAGAGGGGAAGATTGTTGAAGATCAGTCACCGAAAAGCATAGATCTCGGTTTAAATGTATATCTGTCCGTCTCCTCTGCTTTCTTCCATCCCCACTTTAATGGCTCAAATCTCTCTTATATTGGAAACGGTCTCCGAATTTCAAGAGAGTTTGAGTCTTTAAAGCCGGTGAGGCGGAAATCCCTTCCTGTCCGTACTTTGTTTTCCCCGGGCACAGGATTTGCAATGCCACGTTTTGGTAGTATCATGAGGAATTCCATCATGTTTAAACATTTTCCTGTGTGCAGGTAGATCGAGTTCCTGGCCTCCGCGGAAGCCAGACTTGCCGCTCGTCATGGAAGAAGCTTTTTCCTACGGGGAACTACTAGTGCTTTTAGATATGGCGGTCTTTCCTCTATAACTAGAATCTAATACTCCAAGATGCTTTCTTCCTAATAATCACTATTATCCTCCTTATTTGTTTCCTTATAATCCTCTGGATACTATTTTCTGGCATCTCCTGCTATTTCTTAAGACGACCTTTTCTTGTGTAAGATCTCTTTGTAGTAAGTTATATTATCATTGTATTTCAAAAAAAACCCCATTCGTTTTCTGCCTTTTTATGTTGCGTCCGTGAATCCGGATATCGATCCGAGATTGCATATTGTACAGACAAAATTATGTATAACTCGTCTTCGTATGAACGAAATCTCTTGCTTTCCTTGTCGTTAATCGAACGTTAAATCATATATGCATGGATCGAAAGATCACAAATCGAAAGATAGAGGTTGTATTGATTTGCCAGAAATTCAATTACAACTTGTGGGCTCTAAGGCCAATGACAAAAGGATCGAAAAACAGAACTGGCGGAGTTCCGTGTAATAAGTAGTTGAAACTGAGATGACCAATCGACATGATGGAGATTCGCACAGTTATCTCTATGCATAGAACTTCTGAAGGTTTCTAGCATTCCACGGACGCTTGAGGAGATGTCCGTTCTCATCTTCTAATTCATAACTCCCATTTACTTTTGCCCCGACAATCTTGTAGGGTCCTTCCCACTTGGGCTTGAGTTTTCCAATATTGTTCAAAATGTCGGCTCGTCGAAGCACGGTCCCGACTTGCAAGTTAGCCGCTGACGTTCCTGTTGTAGGTTCGGGCAGCAGTTGCCTGATACCTAAGGATATTCGCCAGTGCCTCGGACCTTTTTTGTTCAAGCATGTCCAGGTCGAATATCCGAGCTTCTCGGTTTGCTTTGTCTTCGAACTCTCGGATTCTCAAAGTCTCTACGGCAATCTCGGATGGTATGACTGCCTCTGAACCATATACCAAGGAGAATGGAGTTTCTTTGGTCGCAGTCCGTGCAGTGGTGCGATGCGCCCATAGCACGCCTTCCAGGTCGTCCGCCCAGCTTTCTTGCGAAGTTCTTAACCGCTTCTCGAGGATTTTGACTATTGTCTTGTTTGTGGATTCGGCTGACCATTGGCTTGTGGGTCAAGCGGATGTGAAACGTTGTTCAATTTTGAAGGAGCAAGCCATTCCTTGAGCTTCTTGCACGAGAATTGAGCGCCGTTATCCGAGACTAGAACTCTTGGTAGGCCGAAGCGGCAAATGATGTTCTTCCAAATGAAGGTCCGCACTCGACTTTCCGTGATAGTCGCTACAGCCTCCGCTTCTACCCACTTGGTAAAATATTCTACCGCCACAATGAGAAATTTTTTCTGTTGGGTACCCCTCGGAAATGGTCCGACAATATCGATACCCCACTAGTCGAACGGACACGCTATGATTGACGGAATCATAGTGTTCGTCGGGCGATGTGGGATGTTTGCGTAATATTGGCAATCCTGACATCTCCAGGCGTGGTCGGCGGAATCTTTACCGATGGTAGACCAATAGTAGCCTTTGTATGATTTTTACGGGCGAGAGTCCTCCCGGAATGACTCCACGGCTTAGTTGTGTATCTCTTCCAAGGCCATGCATGCTTCTTGTGGGTTCAAACATCTCAGGTGAGTCCCGGAAAAAGATCTCTTGTACAAATCGTCACCCATTATAAAGTATCTGTTTGCTCGGCATTGCACACTCCTTGATTCTCTCGGATCGACTGGCAAAGATCCGTCCTTGAGATAGTTAAAAATGTCAGTCATCCAGTTTCTTCCCGTGTCAAGTATCATGACCGCTGAACTGGGACTCATGACGGATGAGTCAGTAATGGTGAGTAGGATTACTCTCCTTGTGTCTAGAGCCGTTGTAGCAGATGCGTATTTTGCCAAGGCATCAGCTCTTTTGTTCCAAGCTCTATCAAACTTTTCCAAGGTGAATTCCTCGAAGTGGCTGGCCTCATTCTTGAGTAGCTCAAGATACTTGATCATCGAAGGACCTTTTGTGGCAAAAGTTCCTGAAAATTGGGCCTCGACGAGCTGTGAGTCCGTGTAAGCTTTGACCTTTCGGGCTTGGAGTGACTTGGCTAGACGCAGCCCCACTAAAAGTGCGTCATACTCAGCCTCATTATTGGTAACTTTGAACTCCAAGGAAATCGCATAGTCGAGTTCCGCGCCATCCGGGCTCTTAAGGTAGATTCCAATTCCTCCCACTCTTCCAGTGGAAGAACCATCCACTTCCAATGTCCAGATATCGGAAGGATATTTTTGGGTTTGGAGATCTCCTGCGAGCTGCTGAGGTTCCGCTCCTGGTTTATCCCCTTCCGTGATTTCCGTTCTGATGTTGTCAGCACTGGAGTTTCTAGGAACATCACCAAGTAGAAACATTTGGTTGACCCGAGTTTCCCCATCTGACAAAGGAAAGGGTCGATTGATGAACTGGGCTTCCTCGAGGTTTTTCTGGTTGAACTTTGGCGGAACTGGCTTTCGGACAATATGCTTGGTGATTAAGCACTCGAGCACACCTTGTCGAGGACTTTCTCTGAATCCTTCTGGATAATCCGCTAAGAAGTCGGCGAGGACTTGAGCCTTTTGGTGGCCGAACTCGGTAGCAAATGTCGTATTCGCTTAGCTCGATCGCCCACTTAGAGAGTCGCCCGATTGGTCGGGCTTTCCTAGGACCTTTCAAAGGTTCATGATTAGTACCACTATTTTGTGAGACTTAAAATATGGTTTCAACCGTCGAGCGGTGTCACTACAAGAATTACTAACATGGACGGAAAATCCGTCTCACAGCGACGGATCGCATGACAGGCGACGGATAAAACTTATCCGTAAGCTCAGTAGCGACGGATAAGTTTATCCGTCGCTTCTGAGCGTTGACCAAGATTTAAAAAAAAATTTAGCGACGGATAGATCTATCCGTCGCTATAAAAAAAAAAAAAGTTAGCGACGGATAGATCTAGATCTATCCGTCGCACTTTCCTAAAAAACCATATATCTCCTCCACCACCTCCTTTCCTCCACCACTTCTCCTCCATTTCTCCTCTCCTCCTCCTCCCACCACCACCTTTCTCCTTCCACCACCTTTCTCCTCCACCACCACCATCCACCACCACCTCCTCCACCACCATCCACCACCACCACCACCCCCACCCCCCACACCACCACCACCACCTCTCTCCTCCCACCACCATCTCCACCACCACCACCACCTCTCTCCTCCCACCACCACCGCACCACCACCATCTCCACCACCACCACCACCACCACCACCTCTCTCCTCCCACCACCACCGCACCACCACCATCTCCACCACCACCACCACCACCTCTCTCCTCCCACCACCACCACCTTTCCTCCTCCCACCACCACCCCGCCACCACCACCCAGCCACCACCACTGCCACCACCACCACTGCCACCACCGCACCACCTTTCTCCTCCCACCACCACCGCACCGTACGAATACAAATTGGATACGAATATAAAAATTCGAATACAAATTAATCCGTATACGAATACAAATCAATATCTCGTATACGAATACAAATTGGATACGAATTAATCCGTATACGAATATAAAAATTCGAATACGGATTTTATTTTTTTAAAAAAAAATAGAAATGGGGCGACGGATAGAATCTATCCGTCGCCCCATTATCAATTTAAAAAAAAAAATGGTCAATCCGTCGTCGATCAACTGTCATTGACGGATTGTTGTCATATCACGGCTCGAGGGGCGGATTTTCTATCCGTCACCCGATCCGTCGCCAGAGCTGGGGCGACGGATAGATGGCCTGTAGCGACGGATCTATCCGTCGCTACAGGCCAGATTTTTTGTAGTGTGTAAACCAGAGCATACGCAAATTTCTCAATCTTCACATATTTTGTCTCCGCCCCGGCAAGGGCTTTACTAAGATAGTAGATTGGTAAATGATCATTAGCTTGAATCCGCACTAGTACGGAACTCATTGCCTCTTCCGTGATTGCTAGGTAGAGGTAGAGTGGTTCTCCTTCCACGGGTTTGGAGAGCAGCGGAGGGGAATTGAGGTACTTTTTCAAATTTTCAAAAGCCTCAGAACATTCCGCGGTCCACTCAAAGCTCTCTCCCTTCCGGAGGATTTTGAAGAACGGAAGGTTCTTTTCGCAGACGAGAAATGAAACGACTTAAGGACATTAGGCCTAATAAGTCATTGTACCTCGTTGAGGTTCTTGGATGGGGCAAATCTAGGATTGCCTTGATCTTCTCAGGGTTTGCACTTATCCCTCTTTCCGTGACCATGTATCCCAGAAACTTTCCTCCTTTCACCCCGAACGTACACTTTTCGGGGTTCAACTTCATTCCATACTTCCGAAGAATGGAAAAGCAATTGTTGAGATGCTCAATATGTTCTTCTTGATCTTACTTTTAACAAGCATATCATCTCGTAGACTTCCATAGTCTTGCCCGGCTCCTCCTTGAACATCTTATTCACCAACATTTGGTATGTAGCTCCCGCGTTTTTCAACCCGAATGGCATCACCTTGAAACAGTATACTCCTCCTGCCGCGAAGAAGGCTGTTTTCTTGATGTCGTCCTTGGCCATCCGGACTTGATAGAAGCCCTGATATGCGTCCATGAAGCTTAGGAGCGCACATCCCGCGGTAGAATCTACCAACCGTCTATGCGAGGTAGGGATAAGGATCCTTTGGGCAAAACTTGTTGAGCCTTGAAGTCATTGCACATCCTCCACTTTCACAGGGCCTTCTCGTGAGTACCACATTACGGTCATCGAGTATCTAACTTCTTCAATGTGCCCGGCTTTGGAGTCAACTTCCGCAGATATAATTGCGTCCTTGACCGGGCCAAAGTCTTTCCTCTTCTGTCGGATATATTTGATCGAGGGATCCATGTTCAGATGGTGAACAGTGATTCTCGGATCTATTCCCTTCAAATCATCAGTACTCCAAGCAAATACATCCCTGTTGTCTCGGAGACAAGCAATAAGTTTCATCTCCACTTCTGTGCTCATCTCTGTTCCGATTCTAGTCTTCTTATCCGGG
Source organism: Plantago major (assembly GCA_026545765.1). Taxonomy (NCBI): domain Eukaryota; kingdom Viridiplantae; phylum Streptophyta; class Magnoliopsida; order Lamiales; family Plantaginaceae; genus Plantago; species Plantago major. Next base: position 35,465,165 of record CM048839.1, read on the forward strand.
CTTCCAACAACAATCTCAATTTCCTTGAGAGTTTCGTGAGGCTCGATCCGTGCAGCTCTAGGGAACTTCTCGTTCTGGCTTCCTACCCCTATCTGCGGATTCTCCTGTTTGGGTGGGAGAACAACTCTCGGATCGGAGGTCACCGTAACTGCCAAAACGGGGGCAGATGCCCTTCTCGTGGACATAATGTAACACTCCCAAGCTTCTCGGATGTTTCCTACCTCTTCTCCTACTCCGAAGGGAGTTGGAAATTTCATTCTGTTGTGTAAGGTGGATGAAATAGCCCGGAATTGGTTGAGTCCTGGGTGCCCAAAGATGGCGTTATAGTCGAAGGTCCGATCAACCACGACAAATCGGACCGACTGGGTTACCCTGGCCGGGAAGGTTCCGAGTGAAACGTGCAACGTAACACTTCCCAGTGGTGGTCGGTTCCTCCTCCAAACCCTAGTATAGAGGTGTGAACTCTGTCGTAGCGGATTCTTCCCAACTCCATCTGATCTAGTGTCCTCTTAGAGATGATATTCGAAGAACTCCCGGTATCCACCAGAATTTTGTTCACTCGATAAGTCGCGATGGTCAATGAAACTACAAGAGGAACGTCCGGGTCGTCAATCTCCTCACCTCCTGCCGTAGGAGGGGGAATTTCGCTATCGTCAAAAGATATTGCATTTGTTCCTCGAATCGCGGGGGCACCGTACGCCCTATCATTGTTCCGAAGGTTTTGGGCGGTCCGCTCTCTTGCATTCCTGCTATCACCTCCAGAGGGTCCGCCTGCGATAGTGTTGATCACTCCGCTGTACGGAGGGTTCTCCATTTCCGTCTCATCGCCGTACCTGTATGGATGTACTTTCATGCGTGGCGGATAGCCTACTGGCGGAGGTGTCAAAGATAGTGGGCGAGGTGGTGGGTCTGCAGCGTTATCCTCCCTCCTCCGCTCCGTTCTATCGTGCCTGGAAGGCTCGTCCGCATATATGTGCTCCTTCAACTTGCCTTCTCTCACCAGGTGTTCGACCTCTTTTAGCGGATCGATAAATGATCTCATGGCCTTTGCTCTTGTGAAATTTGCAGTATCCCTTCGCATTTTTGTTTCTCCGATTATGGGATGGCTTTGTCCATTGGATGTCCAACTTTTTCTCCACAATAGTGGCCAAGATGTCGGATCTCGGCTTATTGAGGCGCGTGTAGTCCGCAAATCTCCTGGGCGGACTCCTCTCCCTGTAAATGCCTTTGTCTCTGTGATCTTTCTTCGGGTCAAACTTCCCCTGGCGTTGCTCTTGTCTTTGCGGTTCCTTTCCCTTCTTCGATCCCGCTCGGACTGGTACGTTCCTTCGGTATTCTTCTCCGTACATCACCTCCTCACAGATGTCATCCAAGTGATTTTCGCTCCTCACTTCTTGACTAGAGAGCTTCCTCCGCAGCTCGGAGTTGTAAGTATTAGCGTACAGGTGACGGACCCGTTCTTTAATACTATGGGGCTCAATTCGGAGTACTTCCGTATTGAAGCGATCTAGGAAGGTTCAAAGATCTTCTTGTTCCCTTTGGATGACTTCGGCCAGGTGCTCTACAGTATGTTTTCTTCTTTTTGATTTTCCGAACCGTGCTAAGAACTTAGAAGATAGATCTGCATACGACCTTATTGACTTGTTCGGCAAAGCGGTGTACCAATCCATAGCCGTGCCGAAGAGGGTGGACGAGAACGTAAGGGCTTTAGTATTGTCACTCAGCCCTTTGGAATCCATCTTGTTGTTGTACCTTGTCAGGTGACCCACGGGACAAGTATCCCCGTAGTAGTATTCCAAGTTCGGAATCACTTGGTCCGAGTTCCTATTTCTTTCCTTTTCCCTCATGATATCATCACACAGAGGGTTTGGGGCACTTGTAGTGATCTGCTCGTGGTCTTTTACCAGGCGTCCGAGGTTCAGGATTTGGGTTTCTAAAGCTTTTTGTTGGGCGTAGATTTCGTCCGCTGTCATGACCTCTCCTGTCCGTGGATGGACTGCGACATCAGCGGGGAGTTCGTCTAGCCGGACAACTGGAATGGTCTCTGCTACATGATCTCTGTCCCTCATGGGAGCTTGTCGCGGACCTCCTGTCTGCCTGTTACCTCCTTCTTGGTGCTCTCTCCTCCCATTCGGGCTTCCTTCACCCCGAACTTGCGAAGCAGAGGCCCGTCGGTCTAGAAGATTTCGCAAATCCTCATGGTGCGGCTGATCTCCCAACCTCTGTTGGATCGGACGCTGTCTGTTTCTTGACAAGGCGGGCTCCGCTTGAACCGGAGTAACCACTGGCGGAGTGGCTTGCTGAGGATGGGCATTGTTAGACCCTAGGCATCCTTGGATAATCGTGAGCAACCTATCAAACTGAGTTTCGCTTAGTCCGAGGTCGCTTGTGCAGACAACGCGACCATCGGGCATCGTAAACTGTTGACCTGTGGTAGGGCCTCGAGCTTTTGCCGAAGAAGCTCGTGCTATCCCTTCTCCATGGTCCGTAGGCACGATATTCACAGGGACGCTTTGGCCTCCTCTAAGCGGGGCGTCTCTTTCCTCATCCGAGGATGGGCTGGCGGAACGCCCGTCGCTCGAATATCTCCTTCCAGCGTTCCTTCCAGCCACAGCGGCCCTTCGTCCCCGGGTGGGCGGACGTCCTCGTGTGCGTGGTGGTGGTGTTCCCACGCCTGCAGCACTACTCCGAGCTGTTCGTCTCGTTCTAGCCATCAGCACAACACAAACACAGATCTTTTTGTATCGATTCCCACAGACGGCGTCAAAATGTTGAGGGATAAAACCTCAAACACTAACACTACTACTATAAGTAACCTAATCTAAGATCCACCTCCAACTTGAAGTCCGAGAGAAGGCTTGTCCGAGCAAGAGTACCTGAAAGGACTAAGTGGGGGGTTAGAATGGATTACGGATTGCCTAAGTCAATCCAGGAAGGCTTTTACTCAAATGAGAGATGAAAGCTCTCAATGCAATAGTAGCGGGAAAGGTTAAGATATCAAGAGATACTTGTTACTATGGAATTATCACTTGCCTTAAGGTCTTGGACCTTGTGCTATATTTATAGTTATCATATACTTATGAAGTAGCTCATAAGATGATGCCAAGTGTATGCCTCAGATTTGGACACCAATGCTACCTTTGGCCCATGGCCCATTAGTGAATAGTAATCCAATACTAATTAATGGGCCGGGAGGGTAGTTTGGTCCTTTCCGTTTGAGAGTACTGTTCCGCACGTTGGGTCCGTATTAGTCCCTCGGACGGACACATACCTTGGTTGATCGCCCTTGGGTGACTCTGGATGTCCGAGCTGAGGTCTCGGAAGTATCTCGATGGTTACATTATATACGTTTGGGCTTATCGTGATGGTGGCATCCGAGATTTCCTCGTCCGGTCCGTTTGGCATCTCTGTACTGGCGTGGCCAGGTTTGTAAGTCCTTCTCCCAGCTAGCTCGGACTAGCTGTAAGGTTGTAGTGACCTTTAGCGTACTGGTCGATTCACTTTGGGCGGACCATGTGAGGTCGGACCAGTATGAACTAATTTGTGGCATTGTCTGTGACAAAATTAACTGGTATGTCATGAAGTAACGTACTATAGTTCGATTTTAGTAGCTTCTAAATCTTCAACAATGCAAGGTTATGTATTTGTTCACCTTGTAGTTCCATGATGTAAAATATAATTACCACGCATATGTAGTACTAATTGATAGAGGTTATTTTTTGGAACTGAAAAATACTTTTATTCCATTCCTTCAGTTAAGTACAAAACCGATCCGAGGATCCAGGTAAACAAGTATAAATCATCACAACTACCATAATCTAGTTTAGCATAAGCAAAGCACAATGTGTTCGCAACTTCCTATCCTGCCAACATCTATTTATGACATTATTAACTATGAGTTCATCCTGTCTAATATTAATAGGTTTCTGTTTGAAAATCACTTGTTCTTGCTCCATCCAAATAGCATAGACCGATTCCGTGAAAGCACATCGGAGTATCTTCTTGCGCCAGCTATTGCACCGTAACTACATACTTGGCCATTCGATTTCCTCATCCCAAACCCGTGGTGTCCGCTGGATTTCAAGCCACGCCAATACCTTCCGCCACACTTGGCTTGAGTACGGGCAGGAGAAGAAAAAAAACTACAGCGACTCATCTTCGGAACAGAATGCACAGGACGGTGAGATAGTTTGATTCCAACGACGTACCCTATCTTTCGTAGCAAGTCTCTTGTTTAGCCCCATCCACGTGCAAAATTGGGCCTGGGGCTGAGCTTTGTTATCAAACCACCATTTTTTCCAAGATACATCAATTTTTCCGCCTCGTAGTTCATCATATAACGTACGGGTATGGAACTTTCCCAAGTGCCACATTCTTGCCCACGCAGTCGATGTTTGCACCAAGTTGCGGCTCCTCATGATGGCCTTTAAGATCCAAGATGCATCCGTAGGTAGTTCCACATCCATCACATCTCGATATTTGATATAATAACTATGGACCCACTTTACCCATAATTTATCTGCTTTGCGGCATAAGTTCCAGAGTAGCTGAGCAACAGTACACACATTCCACTCAACCAAAGAGGTAAGGTTAAGTCCTCCAGCATTCTTCGTATCACACACCTTATCCCATGCAATAGGGGATCGGTGAGTAATCTCAGCGGATCCACTCCATAGGAGAGAGCGACATAAAGCTTCAATATGCTGGATTACCTGCTTTGGCATAGGGAAAACCTGCATCCAATAATTACTCATTGCCTGTAGCACCCTACGAATAAGTTGCATCTTACCAGCATAACTCAGTAGCTTCGAGCTCCAATGCTTAATTTATTCTAGTCGTGATTCTGTCTATGAGGGGTTGACACAACCGGACCGTTAGTTTTCGCATAGTAAGCTGTACTCCAAGATATTTCACCGGTAGTTGACCTTCCACAAAGTCGGTTATTCCGAGTAGTTGACTGAGAAGAGGCCGGCTAGCTCCACCACAAAATATTCGGCATTTACTGTGGTTTACCTTAAGTCCAGTGGCTCTTGAGAATTTGTTGAACTGGTTCATAAGTATCGAAACCGACTGCGTATCTCCTCTAACGAATAGTAGAAGATCATCCGCAAAGCAGAGATTAACAATATCTAATCGTTCACACTTCGGGTGGAAGTTGAAATCTGGAGCATGCTTGACTTGAAGTAAGACTCTGTGTAAATATTCCATCATGATCACAAAGAGTAGAGGTGAAATAGAGTCACCCTGGCGCAAACCGCGTTCCGCCTTGAGAATTCTTGAAGGCACGCCATTGATGGAATATCTATAAGAGACTGAACATACACACCGCATAATCCAATCCGTGAAAAGTACCGGGAAGCCTAGTTCATCCATAATTTTTTCCAGTGCGCTCCATTCCACAGTATCATATGCTTTCTGTAAATCCATTTGAATCATGCATCGTGGCGAGGCATTCTTTCTATCATATCCTCTCACTAACTCACTCGCAAGCAGAATATTTTCATGAATCACCTTTCCGGGAAGGAACGCAGATTGGCTCTCATCCGCAACTGAATTGATAACCTTACTTAACCTATTAGTAAGAATCTTCGAGATGATTTTGTACAATTTAGTGCAGCACGATATAGGTCTCATCTCCTTCATATTGCTTGCTCCAGCTGATTTTGGAATAAGAGTTACAAGGGTACAGTTTACCGCTTTATATAACCTCCCATTTTCAAAAAAATCATAGATAGCCGCAAGTACATCCGCTTTGATTACCGGACATGCGGCTTTGAAGAAGCGGTCATTAAAACCATCAATACCAGGGGCTTTAGTGTCGTCGATTCCCTTAAGCGCATCCCAGACCTCCGCCTCAGTCACCTGTCGAATGAGCCCCAATCTCTCCTGTCGGTTCAATTGCTTCCCATTCCTTAACGCCTCTATGTCAATTCCATCCAATCTAGGCGATTTTGTACCAACCAGATCCGTATAGAATCATAATACCTCATTCTCCATATCCACGTGATCCGTCAGTACTACTCCATCAGCCGTAGTCAGACTTTTCATGCCAATTTTTCGATTCTTATCTTTGACGACTGCATGGAAGAAAGCATTGTTTCCATCCCCCACTCGTAGCCAGTGGACTTTTGCCTTTTGTGCCATTAGAGATTCCTCAATGTCATTCCATTTGGTCACCTCTGCCGAAGCCAGTTTCACCCTATCGATCCGGTCAACATCGAATCGATCAAGTAGCAGTTCTCCTTGTGCAACTAAGAGGTCACTTCGTGCATTATCCAGTTTCACTCGTGCACCAGAATATTGTCTGCCTAGCGCCTTCATGTGCGGTTTCAAGGCATTAAGGCGCCTCCAAACCGTATACAGAGGCCTTCCCGTATCTCCATTACTCCAGTGCACGGTCACAGTCTCAATAAATTTATCATGGTTAGCGATACTGTTGATAAATCGAAATTGGTAGTATTTCGGCCTCGACATAACCTCCAACTGCAAGTGTAATGGGGTGTGGTCGGAGATTCCATGTTCCAGCACTCGAAGTACCATAGAATCAAACTTTTGGAACCACTCAGGATTGCATATAGCACGGTTAATGCGCGAGTAGATATGTCGGTTTGTCCATGTAAAATGATCGCCACTCATATCCATCTCAGATAGGCCTGCAACCTCCATCATATTCACAAGTTCCCGGAACTCCCCCTCCACCACACTTTGACCACCAACCCGATCATCATAATGTAGGACATTATTGAACTCACCTATAACCATCCACGGATCATCTATCTGGGCCGCCATGTGTTTAATGTCCCTCTATAATATACTTCTTTGCCCAAGTGTATTATGCGCATACACAAAAGTAATCCACTGTGATAGATTTCCATCCAGAGCGTAAATCCCACAATGAATATATTGATCCGATGAAGCAACCAATCTGACATCTACCTTTTGATCATCCCACAGAATCCAAATCCGTCCATTATCATGTCTATCATAGTTGTCAAGATAGCACCACTTACTTCCCAAACGCCGACGAACTCGATCCATCTTTTCTTTCTTTACTCGTGTTTCCAATAGAGCAACAATTGATACATTAAGATCAGAGAGACGGGAGTCAATCTCACGAAATTTCACTGCTTTGTTGAGCCCCCTGATGTTCCAGACAATCATGATAACTGGTTTTGCTCCGCCTCAGACCCAATCAAAGGGTCCAAAGCCGCAAAACCATTCCGTAATACTAACTCGTTGCTGCTCCCTTGTCTATCCACTAGCTGGGCCTGTTGCCGCGCAATTGCACTTGTATTCTGCAGTGCATTACCTGCCTGATTGCTATCATCATGAGTACCATCATTACAACTCTATTACTCAAAATCTGCTTATTCCCAATCGGCCCCTGTGAAGTTCCGATCTTTCAGCTTGTAACCCTGCGCAGACTTTCTGATGCCTTGGGCGATTTCTCTTTTCCTTGTGCACCACGCCCATCCCTCCGTGCCACCTAGGGTTGTACATAAAAAAAAACCCGCCCGCGTCGCCTGCCAATCCGCCCGCCGCAAACCGCACCCGCCGGTTGAAATTTTAAAAAAAATCTGCCGTGGGTCGAAAATTTAATCACCCGCTTCGGGCGGGTGGGTGGCGGGTGCGGGCGAAGTCACCCGCCACCCACCCGCCCATGTAAATTATATATATTTTTTTATTTTTTATTATATAGTTATATAGTAAATATAAGAAATAAGAATTAATATGAGTATATGACCTCATTCAAATTTCACATAACAGAGAACTTATACATATGATGGTAATTGTACTTGCTTATGGAGTGTTTTATTTCGTATTGGAACTTATATTTATCTTGTTCGAACATATTATAGCATTTTATTTTATACGTTGAACCCGCCCGCCATCCACCCGCTTGAATGTCAACCCACCCGCTGTGGTTTGATAAATTGTTCACTCGCCATGGTTCAATATTTTGTCCACCCGCTATAGGTGGGTCGGTTGAATATTTGGTAAAAAACCGCCCGCACCCGCCCGCGTACACCCCTAGTGCCACCCATCTCTGTCCTTGATCCCCATTCGACTGAAGATGAGTTCTAGGGGGTGTAGAATTGCGCCCCGCCTCATTTACGCATTTATGCCCTACCTGCTGGCATCGCTCACAAAACGGCATTTGCCACTCATATCCACCATCTACTCAATGCGTTTGTTTTTATTATCCTTGATTATTACTGTCTTCTTTAGGTCCTTCGTTACATCAACCTCTATCATGACCCTTGCACATATGTAACTCTAAGTTTCTTTGCGGTGCACTCATCTGTTACCATCGGCTTTCCTACCGTACTAGCTATCTTAGCAATACTATGTTCTCCCCATAGATGCAGTGGTAGGTTGGGAAATTTAACCCAAACAGGTACGGTACGGAGAAATCCTCCTTTAGGGAGAAATTTTGCACCCAACGCAATAAGATAATTGTCTTTCCAAAGATCGAGTAAGGTCCATTCTTCATAACCGCCTTCCATTCCTCCTCCTTCTGAAATCGAATGATGAAATAACCTTCTTCATTATAGAATATTTTCGATAATTTCACAAAATTCCAGTATTTGATCATAAATTGTTTAATCGAGTTCATGGTTAGATCAGTCCCCATCACAAAGAAGATCAAGGAGTTTTCCCAAAATTTAAGCTCAGCTTCAACATCTTCTTCTTCAATTTCTACCTCAAATTCACCATCAACAATAGCCGGTGGGACAAAATCGATTTTATTTCCATGCTCCGGTAGTCGATTCCCTCTGATTATATCCACCCATAAAGGTTTTTCCTGTAGGTTACTCTGATCCAGATGTGTATCATTATTTTCCAAGGGTTTCTCGACCACCGTATTCTCAGTCCTCCGATCTTCCTCCTCTCTATTCTGTGAACTTTTTGGCGGCGGCGCAGCGTCTCTCGCCACCACATCCTCAGCATATTGCATATGGTTTAGATATTCAGCCTGAATCGTCTTTCGCCCATCTTTCCCATTCGATTCCTCGCTGAATTCACCGCGCTCATTGTCTACAGTTGTGCCAGACGACGCCAGATTACCCGTCGAATCCTCAGCGATTGCCGGAGCTCCCTGCTTCTTCGGACGGCCACGGGGATGCGGTGGTTCCGTAGGGTTTTTCTTGGGAGCCATCTAATGTATTGATAGAGGTTATTGGTAGTGAGTGACTCTTGAAGTAGTATCACGAGTGATAACACATCACCTGAAATTTTCAAACTTTTTAAGCATGAAGTCCTTTTAAGGGAAGTGCTACTAATGTATACTGATTTCCCTAGCTAATTCCATATTTGCAATTTCATTATGCTAAAATTCTCATTCCTATAAAACATGTTAAATAATGGTTAATACTCCCCCATCCATTCATATATTATGTAAAGTACGAGGGGCAAACCCCACCAGATTAATTCAATCATACGTGGAATTTTGTGGGATTAGTTGTATTTTAGCCAGTATATATTTCATTGTTATTTTTGGTATGTTGTCTACATATATAGTTTTTATTAAATCTCATATAACTTTATCTACAAAAATCCAAAAAATATTTCGAACATATATTTGAATTCGTCGTGACAAGACGAATCCATAGACACCAATCTTGAATAGTATTATTTCAAGAAATCATTTTATTCATTAAAATAAAATATAAATTTATTAAATAAGATAAAATGAATTAATGGAAATTTAAAAATAGAGTATTTATTAAATAAATTCAATCTACGTGAAATTTTGTGGAATTAGTTGCATTTTCAACCAGTATATCTTCCACTATTTATTTTTTGTATGTTGGCTGGATATATAGTTTTTATTAAATCTAATATAAATTTATTCTACAAAACTACGAAAAATATTGTGAACATATATTTGAATTCACCGTGACAAGACGAATCTATGGACACCAATCTAGATTATTATTATTATTAATTAAATAAATTATTTTATTCACTAAAATAAAATATATATTTATTAGAGAAGATAAAATGAAATAATTAATGGAATTTAAAAAATAGAGCATTTATTAAATATTTAATACTCCACCCATCTATTTAACAAGAAATTAATAGATATTTAGATTATAAATTTTGATTCTACGGTTGAGCAAAGTCCGAATAGGGGGGCGAAAATTTTGTTCCATGATGTTTTGCCAGGTTAAACGTGAGGCTAATGTTTTAGCGCTCAGATTATCAGTTGTGTGTTCTTATATAATATAACTAGAACGTGAGCGTGTCATTGTGGCATCTAATTACAAATAATAATAAAGGTATATGAAGGTAAGTGCAATCGTTGTTTCTGATAACGAATTGTCTTTTTTAGTTGAATTAAGATTTTGGATAGTGCGAATTGATCTGTTCCAATTTGATTAAAGAAGATGGAGAAGAAATATTGGTTATCGTTGTTTTTTTTTTCCTTTAATGATGAATTGATTTTGTTGGAGTTTGCTTAGGGTTTTGAATTTATTGGAGATGACATATTGAGATTTTTAAATGATGAATTGATTCTGTTGGGGTTGATTTAAGGCTTGAAATTTAATTAGAGAATATAAATTGTATTTTTTAATGATGAATTGATTTTGTTGGAGTTGCGTTAGGACTTAGAATTAGAATGAATAAAACATATTGGTTTTTTGTAATTAAAGTCTAATTTACATGCGTATCACAAATCGGTTCAATTTAACTTAAATTAAGTACTCAATTGCACAACTATAATAGTTGTGCATTTATATATATAAATAAATACCAGCATTTACGTAACACACTACGTGTGTTAAGGGTTTTTATATAAACCAATGAATCTATGATTGAAAAAAAGAGAGAAAATATTGAAAAATAATAAATAAAAGGGAGAAACTTACGCCAATGGGATTCGAACCCTGCACCTTCTACTGAAATAATAACAAATGTATGTACCAGATTCAAATTGAATTAGTAAGATCAACGGATGAGATTTAAATTGAATTACAAACTTAGAAACTTTTTGAATTATTATACTACTTTGAATATACTGTCATATATAAAGTTGATGGGCTAAATCCACCAGATTCATTCAAATTCCAGCCATTCTATGTGAAATGTTGATACGGTTAAGCAGAGTTCGCATAGGGGGACGTATTGGTGTTATTGCTAGGGATCATGAGGGCAATGTTATTGCTTGGTGATTTTTTTTTTTTTTTTTTTTATGTTTTATGGTTGTTGAAAATGCGGAAGGTTGGCCAGTCAAATTAAGAACAAAATTTGTTCGAGATTTTGAGTGGCAACATGTAGTAATTGAAATGGATTTTTATTTGGTGATTAGATCTCTTAAATCGACAAATTTTAGCTTTGCCCCTTTATTTCACTTTTCAAATAAATTCAGGTATTTGATGGAGAATTAAGCTTTGTCAAGTTAAACGTGAGGGTAACGTTTTAGCACATATATTATCGGTGTTCTTATGATGATGTTGGTTTGGTATATTTGTATTATCCACACCAAGATCGTTTTAGCATATACTGTTATAGTGGTATATATGTTACTAGACATGCTTTTTTCAGTTCCAGGATATAGAAGAGATACACATGAGCTAATTGGTGGTGTGTTGATCTTTACATGTCTATCAACAACATTTTACACGTGAAGACTTTCAAGTTCCTTTTCTTTATGTATAAGATTCAATCGGTAGGATGAGGTATAAGGGTTCTCTTCTCTATGGTCTCTGTTCCGGAAGGACTGGTTCTATCCAACCCGAATTCAACCTAGTGCGAAATAATGAAGTTCAGGTCCGGTCTAGCATATACTCGAACCCGTTCCACACCTCTGTTACAAGACCCGAACGCAACATTTTATGATTAAGTTAGTAAGAAGTACATTTTTCTCCGGCCCCCCGGGGGAGGGGGGGGGTGGTCTGCATATACTCTCTAGGCGGGGAAACTCTCTTCGATCTTTGCTCTACTTTCTTGATCCATAACGGGCCTGGGGAACTGATACTCTCTAGGTGGGAAACTCAATTCGATATTCTCTCTACTTTCTTGATCTCCATAACGAGCCAGGAGGGGGGATTAGCTTATACTCTCTAGGTGGAGAAAATGTCTTCGATCTTCTCTGTACTTTATTGATCTCCATGACCGGCCGATTGGGGGGGGGGGGACAATCGTACCTTGTTAAATTATGTTTGTAGAATAATAGTTTTTGTGTCTTTGGTGGGGTGACGCATACCACCGCGAGGTTGTTGGGAACTAGTGGGTTGGAAAAAAACAACCGTAATATGTGAAATTAAGTTTGCCTAATTTTTTGTGTGTGTGTTGTGGGGTGACCACATACCACCGCGAGGTTGTTTGGAACAACCCTATTATTGATTGTGTATACTTTTGTATTTTATTTTGGTTTCGTTTGAGGGATAATTTTTTTTAAAAAAAAACATGTTTTTATTTTTTGAATAAGTTAATTATATTATATGGGCTCACTCGTGATCGAACCTCTTGCATGTAAAAGTTTTAAAAAAAATGTGTCTGTTACTAATTAACAGGTCGGGTACGGTAGGACCCTATTTTTACATTTTCTATAGTTAACATAAATAACACTCAATGATATAATATTGAATGAAGAAGGACTACTGACCGACACCATGATCAACGTTATTCACATAAATTTAACTACCTTATTTTCTCGATTAATTTATTTTAACACCCCCTTTCTATTTATTATTAAAAGTCAACTATACCGTGGCATCGCCACGGGTTAGTACTAGTTCTGTATAATTTAACAGATTTTTCATTTTTAGGTGTCCCATTATTTCTTACATTACCAAAAATGAAAATTACCCTACACATAATAAATAATTAAAAATGAAAATTTTACATTAAAATTAAACCATTAGCCACTAAAATTAACTTTTACCATATTTTTACGTTTTATCAATGTATTATATATTTTTTTTAAATCTAAAAATGCACATCTATTTTAGGGGTGGTCTTAGGAGAGACCACCCTTAGATAAAGACCTAAGAGACTAAGTTTCATTAATTATAAAACAACCCCAAACAAATAACAAGCTACTAAAAACAACCCAACCCAACCAAGGGCCAGAAAGTGGGTATTCGTAAACGGGTATATGGGTATGTATATATAGTAAACCCAGCCCATAAAACACCATTTAATTCGCACACAACCCTAAGCAGCCAGCTGAAAAAATCTATGTTTTGAAACTCGGACCCGGACGTTGACCCGGCCTACCTACTGTAGGAGGTTCAACCGGGTCAACTCGTGTCAACCAGGGTCAACCTACAAAAAATATTTTTAAAAATAAAATATAATGTATACCTTAAAAAGTCAACATATACATTTTTTACCTAAAAAAAAAGATAGAAAACATTGCATAAACGACATATACATCAATTCAATTGCCACAATTCATATAAAATATAGAAATAAAATAACAATCCATAAACCACAATTCATATTGAGTTCAAAATAACAAATAACATCAAAGCATCATAGTTCCAACTTAGTCTCTAAAACATCTTAAGATTGCAACAATCCATAAACAATCAAAACAAAGTTCACTTGAAGATGTTTTTGAACAACAAAGTCGTAAAATGCCTAGCTTTCTTCTCCGGCGCCTTCTCCTTCATTCGGTGGCTCACATCCCCAGTTTTGATCATCTCCCCACATAGGATCATCATCGTCAAGAAGAGTTGTGTCAAGGACATTGTCACTACCTATACGAAAGCCATGATAATGATACAAATTAAATTACCTAACCAAAAGACCAAAACAAAGTAAGGGATAGTGAAATGATACCTTCAACACACTGTGAACTCTCACCAGCATCACCTGTTTCATTTTCAAGCCTCTCCAATTCATCATAGTCTAGCTCTCCATTAGGTTCTTCATCAATTACCCAATGATCAACTCTATCAACACATTCTATATCAATGGGATCATACGAAACTTTCTTTGGACTACAAACAATATAAAAACAAAGGTCAAGCAATCATCAAGACCAATATTCAATACGTTATGTAACTATAACAAAACATGAGTTAAAGAACCATATACCGATTCTTCAAGCGCAGATTGTAGTGTACAAAGACAAGGTCATTAAGCCTTTGATGCTCCAGCCTATTTCTCTTCTTATTGCGCTCACAACCTGAAGAGGATGATGTCTGACTCAGAAGTCTAATGGCAAGATTCTGCAAGTTTGGTGCACCATTGCCAAATATTCTCCACCATTCATCTAAATATGAAGAAATAATTGTGAGTTACAAACATAATATTAATAACACTTATACATATGCAAGACTATATACAATTCAATAAACATACCCGGTCTGATCCTTTTTGCATCTTTTTGAGCAAGTGACATTCCAAACCTACCTTGAGCCTCACGGAACATTGTAAGCTCTGATGTGACACCGTCAGAATCCCCATAAAGCTCTTGAATAAGGTCAAGAAAACCATCATAAGCAAGAGAAGGCATTGGAGTCGCTCTATCATATTGGAATGCTGGATTCAACCAGTATGCAAACAAGCGTGGAGATCCTTCCTCAACATCTTATCCCACCTCTCCTCAATGATATCAACAAATGGTTTGTATCTCCTCTCAACATTATTGAATACAGCCTTTGTACCATTAACAGCTCTTGTCAACCCCTCAAACACATAACCCAAAGAAGGTTTCTCATCAGTGTCACAAATACGCAACAATCTCATCAATGGTTCCGTCACTTTCACAATGAGTAAGCAATTATTCCAAAACCTACTATCAAATACAATGTCTTTCACTCTCTTACCCTTCGCAGTTCTCAAGAACTTTTTAAAACCAGGGTCTATGACCAATGCCTCCAAATGATGTTTATGATCATACAAACTCTTCAATGCAATGAAACTAGTGCCAAATCTAGTAGCTCCAGGAGTAATTATGTCAGTCCATCCAGGCCTTTCACGCAACCAACCACGTGTCCATTTGGTGTTATAAACAAACACAGTGATTCTAGAAGCTCGAAAGATGCAATTGCTTACCCTTTCCATTTTGCCAATATCTTGCAACATCAAATTGATACAGTGAGCAGAGCATGGAGACCAAAAAATCTTAGGATACTCCTTGTGAATCTTAGCCCCAGCAGCTTTGTAGTTAGCTGCATTGTCACTAACCACATGAACAACATTCTCTTTCCCAACATACTCAATGATTCTTGCAAACAGATTATACAAATTATCAGCAGTTGAAGCAGTGTTAGAGACATCACATGACTCAATAAACGATATACCATTAGGGCTATACACCAAGAAATTGATCAAAGATCTACCACGGTTATCAGTCCAACCATCACCCATAATGGTACACCCCTCCTTAACCCACCTAGATCGCAAAGCATCAATGCTTAAAGAAACTTGAGTTTTAGCTTCTTTAAGTAAAGGAACTCTCAATGCATGATAAGTTGGACAAAGGTATCCGACCATGGTTGCTACCTTATTCATTGCGACTTAAAGTATTCGAGTTAATGACATTAAAGGGAATACAAGCATCATAAAACCACAATGCAAATGTATATACTTCATGTTTTCTTTCTTTATTTTGCCATTCTTTTATGCTAGGCTGTTTCAAGTCTAACGATGCATTGCCTTTCATGTAACTCCCTATCGTTTTCATTTTTTTTGTCCCAGAGCCACCAACAGTTTCATCATCGTCAACTACAAACATATCATCCATTTCCATCTTGGTTTGTCTTTCAACATCCCTAGTAGCTAGAACATCATTCATTTCATCACTGATATCTTTAGTAACCTTTACACAACCCGCAACCTCACCTTTCTTGCGTGCTAAATGTTGTTTCACTCTATTAATCCCTCCCCCTTTGAACACTTTTTCACAAAGAGTGCATTGCAGAATCTTATTCTTACCAGATTGTCCAATTTCAACACAATCGCCAAGTCGGATCAACTTTTGACGAATCGAGTGAGCAAATGGAGCATTTTCGGAAGAATTTGCACTAGCGTAAGTCGATGATGGCGTCATTCGTCCATATCCTACAAGATACATATGCATTTACACTAGTCACTAGCAGAAGCTAAATTAAAATTACTAACTAAACAAAACTCAACACTCAAGTAGAAGGATCAACTTAAAAATGCAAGAACAAGATTAATACTTTACTTACCAATTACCAATTGAGCCGATTGAATGAATGAAATGAACAGAGCCGATTGAATGAATGAGACAGAGCCGCAAAACGGCAACAGCAGAGAAGGCGATTCAAATTCAACATAAACTGAAAAGGAAAACATCAATCTTAATGAAACCTCTCCCAAATTCTTCCAAACTGAAAAGGAAAACAGAAACTGAAAAGGAAAACAAAAGTCGAACCTGCAACTCCCAATCGGCCACAGTCCACAAATTCACTCAAACCTGCAACTTCACTAGACCAATATATATATGGGTCCTATTCAAATCCAATCAATCCATTTAGCAAGCTGGAACCAACAAATATACATACCCGCAGCATAATCAATGATTTTCCTACCTGTAGGTTGCGTTGCGTTGAAGGCTTGAAGTGAAGCTTTGCGCTGCGTTGAAGGCTTGAAGATTTTCCAGTTTCCTACCTGCGTTGCGTTGAAGGCTTGAAGATTGAAGCTTTGCGGGTTTGGCGTTTGCAGATTGAGATTGCCATATTGAGATTGGGGCTTTTCGATTTTTGCTTCTGTTTCGGTTTGCAGATTGATTTTGGGCATGGGGGCCGTTTTTTTTTGGTTTTACACTTTATCGTTTTTCTCTTTTTTTTTTTTTTCAGAAAACCGGTTCGAACCGGTTTTTTACCGGGTTTTTACCGGTTTCACCGGTTTTTTACCGAAATCCGAGTTTTTCCGGTTTTGGGGGGTTTTCGGCCTGGACCCCCTCCGAGTGGCGGTTGGACCGGGTCGACCCGCCGGGTTTGATAACATAGGAAAAAATCTTCTCTCTACAATTTCTCTCCCTCGCCAGAATCACGGAAATGACTCATTCTCGCTGAAAAATTTCGAAACACTCCATGTCGACCTGGTTTCTATGTAATCGAGCTAGAAGATATCAATTTTGACCTGTTCAACGTTGTTTCTAATCGATCGAGCTCAGAAACATCAATATCGTAGTGAATTAATGTAAGCTCGCAATATCTCTGTTCTCGACGTGGTTTCTATTGTATTTGAGCTCGGGTTCACTAATCAGGTCGATTGAATCTCTGTTCTCGAAGATTTACTTTTGTTTTATGATGTTTCAAGCTCGATATGTAAAAATTAAGGTGATTATGCACTGATTCGATGTGTTCTCTGTGACTAGATCTGATTCGAGCAGTTCTCTGTGATTAGATGGCAGAATCTGGTTCAAACAATTACAATGCTGAAGACGACAATGATTTGTATGAAACTGGTAATGTTTCTTATGGTTTACATAATGTTTGTGATGATACATGCAAATTTTAGAGAGAAACCTGGCATTATTGTTATACATTATACATGTGATGTTATCTGTCATTATAGCAATGCTACTCCTTATTCCACGTAATGTTTCTGATAATACATGAAAAAATAAAGAAAAAATCCTTGCATGAGTGTAATACATTATTCAAGTGATGTTCTCTGTCATTATAGTAATGTTACTACTTATTCCACATAATGTTTCTGATAACGATTGATAAATTAAAAAGAAAAATCATGTCATGAGTGTAATACATTATACAAGTGATGTTCTCTGTCATTATAGCAATGCTACTTCTTATTCCACGTAATGTTTCTGATAATACATGAAAAAATAAAGAAAAATCCTTGCATGAGTGTAATACATTATACAAGTGATGTTCTCTGTCATTATAGTAATGTTAATACTTATTCCACATAATGTTTCTGATAACGATTGATAAATTAAAAAGAAAAAACCTATCATGAGTGTAATACATTATACAAGTGATGTTCTCAGTCATTATAGCAATGCCACTTCATATTCCACGTAATGTTTCTGATAATACATGAAAAAATAAAGAAAAAATCCAGGCATGAGTGTAATACATTATACAGTTGATGTTCTCTGTCATTATAGTAATGTTACTTGTGATTTCACGTAATGTTTCTGATTGAATGATCTCAATGTTTTTGTTTATAGACAATTCAAATAAAAGTGAAGCAAATGTATTCAACACACCAATTTGCACTCCAATAGGTAAAAAACAATTACAATTTCTCTAGTGTCTCACTTGATATTTTGCCTAATGTTCTTCTGAATATTTGTTGTTATTCTATATTACAGCTGTAAACTCTAATGGTGATACTGTAGAAACAAATGAGATACTGCCTATTGTCATCGTAGGTAATATTAATAAAACACTTTCTATTTAGATGATGTTCGTACACGTTTCTTTAATGTTTATGCTAATATATGTAATGTTATTCGACTAGAACATAATGAACCTGAGATTGATCTGAGCCTTGCTGGCTGCCTAAAAGACAGAATTGGAACTGTTGAGCAATTACATAATCTCTATAGGAAACATGCTTCATTGAAAGGCTTCTCTTTCAGAAAATCAACATCAAGACGTGATTTGGATGGGAAATTGGTTGAGAAGTACTTCGTATTGAGTTGTGCGGGGAGAACTAATGAAGTCAGTCCAGCTATAACCCCTAATCCTCTTGTTCCACTACTAGAAGGTGACAATCCCATGCCCAAACGGAGGAGAGGGAGGAAAAATCAAGAAACAGTCACAAAAACTGATTGCAAGGCATGCATTAGAATGCAGTTTCTTTCCAAGGTAAACTTGTTTATTACATGTATAATGTTTGTATGTATTTTGTTAATATTTTATCTTATTCGTCTAATGTTCTTAGTTTTCTTATTTGTATAATGTTCTATGTTTATGAGTATGATGTTCTATGTTAAATTTGTGATGTTCAGGGGGAAGTAGTAAGTCTGAATTCATCTATTTTGAATGAAGATAATACCAACATCTTCAAGGTGAAGACACACATAATAGATCATAACCACCCTTTAACCAGACCAGCTTGGCAACACTTGCATAGAGTGCAGCGTAATATATCCGGTGAAAAAGCGAAAGCCATTGAAGTTATGGATGATGCAGGATTAAAACCAACTAATACATTCAGGTATCTTGTGAAAAATGTTGGAGGACAAGAAAATGTTGGACACATATTAAAGGACCAACTCAATTTTGTTTCTCGCAAAAGAACGAAGGACATGGGTGGTGCAGATGCACAAAATGTGCTTAATCTCCTCAGGTGTAGATAAGAAGAGGATCCAATGTTCTATTTCAGTCCCAAGTTGGATGAAGATGGGAAGTTATGTTCGTTGTTTTGGCGGGATTCGATGATGAGGGGTGACTATCTTCTTTATGGAGATGTCATGATATTTGACACAACGTATAGGACGAACAAGTATGGACTAATATGTGCTCCATTTGTTGGCATCAACAACCATTGGAACAACGTAATGTTCGGTTGTGCATTCATAACAAATGAAAAAACAGAAACATTCATATGGCTGTTTGAAGAGTTTCTAAAATCAATGGACAACAAGAAGCCAGAAACTATATTCACCGACCAAGATTTTGCAATTTCCAAGTCCATCGATAATGTTGATACTTATATGATGTTGTCTATTATATGAGTAATGTTTATACTTATATGGATAATGTTTCTATGTTGATACTTATATAGATAATGTAAACTTAAAATATGCAATGAAAGCTCTGCAGTATGTAGAATCAAATTCAAAGATTGTGCTTGCCATGAATTAATAGTGTAGCTACTAGCTAAGGATTAAAAATGACTAGAATTCAACTATACACAACTATGTTAAAAACCTACATGTAGATATAGAGTTACCACGTTCTTCTTTTCATCAATTAGAAGTCTTCTTGATCTTCTTCACCTTCTTTGACTGTTCTTGCAATGATTTTAGAGTTTCTTTTGCTAGTCTTTCATCTTCACTAATGACATTCTCCTCCGGTGCGTTTCTTCTATCAACAATAACCTTCTTCTGTTTCGACAATGCAGCCCTCTCGCTATTGAATGAAAGAACATTTTCAATGAGATCATCCCTCATACCATTGATTTCACTTAGGCATAATGATGCGACAATTTCTGCGCGGAGCACACGTCTCTTCGACACCTAAAAAACACAAATATAACATTACTAAAAGCATTACATAAATAATAACAAACATTATGTAAAAATCAAAAGAACATTACTAAAACACAATATAACATTACTAAAAAAGAACATACACATATCTATATAGTTGGAAAACATTACATAAAATACACAAAAACATTATATATGAATCAAAGAACATTACTAATACCTGAGATAAGTCAGCACACTTGAACTTCTTGCCATTGAACATCTCCATTAGTTTCATCACAAAGAGACCGCAGTCATTCTGCTTATCTGTTTTGTACCAGTCAAACTCAATGTAATTCAACTCAAAGTTGCTGACATCCTCCCCACGAGTATGATGATTTCCTTCAACCAGGAACTTCGAGAACACCTCACGCTATGAAATAAAGAAGAAATAACAATAAAAAAAATGACAACCACAAACTAAGTGTGGAAAAAATGGAACAAAAGAATTACCAAACACTTGAAAAGGCTGTTAACAATATCTGGCTCCACATTGTCCAAATTGTTCAAGTAATGAATTTGATTCCTTTCCATGTCAACCACAAATAGAGTGAAATGGTTCTTATAGTACAATGGAATAAAGAAATGTAACACAAAAAACAGTTAAAAAAAACAGTCAGCCAGTTAGTTATAATACTAATCTTCCACACTATATTCATAATGCTCAAGCTTAAAACCGTAATGTTCATACCAATTTAACATTCTGCAGATTGATCCAGTGATCATTTATATTCTTCAGTATCCAGACCTTGAAAGAATTCCCCATGGATTCTACCATTGCTTCCATTCCCTCTCTCTCAAAATAATCTTTATTAGCCTTGTTCTCAAACAAACCACAGAGTAGTGCCCATGGTCGCTAATGAGAAAGAAAAAAAAAAAGAAGGTATAATATGCTCTAATAACAATAACGTTAACAATAATACAAAATAATATAACATCAATGTTTACAAAGAAAATATAAAAAAATGTAGTAAATGAAACATACCGATCCAGCACATCCGAAGCAGAAACGCTCCATCGCCCTATTTGGCCTACACAACTCGCCAAAGTTAAGCGTGAGTGCCCAATACTCAATAATATACGAGTCAATGCACTCACCAAGGAACATGGTGTGAAACTCTTCCTTCAACATAAAATCACTTGAAATCCACACAAAACTGTCTTCAATACTACACATAAGACAAGAAAAAGAAATCTAATTAGACAGTAAGGAAACACAACATTAGACATATATCCATAAATCTTGATCATATAATAAGAAACATAACATAAATAAGCATGAACATTAAACTTACTCTAATAACCAAACATTAACATATTGATCAGTTTCAATTACAACACAAAAACCTCAAAAAACCAAAAACATTAAACAAACAACCAAAAACATTAATCAAACAACTAAAAACATTTATCATAAAGCAAACAACATCATGCCTAATAATGCTAGTTCAGCCTTGTCCAGAATGAGTATTCTTAAGAACATTAATCAAACAACCAACAACATTACTTATAAAACCAACAACATCAACTATAATATGCTAGTACTACCTTGTCCAGCAGGGGTATCACTAAGAACATTAATTAAACAACAAACAACATTACTAATAAAAACAAACAACAGCATGCCTAATATGCTTAGTAGAACCTTGTCCAGCAGGCATATTATTAAGAACATTAATCAAACAACCAACAACATTACTCATAAAGCCAACAACATCAACTATAATATGCTAGTACTACCTTGTCAAACAGGGTTGTTACTAAAAACATTAATCAAACAACAAACAACATTACTCATAAAAACAAGCAACATCATGCCTAATATGCTAAGTGCTTAACAAGATAACACAAAAACTAAGGAAACCTAGTCCAGCACGGGTATACTTAGAACATTACCCAAACAACATCCAACATTACTCATAAAGCCAACAACATCAACTATAATATGCTAGTACTACCTTGTCAAACAGGGGTGTTACTAAGAACACTAATCAAACAACAAACAGCATTACTCATAAAAACAAGCAACATCATGCCTAATATGCTAAGTACTTGACAAGATAACACAAAAACTAAGGAAACCTAGTCCAGCACGAGTATACTTAGAACATTACCCAAACAACATCCAACATAACTCATATAGCCAAAAACATCACATCGCTAAAAAACAAAAACAAAACCCCGCCAAAAAAACAGAAAGTGATACTTCACTTGAATCCTTACCAGCAACATTCCTAATCAGATCCTTACCAGCAATGTTCCTAATAAGAGGCAACTCAGAAAGTGGTACTTCACTTGAATCCGCCATTATTAGCCTAATACACAGAAAACACCAGAAAAAACTAAAAATCGACAATGAAAACGGAAACGAAACCCTAGATGAAAGAAAAAACAATGGAAAGGGACTTACAGTACAAAATCGACGATGACAAACGGAAGAAACCACCGGAAAATGCACAAATTAAACTAAACCGTCGACAATGAAAAACGGAAGAAACCACCGGAAACTAGGAAGTTTTCTCTCTTTTCTCTCGTTTCAGAAACTGGCGTGATGAAGAAGAAGAATGAAAGTGACTGTTCAGTTTCAAATTGAATATAGGGAAAATTACATACACCACCCCTGCTAGACGCCTCTGTAACAGATGACTACCATCTAGTTCAACAATTACATTTAGGTCCATTAATCCATTTTTGTGTTGACCAGCTTAAGTCACCTATCAACTTATTCACAAACCAAACAGATCCTTACCAATTCTTTCTAATTTTTTTTTTTTAAACAAGATCTGTGATAATAGCATAAAACCGAACCGTAATTAATTGTCTGATAGAATCGAATGAGATTAAACTTGTCAAAACAAAAACATCAGAACAAACAGATTGGCAAAAGAATTACAAGGTAATGTTGATTTTCTCTGTTTGCCTGGAATAATCAGCGAAACTATGCTTCACAACAACCAAATAGAAGTAGGAGTCGTGCTTTTTTTAATACATAGGATAGTAAGAACTCTGCTTTCCCGTAGTCTGCAAGTAGACATCATGGAAGCTCCATGGCTGACTTCAATGGAAGCTTCTTGATGGAAGCTCCACCACGGAACCACCATGGAAGCTCCACCACGGCCGGAACCACCATTCCAGATCTGCCATTGCCGGAACCACTATGGAAGCTCCACCACGGAGCTTCCATTCCGGATCTGGAAGCTCCATTCCAGATCTTCCATGGCCATGGCCAATGGATCAGGGCGGAGGTGGTGGTGAAGGTGGAGGGGAGGGCGTAGGTGGTGGTGAAGGTGGAGTAGGCGGTGGTGGAGGGGATGAATGGATGAAGCATGGCCTGCTCCAATTTGTGATTAAATTGGCTTCTTTCTCATCATCTGATTCGATCGATCGATCTCTTCTTTCTTCTTAATCTTCTTCTTTCTGGAGCAGGCAGTTTCTTCATAATCTTCTTCTTTCTTTTCCTTTTACCTTTTTCTTTTTAATTGAATTTTAAAAAAATTATATTAATTTTTTATTCATAGTGCGTGTATTTCACGCGACGTTTTGACGAAAAATGTCATAATTCATCATAATTCGCACTAAAACTGTCAAAATTGACGGAGCTGTCAAATTGAATTAACGGAGTATACAAATTGGACAAAAAATCAAGTTAAGGTACCAAAATCGGACGATAACAAATAAAGGTACCAAAACCGGAAACGTAACAACTTAGGGTACCTTTTTAGATTGCAAAATAGATTTTGATGGGCACTTCCATTTTCTGTCAATTTGGCCCATGCATATTTTACCACTAAGCCTAGTTTTTTTGAAAAAAAACGGTAAATAAATTATTACAAGTGACTACTTGATAAATTTAATTCAATTACATTGAAGTCCTCACGTGCTTCTCACGTGATCAGTCATTAGGTAAGGCTGTTTGGTGATTTTGAAAAGCTGAAATTGGAACAGGGGCAAATATGGTGTTTCCTGGCTTAAGTTCGCGAAAAGTCAAATTCGTGGACCTAGATGTAATTGTTTTGTATTGAGTAGGATTTGCATGTAATTGTTGAATTAAGTGGTAGTCATCTGCAAGATAAAAATCTAACAGGGGGCCTATATGTAATTGCCCCTTGAATATAATATGGAAGAAAAAAAAAACCGCCCAACCATTAATTTAACCCGGTAACCCGCGAAAATCGATATAACCCGGAATCATGACCCGCGAGAATTGGCCACTAATGTGTCAAATTGCATTTCAGTCCGTCTTTTTCGCCTCTATGAAGTCTTAGTCTCTCCTAAGACTTTGTGATTTTAATATATGATAAGTTACTTAGTACTTATGCATACCCTTCAAATTCATTAGAAATGGGAAGATGGGTATATAACACATGCATAAATTAAATTCGAGTCATACTTAGACTCATGTAACTTAGTAATCTCTTGAACAAAATTATCATCCATATTGGGTTCTTAACATACTATAAAATTACAAAATCACAAAGACATCATCCACGCCAAAGACCATAGAACGGTGGTGTTATTTCACAAACCAGATAATACGACTCCGATTACATTCCTAGTGATGATGATGGCCTGGCAACTTAGCCTTAATTAATCTTCTCCATTATCCCTTCCCTTCAGTTCTTCTCGCCGGTCACTGCACCAGCCGCGCATATGCGTCTGATCTAATCAACTCCACTCGTCGTATAAATGGGTTCTAGCATGTGGTATAGCCTTTGAAATGTGTCCTCGTTGATTCTTTAGTAAAACATGAAAAAGAAATGTGAGATATGATATATTTTGTTTGATGAAACTCTAAGGAGCAGAATGAATTGATAACTTACCAAGCAACTTCATAACCATACAGTGTCAAACCGTCCAATGAAAGCAATAGGATTAGACGGACCTTAACCGCAATCGGAATCTCCATACAACTCATTATGCGTCTGAATTTACTACATCTATTGTAGCCGTGTTCAACAAACTCACTGGGACACTTGGTGAGATTCATGATTCTTATGTTTGAGGAAGAGCCGATACATACGAATTTATAGAGGCTGGAGGATGAAATTCAGAGCTTCATTTGAGAATAGAGCACTTCCATGTTTATGTTTATTTATAGAATAAATTGGATTTGAACTCATTGTAATACGTTTACTGCTCAATTTTTAGGAAAATGTATCATTCTTGTAACCTATCATCTTAGTGCAAATATATATTATCCTAATATTGAGGGATTTTATTTTTAAATTTGTTCAAAACTATATTTAGCTAATGATGGCGTAGTCTTCCGGTTGAATTGAGATTTGGTGGATGATATAAAGATGTTAAGATTACTTTGTTGAGATTTAATTGGATTGTTTAGATTATTTGCTATAAATAAAAAGATCCCGAAGATACTAAGCTTGTATTTGCAAATGCTTAAATAAAGTGTTTTTGTGATTTTGAATTAATAAAAACAGTTTTTTAGTGTTTTATATTACAACTTCTGCTACAACTTTTCTGGAAAGAAGCAGGTAACCGTCAGAAGCAGAGAAGCAACCCAATAACTGCTTAAAGCAAGTAGTAGCTTTTTTTCAATTAAAAATAAATAATTAAATTAATTTTTGCAAACACTAAAACTTCTGCTTTTACAATTTTAAGCTGCTTTTTATATGATATATCAAACACTACTAACTTTTGCTTAAAATCAACTTTTAGTAAAAACAGACAAAAAAGCACAAGTAAAAGCATTTGCAAACACACACTAAATGTAGTTATGAAAATTAAAACATTTTAGTGTGAATTAAAATTCATTTTTTCTTGACTTGAATTTGCCACGCCAGCTCTTTTGGGTATGTGACATCTCTTTTTTAATTTACATCATCACTTTTATCCCCCCTCTCTCTCTTTATATATATATATATATATATATATATAAACTTATATTCATACAATAAATTAGTTTTGGGGCTAAAACTACTCACTTTTTTTGTTCTCAAGAGGGAGGGAGATGCATAAGTAGCGCAAATAGTAAGCATACAACAAAAATATCACAGCGCAGGGTTGATATCATCAATGTATATAATGGAGCATTAAACAGAACTGATGCATAATGATAATACAGCACAATTTCAAGTTTGGACAAATTTCATTCCTTCAAAAGCTCCAGATACTCTAAATAGACTCTGCTGAACAGCACCTGTAGCCGCTGCATCATCAGAATTCGATTAAATTACAGAAAAATAGAAAGATACACGTTCGAGCAAATGACAGCAGCCAAGATAAACACACACGGTTCATATGCACCACCAGCCATAAGACTCCAGTTTTCCAGGACAAGGAAGAGCAAAAAGGTTGATTTCCAAACTCACAGCTCACTAGCTTTCTAGTTCACCAGAGATGACAAAGGGGTTGCTTTCTCGGAATCATATTGTTATAACAGTCTCGCCGATAGTGAAAGTTTTGGTCTCTTGGGTTTGTAGTTCTTCGACCTCTTGATCTTCCATGGTCTCCAAATCATCCTCCAGATAATCTTCATAACTGTTGCGGTCCCAGTTCTTGTACCTCCTCTCATAATCTTCATCATACCTTGTCAAAATTCGGTTATTGTAGTGGACATATACAAGGGACTCTGCACGATCAGAATTGAACTTATTCCTTTTAGCATTCTCGACGAAACTGTAAGAGCTCAATTCTCTCCCTGCAACAGAGCTGTTGATGCTTTGAGACAGCACTTTAATGGCCAGCGCGTAAAGCTGGGGTGCAGCTACCCCATACAGGTTCCACCACTCTAATGGAGTCATGTTCTTCCTATCCTCGATGGCTTCTGGTCTTCCAAAAACTCCTCCATCGCTGGTGAAGTCACTGAGTTGCTTTCGAATGACGGATGCATCCTGTGCGCTGGTGAGTTTGCTGATGGCACTTAAATAAACACTCTGCACGAATGGATCTGCATGAGGTTTACTTCTTTTCGGACTTCCGTTGGATTGCAACCACGACTCTGAATAGTATTTAGGGTTGAGCACATAAGAGAGCATAATCAGAGGGAAATTTGCTTTATCCCATCTTTTCATAACCAATTTTTCAACTTCTGAGATCATTTCCGGTTGGTCCTGATCCAAGCCCTCTTTAATGGAAACTACCATGTCCTCCATTTTTTGGTACACGTCACCAATCGCAGCTGCATCAGAATAACAATACTGAATCATTTTCCCAATAGGCCTTGTGAAAAAACGCATAAACTCCAGATCCCTCCAGAAATGTTCGTCCAGTATTATTTCTTTGGCCGTATCATGTGTTAACATGGCCTTTGAGGTTCCTCTCATCGACTCCCATTCATCATCATCGGAAACCATACTAATCAGAGTCTCCTTTAACTTGTACAGCCGTTCCATCTCCACACAATGGTGGCCATATCTTGTTTTTTTCACCTGAAGCACCTTCAAAGCAGGGAACTTTCTGAAAATATTCACCACAAGACTGTGGTTTCTTATGAAATTACCTAGTTCTTCCACCTTCTCATAGCATACCCCAATAAACTTCAAAGACTCCTCTGCTGATTGTGTTATGTCTTCCATCAAAAGACTCAGTGTATGGGGCACGCATGGAGACCAAAACACATGGGGCAACTTCTCCGTGATAATTTTCCCAGCAGCTTGACACCATGATGTGTTATCTGTCAAAATTTGCACAACATTGTACTTTCCCACAGTTTCAACCTGTTTTAGTAATACATCAGCAACATATATAGTGCTCTTCTCCTCCCCACAAGTATCGAGAGCAGATAGGAAAGCAGGCTTGCCTGAACAAACAGCAAAGACATTGATGAGTGGTCGAACATTGCTCCAGCCACTAGAGACAATGGAAACCCCATGTTGAGACCAATCCCGCTTTGAAATCGACAACTGATTATCAACAGCAGTTCTCTCCTTGTCCAGCAATGTGGTCTTAATTTTCTCAGAACTCGGCGCCTCGTACCCTCTAGGAGCTTCATTTATAGCTTTAACTGCATCCTTCCAAAATGGAGACCTTGCCACATTAAAGGGAATCCCACAACTGTAGAAAAACCGTGCAATCTTAGCATCAGCCTCATCTCTTGCGGATACCTTGAACATATCCTTGACACTCGTGACAGATCGGCGCTTTCCATCAGCACTGTGTGAAGCAGGAGTTTCGGTTGGTTTTCTTTTACGCAAAACCCCTCCAAACATATCCCTTGCATCTTCTTCTTCTTTTCTCAAATCTTCTCTTTGGGTAGGTGATAATTTGGAGCAGAGAATAATTCCTGGAGTCTTCTCTCCTTTTTTTACACCAATCAAGTGCGCTCTTATACGGGAATAGGATCCTGTATATGCGTCCACTCTGCAACCAAAGTTGCATATCCATTTGTTATCTCTTCTATCCCCAACTATAGTGATATACCTCCTCAACGGAGTAGTACTGAAATCATCAGTTACTACTGTTGACAAAGGTTCTGCATCATCAGACTTGACCATTGCCATATTTCAAAACCTGAAGCAATGATAACAATTGCAGAAGCCCTTATGTCAGACAGAAAACATATAATGGCAACGATCACGACCAAGTCTCACCGAATTCAAGAAAAAAGGATTCCTTCATCTTGTTAGAAAAGAAACACACCATGACTGTAAGAACTAATCCGAAATAAGCACATAATAACACACAAATATTTACATTTAAAGCTAAATGGCATGAAATTCTCCAAAATACTGCATCATAACCCGCAAGTACTAGAACTGAAACCATGACATGCGAATTTGTGAGTTGGCTCCGGAAGGACAATTACGTGAAGTTGATAAATAACTTACCATTTCCTAAAAGAAATTAGCACAAGGCTACTGAGCTGAAATCTAATCCAAATTGGAGTAGTAAGCTTGATAAATAAGAGTTGATTTCAAGTGTAGACACAACAATGAGTGATAAAAAAAACCATCTTTTTCTAGGAAAAAAGGAAAAGGAAACTTCCGGAAATCAGATGACAGACTCTTTTGTATTTGATTTCCTCAAATTCAATGTTTTGGGTGATGAAACTGGTACATAGAAAGTGAGAATTACCAGATTTTACTTACACATCGAAAGCAAAATCTGGTGAGAAAAGAGAAAGGAAAGGTGGAAATCCCAAATTGGTAAACCCTAGCCTAGGTAAAGAAAAGAAGAAATCAAAGGAACAATTGCATTTCATTATCTAGAGCGGCAAGAAATACGGAAGAGCTTACCGAGAGTGTGACTGATTCGATTCGCCGGTTGGAAGGTTGGAAGGAGAAGATTAGAACGCGAATTGAAAGCGATAAATGTTTTCTTAACCACGACACGACATCACATGGGTGGATTGGATAGAATAGAATAGAATAGAATAGACACGAACTAACTAACTTAATCGCCTTTTCCTTTTTCTTTTGCTTTGGGCTCGGATACTTAATGGGCCTGGACTGGACGCCTTCCAATTCATTACAATAGTAGTATCTCTTAAAATATCGGTTGCGGAATATGTCAGTTTGAGAGTCATGTAATATTGGAGATTTGTTACTTTTTGTTAAATTTCGGAGATATTTTAAACCATAACTCTACAAAGATGAATATATGTATATAGCATGTTAGGATTAATTTGGAAGATTAATTGATGGAGTTTGGTGTGAAGTTCTTACTTGGGGAAAAGAATATTGGTGCTTTTGTGTAAATGTAAAAATTCACATTTTATTAAAAATAATTAATATATTGTGTGAAATTTCCCATATTAATATAATATTCAATAGCGAACACGTAATAAAAATGTTCTATGCTCAAACGTGGTGAGTTTTGTTTAAATATATTATGGATATTACCTACTAATATCATTTGTCTTTACAAAATTTAAAAAGAAAATATAGCACAAGTTTTTACAGCACTAGCAAAGGTGAGAATGAAGGTGGTGAACTATAGTTGAAACCCCGTGAAAGAATACTTTATAAATGAATAAAGTTCTTCCATAAATAACACAGTCTCAACTTGGGACCAATTATAAATTCAAATTATCCACATTGTAATATTCATTAACTTTTTGTCATGTCTTGAGTAATCTCTTATTTCTAAAGGGGCGGAACCAAAAGGGTGTGCATGGGCGCGGCCGCATCAACTTAGATGAACTTCCGATGAGTAGTGGTGCCTTACACATGTTACATGATGTAATATTGTTGAGGGTAAAAGTCCCCCAACCACTTAATGAATTTTCCTTTCTTTCCTTCACTCTAAGTACCTAGACACCTTCGAGTAAGAACCACCTTGCTTATAAGAACCAAAGAGTAAGAGCCCGTAAGAACCGTCGTACTGATAAGAGGTGATGCGTAAGGACCTGCACAAGTAGCTTGGGGGGGGGGGGTTAGGACCCGGTTTGCCAAGCGTCAAACCGGTTAAAGACTTTACTCAAGAGAGATCAAGATCTCGTATAATGTTGGATTAGCTTATACGATCACTTACCTTTGCATGGGGAAGTGTGCCCTATTTATAGGATTTTCTCAAAGAGGAAGGACTCCTCTGGATCGCGCCAAGTGTAAGGCCTCGATCGAGCCACCAAGGCTTGTTTAGGCCCATGGCCCAATAACGACACTTACACTACAAAAAATCTGGTCTGTAGCGACGGATAGATCCGTCGCTACAGACCAGCTATCCGTCGCCCCAGCTCTGGCGACGGATAGAAATTCCGTCGCCCCACTGGAGCTGTGGCGACGGATAATAATCCGTCGTCCAATTCGCGACGGATTGGACGACGGATTATCATTTTTGACCTTTTTTTTTTAATTGATTATTGGCGACCTTTTTTTTAAATTGATCCGTCGCCCCATTGCTATTTTTTAAAAAAAAAAAATCCGTATTCGAATTTTTATATTCGTATACGGATTAATTCGTATCCAATTTGTATTCGTATACGAGATATTGATTTGTATTCGTATACGGATTAATTTGTATTCGAATTTTTATATTCGTATCCAATTTGTATTCGTACGGTGCGGTGGTGGTGGGAGGAGAAAGGTGGTGCGGTGGTGGCAGTGGTGGTGGCAGGGTGGTGGTGGTGCGGTGGTGGTGGTGGTGGTGGCAGGGTGGTGGTGGGAGGAGGAAAGGTGGTGGTGGTGGCAGGGTGGTGGAGGGAGGAGGAAAGGTGGTGGTGGTGGCATGGTGGTGGTGGTGGTGGAGGAGATGGTGGTGGTGGCAGGGTGGTGGTGCGGTGGTGGTGGGAGGAGAGAGGTGGTGGTGGTGGTGGTGGCAGGGTGGTGGTGGTGCGGTGGTGGTGGTGGTGGCAGGGTGGTGGTGGGAGGAGGAAAGGTGGTGGTGGTGGCAGGGTGGTGGTGGTGGTGGGAGGAGAGAGGTGGTGGTGGTGGTGGTGGTGGTGGAGATGGTGGTGGAGGAGGAGGAGAGGAGAAATGGAGGAGAGGTGGTGGAGGAAAGGAGGTGGTGGAGGATGGTGGTGGTGGTGGAGGATGGTGGTGGTGGGAGGAGGAGGAGAGGAGAAATGGAGGAGAAGTGGTGGAGGAGTTATATTTTTTTTTTTAGGCTTTTAGCGACAGATAGATCTAGATCTATCCGTCGCTAACGTTTTTTTTTTTTTATTTTCCGGTTATATAGCGACGGATAGATCTATCCGTCGCTAAATTTTTTTTTTTTTTTAATTTTGGTCAACGCTCTGTAGCGACGGATAACTTTTATCCGTCGCCCCAATTAGCGATCCGTCGCTACAGGGGCGACGGATAAATCTTTCCGTCCCGTTACAACAGAATTCTTATAGTGTTAGCCTATACCATTTTGGGCTTTTAGGGGTAGTTTAGTCATTATTGAGAGAGTTTTAGAGGGTGTGACATAGTCTGCCGAGGTCCAATGGTCCGGAGAGGTTGGTCCGAACGCTTGGTCCCGACCGTATTGGGCTGTCTATGGGGAAGTTCCCTAGGTTTGCCCAACTCTTCCGATTCAGACCTTATGGCTCGAACCTCCCTACTCTCTAGTGCCAGTGTACTTGGTTGCCTGTGAGATTGTCGTGTTGGGTCCGAATGATCGTCCGTATCGGATCTAGATGGGTCGGCCAGGAGGCCCAGGGTCGGACCCAGTATCGTTTAAGTATTATGTCCCCCTTTCTAGGCAGGTTCGGACCATGGTGGGTCGGACCTGAGGGCCTAGGGTCGGACCTATGGGTCGGATCATTGTGTCTCGGGTCCTTTAGACAACTCGGGACGTCTCAGGATTCGTTCCAAGGTGCCTATGACGGATTGGACATATTTTCGTATCAACATATGTCCCCCTAGTTTCCAAGTATCTTAGTAGAAGATAGTTGTGGAACTATTGGTTGAGATCGATGAGGATGGGTCGTTCCTTGGTCCAATCCGCCTCTCGTAAGCAGAAAAAAGGTGCAATCCGTGCTTCGTAAGGTCCTTGACTTAGTCTCCCCCCCCCCCTTTTCTTTTTTACCTTTGTTGCTGTCCGAGGGACAGGGTTCGGAGTGCAACAAAGTTAAGAAAGAAAATGGTATTTGTAAGCGAGACTAAGTGTAGACTGAGAACGTCGACGTTGTAACTTTGGTAGGTTACGGGTTAATCCGTAGATGAGTGTCCTATCCGAACCAAACTCTCTTGTAAAGAGAAGGTCCGAAGGAAAACGTCCGAGTGGACGAGGGTCCATATGTGGGCAAGTGATTTTTGCCTGGAAAAGTTCCGGGGCGTCCGATGGGTAGTCATCCGAGGCCTGAGTGTTGTCTTCCGCCCGAAAGTGGGGAAGTTTGTTGTATGCGTCTTTGTTATCGCAAAGTAAGTTTTTTTTTACCGATTCGTCATTTCACTTGGTATTATTGTACTACACCGTTGGATATTTTTTATCTATGATTGAGATTTAATCCCGAAAAATCGTGACGGTTGGAGTTCCAGATATAGCCCTCTATAAATAGGGGCCTAAGTCGCTTTCATTCTTCACTTTTAGAGAGAAGATTTTTGTTCCTGAGCATATCCGAAGTAGTTACCCAATCCGAAGCGAGTCAAGAGAGGTCCGTAGTGCGTGTTTCCGTGCGAAGTCAGCTACCTTCCATCCAACCATCCGAATACAAGTAAGTTTGCTTCTTTCGTTGCGTGATTCCATTTCCTTTGTTTGTTGTCTTTTCCATTAAGCTGCTCGGATGTATGCCCATGATGCGTAGGTTAGTAATAACCAATGTTTTGGCTATGTTGTCTAACACCGAGTAACCATCTTACTGACTCCGAACTAACTTCCTCCGGTAGATTCGCTTTCTTGTCCCCGATTTTTAAATTTTTTCCTCCTTTTTTAATATACATAAACGGCCTCTCGGACTGCCATTTTAAAGCTTACGAAATTGCTTTCTCCTTTCCTTAGGATGTCCGAGAGTGATAGTCAGAACCGATCCGAGGCTGAGGGATATGTCTCCGACGTGTCATCTTTATCCGACAACTCCGAGGAGATTGACATTGTTGGCGATGACGAGTCCGTAGAGCTGGAGCAATCTCCCCGTCCGAGCCGAGAAGAGCCCGAGGTAAGCTCCTTGCTTCAGTTAGTTGTTCCAGGTTGAGGGTCTCCGAAGCATCGGGATTACCTGCGAGTCTCTAATGTGCAGGGTGTTGGTGCGGCTCAAGAGACAAGCTTGCGGACTATAGGAGCTCGCCATCCGGCCGGTCCTGGGAAGGAGCCCGAACTTCCGGTAGAGATTCGATCCCTCATTCGCAACCTAGGTTATAATTTTAGGAGTAACCCTAACCGAATTCCGTTCGTTTCGGATCCGCAGGAGCCTAACATCGAGGAGGTGCATGATACCTCCGAGGCGCCTCCCGAGTTAGGTATGTTCGAAGAAGGTGTTGAGGATCGGGACCAAGTAGCTGTTCCCCTTCGGACGGTAGTAGAGTTGGGTTCGTCGTCTGAGGATGATAGAGTGGAGGAAGAGGTCCGTGCTGAGGATGTTGGTTCCGAGGAGGAGGAGGAAGAAGAAATGCTGTCTGCCCATGTTTTTCGGAGGGAATCTGCTGGTCAAGCGGGCACAAGTCACCAGGTAACCGAAGAGGAATTGCCCGAGGGTCTTAGGAGGGGTGAAGACGTGTTCCGGGTGAAGTTCCCTCGGACAAGGGACGAGGTTACGCATCCTGATCCGGAGGGTGAAATGAATGAGGAAGGTACATTGCCCACATGTCCTTCAATTGTGATGGCTGAGGAGGTGGAGGAACTTCGGAGGAAATATGAGATTTCGGAGTGTGTGGAAATTCTCATTCTGGATGAGTCGCACGCTTTCTACAATTCACCTCCGGGGTATATGTGCGTTCATGAAATAAGTCTTCATTGTGGGTGGCGGTTGCCTGTATCATCCGAGTTTTTGGAGATTTTGAGCAGCATGGGGTTAAGTCCGCACCAAATCATCCCCAACTCGCTCGGAAATTTGATATGCTTCGGGGTGATGTGTAGATATAAGGACATCCCAGTCACGTTTGATAACTTTCGGAAGTTATTCAACATTAGTGTAAGTAATAGAAATACTTTGTTTTATACGTTCGTATGTAACCAAGCGTATACATTTTTTGTCGATCCACTCTCTTCGTTGGGAATAAACTGGTGGAAGAGATACTTCTTCGTCCGGCCCGCTTTGAAACAAGGCCAATCCGAAGCGGAAAGGCCAAAGTGGCAATTTGAGAAGAAATTTTTTCGAGGCAGGCTGCCAGACTGGAAACCTCCGGCTCGGAACGTCCCTTTATGGATGCAAGCTCTCCATCGGAATCAGGATCCGGAGAAATACTTCTGTTGGTCCAGATAACGGCAAAGTAAAAGACTAGAGGGGGGGGGTGAATAGTCTTTTAAAAACTTTTGTCGATAACAACTATTTCTCAGATATCTGAATAGATATCTGATACTTAGAATCAGGGCGCGGAAGACTTAATAAAGATAAGTGCAGAAACAGTTAATGTGTGTGTTTGTGTGTTGCTGAAGAGTAAATACAGAAAGGTAAATAACACAGCAAGTATAGTGGTATCTGGAGGTGGCGTAATCCTCCAACTAATCCACTTCGGTCTATCAGAGACCTAGAATTCACTAGAACAGATAATTGAGTTCTCCTTACAATAATATTATTATAAGATTCTTAACAATTGGTTCCCAACCAAATGGTCCCCCTGAGTTGTTCCCCGGCTTTCACAGCCAAGTACTTCCTGTACTCAGAAACCTTTGAGTTATTCCCTAGCTTCCCAAGCTAAGTACTTCCTATACTCAATAACCTTGGAGTTATTCCTTAGTTTCTCAAATCAAGTACTTCCTATACTCCGGTAACCTTGGAGTTATTCCCTGATTTTTCAAACTAAGTACTTCCTGTACTCCACGCCAGTTATGGTGTTGGTTTTTTGTTTGAGTTGTCAGATGAGCTTCTTTAATAACTTATTCAGTTATTCAGAGAGCTCTGTGAATCAAGGTACTTAATACACTTTACAGCGTATGGTATCTTGTTCGATTTTACTGACCCAAGTCTTATGATATCTGTTCAAGAGAATGAATCTCAGATAGTTGATCTTTTGATTCAACTCCTTCACAGATAGCTTTGCTTGTTTAGGATCAGGACACTTAGAACTTCAGTGTTACTCAAGATCAAAAGCTTTGGTCGCAACAGAAAGCTTTGTGAGTAAGTAAGTTGCTTTGAGAGAGTAAGACGTTCAGCGTTTGTATGCAGTTCAAGGTGTGTCTAAGGTGTCTTCTCAATCAATCTAAGTGTTGATATTTATAGATGAATTTGAGTGCCGTTTGAATAGTATCCGTTAGGCTCAAATTCAAACTATCGATATCTCATGTATAATCTTTATGTGAGTTTTGTCTTCTTCTCAGAAGATGCCGTTACTTTTATTCAGACATCTCTGTCCGTGCATTTAATGCATTGTACTATACTTTTGTCATGTAGTGAACGGAACTATGCTTTGTATCAGAGACTAGTGTTATCTGATTCTTTGCACGTCCTTATCTTCATTCTTCAGATACCACTTGTATTTATTGAAACAATTTTGTTTGCAATATACATTTCTTTTTCAGAAACGTGGTTAAAGCTCAAGGTATCTGAGAATAGATATCTGTGGACACTTTCCTTGTTTTCAGATATGTCTTTTATTTCTCAGATATCTCTTGTGACACAGTTTGTTAGAAACTATTCGTGTCTTCAAGATATCTGGCTAAGATATCTGAACAACAGATTCAGTAATCTTGTGTAGTTTTCTTCAAGTCTTCAATGTCGTTGAGCTTGTTCTGCTTGGATGTCTTCTTCTTGGTCTTCTCTTCATAAAATAAAAAATTACATTTTGAGACCAAACATCCTATACAAGATTAGCTAGACTATCATACTTAGTGGGTTTCCTCTTTTACAATGTTCAAGTGAACCAAGAGTACTAATCACCTTTCTGAGACTAAGTTAAGTCATCATGTTGCTGATCAAAACTAAATAGATATTCTTTACAAAATATCTAACAAAATTCCTCACAAATTTCTCAAGAAATTTCCCAACAAATTTCCCCCTTTTTGATCAGTCAACGATGACTATCTTCCCTATTACAAATCTGGATGAGGAAACAATCCACCACTTAATCATTTCTTATGATCTTTCAATTCATATAATTAAGTGCAGAAAGTAAACATCAACCAAATCACAAGGTGTGATCTTTGCTGACAAGTTATCTTTTATAGAATACTATCTGAGAGTAAGTTCTTCAGATAAGTTACAAATAAAGATTACAGATAACTTCAATACATGATACAATTAAGCTCAGTCAGCAAAAATACAAAAAAAAAAACTACATAGTAAATTAGGACAACAGGAGTAACCAAGCTCCAAGTAAACATCCTAATAGACTAGTCTTCAAGTCTTCAATCTTCAAGTCTTCAACAGTATTTCTATGGATCGATTGCAAATTTCCTATCTCCAAACCTTTTGATGTCATCGAATAATCATAGAGAAGAGTTCGACGAGCATCTACGTATGCGTGGCAAATCCACAGACCTCTTTGTAGGTTTTGGTAGGATTTTTCTTGACAAAATGCTTGACCCATAGGTACTTTCCCCACTTCCAGGCATGCTCTATTATGATATCTGAAAGCTTGAAGTATTCGTAGATAATCTTCAGATATCTGATGTCACCCTTGTATTGATCTTCTGTTAGATAGAACGACTCATAGGGTTCCACAGCAAGTCTTGGTCTTGTGCCTGTTCCTGTGATATTCAGAATTTTGTGCACATCATCTGGCTTTCCATATGGACAATCATCAGAGAGGTCCTTCTTCATGGCTTCAGTTCTCTTGACAACTTTAAAATCCAACCATGCTTTGATGTGATTGGTGTTGATCAAGGTAGGTTTATCCTTTCTCCATGCCATGAGTTGTTTATGGATTGGTTCTGGAAATCTTGAATTTACCAATAGATGCTTAAGTTCCAGAATCCAATAGCCATTCTTTTGATTGATGCACCTGTAGACAGAGGAATCATTTTCATACTTCACATACTCTATTTTGGCTTCTTCTGGCCTGAGTGGAAGTTGACTTTGTCTTTGCTCAGCTCTCAGTCTGTTCCTTCTCTGTCTTGAATTCTCTTTGGGGTTGTTGCTTGAAGAACCACCACCCTGGATAGACTTGGTATTTCCAGATGGTGTTTTAGCTGCTAGTGGCTTTGCAGCTATGGGCTCAGTTAGGCTTTCAATTTTCCTTTTTCTGTGAAGAGGAGCTTCATCTTCATCAGTTTCCTCATCATCATCAAGATTAGATCTTGTGAGAGTTTTACAGCCTTCTTCATTGCCCTGGGACTTGATTTGACCTTCTTCTTCTTCTTCAGAAGATTCATCAATCCCTCTAACTTGTCTTCTCCTTGGAGCCTTGGTACTCCTTGGAGGTTTCTGTGCCATGGCCCTTGTTATCATTTTGGTTCCTTCAGTAGGTTTCTGGGAAGTAGCTACTGTTTGCAAAGCAGCTTGGCTTGAGGAGGGTTCATTGATTCTGTGTGGTGGCAGGGAAGTTTTTCTTCTCCCTTTCTGAGCCGCACCAGCTCCAGATTTCTTCTTGTTTTCATCTCCTTCTTCCCATTCCCCCTGACTTTGAGGTCCAGATTTGTACTTTTTTTCCCCCTAGTCATTGTTGGCTGACTCAGTCTCATAAAGGAATCTGAGAGAGAGTCAAAATGCCCTTGTAAATAGTTATAGGCAGTGACCAACTTCTGAAGTTCGGTTTTGAGCTACTGATTTTGCTTGATAAGTCCGTTGTCCTTATCAGTGAACTCTGCCAATGGGCCTAGGATGGCATCTGCTTTTCCAGCAGTGTAACTTGCCTCTTGAAGAGATTTTTCAGCTAAAGACGCATCATCGTCCCTTATCATTCCCAGATCTTTCTGAGCAATGACTATGCTAGTTGTTCTCTGAGTGATGAGCTCAGTGAACTTTCTCATTTCAGAGGGGACGGAGGCAATTACTTCCTTGTTCTGTGAAGACATCTCCTTTTTAAGTTGTGTCAGTACTTGACACCTGTTCATGTATTCATGGGAGTGGACGTTTGGCAGTTTGCTGAATATTGTAGGAGCAATCAGCTTCCTTTTCAAGTGAGAAACCGCTAAATGTTCATTGCGATTACGCCAAAGTCTTGTCTTCTTCATCATCCGAGGTGATCACCAGGTGATCTTCATCCTCTTGGACATTTTCATCGATTGTATCGAGTCCAAAGAACCATCTCATAGATTGGTTTCTTTCCTTTATGGGAGGATGGTACTTCTTTCGAAGATGATGCAGCCTTAGCATCATGCTTGACTTCAGATACTTCTTCAGTATCGAGATCTTTGGTGATATCATGCACAGCATCCTGTAGCTCTTTAACCTCAGAGTAAGCAATCATTTCTTCTAAGTATAGATCTTGTAGTTGATCAATCTTATCTCTGGATTTAGCTATTTGGTCTTCCAGTTGAAGATGGAGCTGTTGTTCTTCTTCCAACAGTTGTCTGAGTTGAGCACTTCTGGTTTGAGTTTTTAAGATTTTCTGATTAGTTTCTTCAGAAAGCTCAACTACTTGTTCAGTAGTAACTGCATGTTGGTTAGAAGATGGATGAGTAGATTTCTGAGGTGATGAAGACGGAGATTTCTGTGAAGTCTTCTCAGTTTGCTTTTCAGCAGCTGAGGCATTGTTTCTCTGTGAAATTCCTCCGGTCCCTGGTGCAGGGGCATCATCATCATCCTTTTTGTCATTATCATCCTTTTGGTGATGGTCAGTGGGAGGTTCATCAAAGTAATTTTCATTCATTTCTTCCTCCTCATCATCTTCAGATACAAGATTGATCACTTCCGGGATAGTGATCTTCTGCCCATTAACTTCTTCTTGTTCAGAAGGTATAAACTGCAGATGCAGGCGGGTGGCTTGAATGCCATCTGTAATCTTGTCTGACCATCTGTTCAAAGGCATGTATCAAACTATGCGCCACTTCTCTGGAAAAGTCCTTATGTAGTAGAGTCGCAACTGTATATTGTTCTGTAGGGAACATTGCTTGGACATATGTTTCCAGGTCAAGAGCTCGTGCTCGTCTGGTTGGTTGATCAGTGATTCTCAATATTTCAGAGAGATCAGAGCACCTTAACTTCTGCCATTTCTTGAAGCATTGAATATGCTTTGGCAGGGTGTGAGCTTTGAAGAAGTGAAGTAGGTCCCTTGTCTCTTCAATGGGAACCTGCTTTGCATCTGTTTGAGCCTGAAAGAAAGAGTTTTGAGTGAGCTTCAAAACTTTTGTAGATATCTGAGTAGAAATGTTGTTTAGTTTCTGTGTTACCTGAGTAAGTACTTCAGGCTCAGAGACTTGTTCTACTGAGACAATTGGTGTCTCAGATATCTTGTTGTGAGGTGGAGACTTTGAAGTCTGGTTCTCAGCAACCTTTCTTTCTTGAACCTGAGAGGAATACAATACTTAGGAAATAGTTTGAAAGAATCTATGCATAAATATGCTTTTAATGAATTCTGATTTGTGCTACTTACTTCCTTAAAAGGAAGCTCAGATTCATTTTTCTCAGAAACTTGTGCAGTTTCTAGTGTTCTTTCGAGTGATGCTGCCTTGGGGGCTTCATCAATTTCCATTGATGCAGGGGAAGTCGAAACTTTATCCCCTTGCATTTCTACTTCTGAAATAGCCTGTAAGTAGAAAGTATTGAATATTAGAAGAGATAAGGGATAACCCAAGATGAAGAATACTTGTCACTTGATTGTCATATACCTTCATGTTTGAAGGCTCAGTGATGTATTCTTCAGAAACCTTGTTGGTCTCTGGATTTGTCTCTGGCATTTCTGCCTTATCTTCTTCCATCTCAGTTGGAGCCTGTTAGAAACATTTAATCATGAATAAGCACATAAACATTTTTAATGAAAAATTAGTTCTCTTTAAGAATCATTTACCTGTGGCACAGGCTCAGATTTCTCAAGAGTTGAGGTTGAAGGGACCTCTTTTTCAGTAGTTGAGGCAAGCTTCTCAGCTTCCTCTTGTTTCTGCGTTTCTAACTCAGCCTGTAACAAAGAAATTCTTATGAGGTAACAAGATTTATAAGTATAAAATTTTTCACAAGGTAAGAGTTAAACCAGTCATTTACCTGAGCAGTTTCAGGCTGATTGGTCTCTGGAACTTGTGACCTTTCTATACATTAGTCGTCTTGTCCCAGTGTAGTTTCTTTGTTTGAAGTTTCTGGTACTTCACACCTTTCTTGAGTATGTAACTCAGTTGCCTCCCCTGGTTGATCATTCTGAGTAGAAGTCTCAGTTTGATCCCTCTCAGTGAGTTGGGGAACCTGCTCATTTGCAGGATTTTCTTCAGCATACTGTATTGCTGGTAATTCGAAATGGAGTTCATTTACCATTTCATCAACCACTTGTGGTGTTGTGGTTGTTGTGTTTGTGGTTGTTGTGGTTATGCAGGCGGAAGATTGATCAGTAGAATGTTCTTCCAGATTTTTAGATGTGGCGTTTCCATCAGCATCTGCCAGCACTAA
The DNA here is from genome assembly GCA_026545765.1 of Plantago major. Lineage (NCBI taxonomy): Eukaryota > Viridiplantae > Streptophyta > Magnoliopsida > Lamiales > Plantaginaceae > Plantago > Plantago major. Next base: position 35,506,276 of record CM048839.1, read on the forward strand.
AATACCACTCATCAGGGCTTTGTGAAGTTGTTCAAGATAAGCATTCCTTGATGATGTGTTTGCACCAACAACCTTTGCTATAGCCTCAGCAACCTGTGGTGCAGGTTCTTCTTCAGATACCTTATCACCAGTTACTGTTTTAGTAACCTTAGCCCTCTTTGTTCTTTCTAGGACTTGAGAGATGACTAGTTCATCATCTTCATCGTCAGAGCTCTCATTAGCATTGGGAACTGATTGGTCCATTATTCCTGCAGTTTCTGCAAATGGGGCTTGGTGCTTTTCACCACTCTTGGCAGCATTTATGAGTTCATCAGCAAGGCTTTCTGCATTAGTCGCAACATTTCTGAAAGCACTTTCTCTTGCTGAGTCTACTTGTTCAGTAGTTGATAATTCTTTTGCAGCATTGATGAGTTCATCTGCCTTTATTAGTTCATCGGCAATGCCTGCAGATATCTGAGAATTGACAACCTCTTTGGGTGTGTCATCTGATTTGCCAGCAGACTTCTTTCTTGAAGTTCTGGGCTTCTTAGTATAACCTTTTCTTCAGATATCTTTTCAGACTTTCGCTTCTTAGGACCTTTCTGAGACCCAGTAACCTTTTTCATCAAATTTGTATACTCATATTTATAGAGTAAGTTACTGTTGGCTATTTCAGCCGTCTCTCTGAGCTCAATGCCAAGCTTTTCCAGCAAGTAGCATATCTTCAGACCATATCCTACAGTGTCCTTTGGCTCAGCTAGTCCTTTGACAATTTTAGGCTCGAAGCCTTGAATCTTCTTCACGAATTTCATGAAGGCGTACTTTCCCCAGTTAAAAGGGTTTTCCAGCCTTTTGTCTTGTTGATTCAGCAAGAACATCATGATCCATCATTCTTGGCTTATCTGGTCAGCACCTCCTTGTAGACCATCAAAGCATCTGTGAACCAACAGATGTCTGGTTCGGATGTCAGCAAGCTTGAACTCAGTGGGTGTATCTGATTTTTCAAGATCACACACGTCACTGTAAAGTTCTTTAACACCTTCAAGGAGTTCATCATCCTTGGTGTTTATTTCAAAATCCTTTCCAAGATTTTGAACCTCAAACAACTTACAGAAGGTTGTTAAGTCCAGAAGGATTTCCTTTCCTTGGACTGAGGTTTTGATAGACACTATTTCAGTGCCTTCAGATACACAGGAAATAATCCTGGAGTTGTTGTAAAATTCCAACACATCGAGTGATGAAATTCCACTTGGGCGAGCAGATAGAAAACCCTTGATTTGTGCCTTTTCAAGCATGTCAAGAATCAATTTTCTGTCAGTTTGGTTTTCTATTGCAGCAGAGAGGTATTCCTCAACCATGGCACCACCCCAAATCATTCTGTGACTTGAAGTCCAATGGTCAGGATTAAAAACTCCTACCAGTCGATTGTTTACAATAACCAACTCTGGTGCTTGCTTTTCAGCAGTACCAGTGGAGGATTGGGATTTCTGTGTTGAAGTGTTCTTGGAGGCCATCTCTTTATATAGTGTAGGGATTTGAAATTGGTGTTTGAAAGAGATTTGATTCAGTGATTCTTTTCAGAAAAACTTAATCTTGATTTGCAGAGATTGTAGAGGGTTTGCAGAGAATCAAGAGAAGGATTTGCTATTTTTGTGTAAGATGAAATTTCGGATTAGGCAAAAGTGATTTCATTTGCCAAAATCCTATATATATAGCAGTTGAATCCCAACAGATAAATACATACAAATTGATTTTGTGTGTATGTATCTGTGATTTGCAAACAAGCGTGAGCAAAAGCTAGTTCGGCATTAAATGCTTAGTGGACCATGTCTGAATTTCAACAGTCCACTATTTAATGTGAATTAATTTCCACCGTTCAGATCAATCGCTTAACTTCATCGAGGGTCACCATTGCTTCTTCAGCAATGATCACAATCAGCAAGTGTAATTGTGCCCATTTAATGAGTTTTGGCGACTTGCTATCTGAATCACAATTCTGTATGACCAAGGACACTGTTCGCATCTGAATCTGTCTTATACTTAGGATTTTTCCAAGTTTTTCGTCAAGATAGAAATAATGCGAGTTTCAAGAGAGTAGTTGACTGCAGATAGTTATACTATTCTCTTTTGTGTTCCCCGTTTATAGAGTGATTCAGATATCTGAGTTCCCGTCTCAGAGATCTTAAGCTATCTTTTTGCTCTTTAGCCTTTTTGACTTCTGGATACCCGTTCCAGATTTCTTTTCTCTTTTCTAGAGACCCGTTCCAGATACCTCTTCTCTGGATGCCCGTTCCAGATATCTGAACTCTTTCAGTTCATTGGTAGTTCCATTAGTCCAAGACTATGTCTTAAGGCTAAGAATCTACTTTCTTGTAGTGGCTTAGTGAAGATATCTGCAAGTTGGTCTTCAGTGCCAATCTTGAGTATCTCTATATTGCCCTTTTCAACATGGTCTCTGATGAAGTGATGTCTAACATCAATGTGCTTTGTTCTGGCATGAAATTTAGGATTCTGTGTAATCGCAATAGCACTTGTGTTGTCACAGAAAATGGGAGTTTTCTTCTCATCGAGTCCATAGTCTTTAAGTTGTTGTTGTATCCACAGAATTTGTGTTGCACAACAACCAAAGACAAATATATTCAGCCTCTGTGGTAGAAGTTGCAATTGAGTTTTGCTTCTTGCTAAACCATGAGATAAGTCTAGTACCCAGAAACTGACAAGTTCCTGAGGTGCTTTTCCTATCAAGCAATGATCCAGCATAATCAGCGTCTGAGTACCCAGCTAAACTCAATCCACTTTCTTTAGGATACCACAATCCTACATCTCATACCCTTTACATACCTTAATATTTTCATAGCAATGTTGTAGTGTGTTTGCATTGGATTTGTGCAAATCTAGCACATACTCCAACGGCATATTGAATATCATGTCTACTTGCAGTGAGGTAAAGTAGTGAACCTATCAATTTCCTATACTTATGTTCTTCAACACTCTTATCTGATTCAGTATAGGTCATTTTGGTTCCAATGCTCATAGGTATCTTAGCATTCTTTTCAGAAAGCTTAAGATTGAATTTTGTGAGCATATCTTTTGCATACTTTGTTTGACTAATGAATATTCCATCATTGAGTTGCTTGACTTGCAATCCTAGGAAATAATTCATTTCTCCCATCATGCTCATCTCAAACTTGCTTTTCATGAGATTTGCAAAGTCATTACAAAGTTGCTTGTCCTTAGATCCAAATATGATGTCATCAACATATACTTGAACTAAGAGTAGTTTCCCATCATGATTTAAGGTAAATAAAGTTTTATCAACTTCACCTTTCTTGAAACCACTTTCCAGAAGGTACTTGGCCAAAGTGTCATACCATGCTCTTGGAGCCTGTTTGATCCATACAGAGCTTTCTGTAGTTTATAGACCATTCTACTTTCTGAGGAAACTTCAAAGCCAGGTGGTTGCTCAACATAAACTTCTTCTGCAAGTTCACCGTTTAAGAATGCACTTTTGACATCCATCTGATAAACTTTGAAATCTTTATGAGTCAAGAAGGCTAGAAAGAGTCTTATTGCATCAATCTGCAATGGTGCATATGACTCGTCAAAATCTAAGCCTTCAGTCTGAGTAAATCCCTTGGCAACCAATCTTGCTTTGTTTCTGGTTATTTCACCAGATTCATTCATCTTGTTTCTGAAAACCCATTTAGTTCCAATCACAGATATTCCTTCTATAAATGGAACTAGTTTCCAGACTTTGTTTCTCTCAAATTGATCCAACTCTTCTTGCATTGCAGAGATCCAGTCTTGGTCTCCTAATGCTTCTTCTATATTTTTAGGTTCAATATTCGAGATGAAACATCCAAAGAGAGAGTTAGCATTTTCAGCTATTGCTCTACTAGTCCTAACACCCTGATTAATTTGTCCAATTATATCCTTTGTAGGATGATCTTTGATCCATCTCATCATAGGTTTAGTGCTAGTAGGATCAATATCCAAGTGATCTGAATGTGAATCACTAAGATTTTGATTTGATACTTTTTCAGTATCTGAGATATCTGACATATGGGAAATGTCATGGATATCTGACACTTTTTCAGTGTTAGAGATATCTGGAAAATGCATTTCAGCATTCTTAATTTCAGATACCTTTTCATGATGAAGGTTCTCAGTAACCTGTTCCATTTCTGGAAAACTCATAGGAAATTCCTCATCATGTCTGTGAGTCATCTTGTTGTTACTAGGCTTTTCAAGCTTTTCTTCGTCAGAGTCATCCTCACTTTCCATAATGATGTTTTTCCTTTCTGAGGATTCTTCTTTAGAATCCCTCAGTAATAATTCTTTGAACCTTTCTGAGAGTTCATCAATAGGAGGTGTTTTCTTACTTCCTTCATAGAATACAACATGAACTGATTCTTCAATTTTCTTTGTTCTTTTGTTGTAAACTCTGTAGGCTTTGCTGTTTGTGGAATAGCCAAGAAAAACACCTTCATCTGCCTTTGGTTGAAATGTTCTCAGATAATCTTTCCCATTGTTTAGAACAAAACATCTACAACCAAATACTCTCAGATGTTTGATATTAGGGGGTCTACCAACCAAGATTTCATAGGGGGTCTTGTCATGGTGTTTGTTTATCAAACATACATTACGAGTGTAGCAGGCTGTGTTTACAGCTTCAACCCAATAAATTTCACTTATTTCAGTGTCAGCTAGCATTGTCCTTGCAGCTTCTTTAAGGGTTCTGTTTTTCCTTTCTGCAACACCATTTTGTTGAGGTGTTCTTACAGAGGAAAGTTGGTGTTGTATACCTTTGCAGGTACAAAACTCCTTTATGTACTGGTTGACAAACTCAGTACCATGGTCTGTTCTGATTGCAGATACCTTGTCATTTTTCATGACTTCAAGCTTTTTCAGCAAGTTTGGTATCTCCACCCTGGCATCAGATTTGTGTTTCAGAAAGACAACCCAAGTGAATCTTGAGAAGTCATCTACCACAACCAGACCATACTTCTTTCCTACATAACTAGTTACAGATGATTCAAAAAGATCCATGTGTAAAAGTTGCAGTGGTCTAACACTAGAGTGTCTGATTTTGGACTTGAAAGAGATTTTAGATTGTTTCCCCATCTGACAGGCAGAACAGATACCATCCTTTCTGAAAGATGTTCTGGGAAGGCCAACCACTAACTCTTTCTTGGCAAGTCTATTCAGAGTTTTGAAGTTCAAGTGACTCATTCTTTTGTGCCATAACCAGTGCTCTTCTGTGTGACCAGATTGACTCACCATGAGACATTCTTCAGTTGTGGCAGATGCCCAATCGGCAACATAAAGCGCCTTTCGCCGACCAACTAAGATATGCTTTGACTCATTGTCAATTAGTTTGCAGTATTTAGCTTTGAATTTTATAGTAAAACCCTTGTCTGCAAACTGGCTCATGCTAAATAGATTATATTTCAAATCCTTAACATGTAATACGTCAGTGATTGTTAAAGTCCCCAATTTGGCGTTGCCAAATCTCTGAGAGGGATTTAATTCTCCTGCAGCAAATCTGATATCTGGTCCTGTGTTGCAAGCTTTGTAATCAACCAGATTTGCTTTCTCTCCTGTCATGTGCTTTCCGCATCCACTATCAAATAGCCATTGTGCTTGAGTCCAGGAGGCATTCTGCACACAACAGGAAACATGAGATTAGGTTCTCATATCTTTGATGGAACCGTCGAATTAAAAGTTCTTCCAGAGGAATCCATTTTGTATGAATTTCTTTGAAATATGCTTTTGTCAGCAGAACGTAAGGAGGAATTCTATTTGAATGAATGTTATCATTAGTAAGAATTATTTTCTTCCTTGGTGTGTTCCTAGGTGCTCCATAAGATGCTTTCGAGATAAGCATCGGTTTCGAGTTTGCTTTTCAAAGAACTTAGCCTTTCTTGCCGATTTCTTCTAATACGGCATTGATTTTCGATGGCTTGATTTAACTTCCACCGATAATTGCTTTGAGCAATTCTAGCTTTCACCATCGTTCTTGCTCTGCTTGTACTCATGAGCAAGTTGTTTTCGATGCCTTTGTAGCCAATACCGTTTGAGCACTTGAAGCTATCGAGATCTTTTCTCGTGACTTTGCTAGTCTCTGGTTGGTCCAATTTCCTTCCAGAAAAAGTGACATGGGAGAATTTGCCAGCACCTACAATTCTTCCTTTTTGAGAGACATAGCACTGTGGGTGTTTACACTTTTCAGTGTTGCGTTTCTTTTCAGAGACGTACCCAACAGTTTTGTTTTTGACTTGTTTTTCCCACAAAGGTTTAGTCGCAACTGCCTTTCCTTTGTCAACAATCTTTGTCTTCTCACCGATACTATAGATTGCATGGGAACCGTCTTGCTGAGTACTTACAAATGTTCTTCTTTCCTCACTCTTATTCAGAGTGGTAGAACAATCTGTCTGTGTATTCAGCCCAAGTCCTTTCTTTTCTGAAGGATCTCTTAAGTAAGATTGTACTTCAGTAAGAGTGTCACTAGCTTTGGCATAAGATTGAAAAGATACTTCTTTCTTCTTGAGTTCCTTGTTCTCAGAAAGAAGATCTTCATATTTCTTTAGTAGCTCAGCCATTGCTACATTATGTGACTTTTCAGTCTCAGATATCTGAGCTTTGAGAAATGCATTTTCAGCATCCTTTTTCTCAGATATCTTAACCAGTTTAGAGTTTTCCTTTGCAAGAAAATTCTTTTCCTCTTCGAGATTTTCATCTAGCTCGGATCATTAGAAATTCTCTCATAGATGTCAAGTTCTTTCCGAGATTTTCTAGATTTTTATTTCCTCTTCATCACTTTCAAAAGTATAACAAGAAGTATGTGTTACCTCATCAGCCATAAGATGCTTTTCTATGTTGGAGATGTCCGGAGTCAATTTCAAAGAACTCCACATTTCATTCTTCTTGAGGCGAAGTCGATTATATCATGAGTAACTCCACATAATTCGTGATGGTAAAGTTGAATCATCTGAATTGTCATCTTGAATCATCTCAACGTCTAGAGCATCCAGTTGAATTTGGATTTTCTTTCTTTCTTCAGTTAACAAAGCTTTCTGGCTTCTTCTGAAGATTCTTCTATCTTTCTTGTCACCTGTCCTTAGTTTGTTGAAGGAGGGACAATCCTTCTTGAAGTGGCCAGGTTTCTGACAATAGAAACAGACATCGTTTCCAATTTCTGCTTCCTCAGTACATGATGCTTTCTGAGCTGGCTTGTTCAGCGAGCTTTGCATATTTTTGTACTGGTGATAGTTTGAGCCTAGATGCTTTTTCAGCTTCTCTTTGCCTTTTCTTCTCTCAATTTCTCGACTGACAAATTTGCTCATTTGCTTTGCAGCAAGAGCATCTTCAGTTTCTTCCTTGCTTTTCTTCTTTCAGAAGTTCCTTGAGTTACTAGAGCAACATTTTGCAACTTTTCAGTTGTTTGTTCTCTTTGAGTTGTCTCATAATCAACCGTAGCCAGATGAGAGAAAAGTTCCACTGGAGTGATATTTGGCATACCTTGGTTAAAATAAAAGAATTTAGTATGCTTCCAGTTGTGGTTAAGACTTCTGACAATAGTCTTAATCTTCTCTGACTGGGAGTATCTGTTGCTTTCCCCAAGTGCCACCATATCACTCATGAGAGTGGTAAACCTGAAATCAAGTTCTTCCAGAGTTTCAGTGGGACCTTGTTTGAAATTTTGAAATTTCAACTTTAGAACTTCGAACTTGTTTTCCTTGGTTTTCTGGTTCAAGCAGATTTCTTCAATCGGTTGCAGCAACTTTCACCGTTTTTTACGGTTTACCTGTATGTGCACAGTGTCGATCGATGATGATGTTACGAGCTTGACCATCCGTTGATTCCTCTTGGCGTCTTCCGATGTCCGAGTTCTCTGCTTTTGTTCGTAAATAACTTGACCAGTAGATCTTCCACTAGTTGACGCATCTGTTTGTGAAGATCCTTCGCTTTGATCTCTGTCTCTTCCACTCGAAACCTCCATGACTTGCTTAAGTTGTTGAATGACTATTGGGCCATTCTTTATTACTTCGATCATCTCGTCACTTATGGCTTCAAGGTGGAGCATCATGTTATTTTTTCATTTCTCGTAGTTCTCTGGTTTGAGAATGGGTGCATCACTCAGAGACATACCTGCACACTTAACACACAAATTAAATAGTCCTCAAAAGTGGACAAAGTTCCTTCACCTATCTGGGGATCTAGGTTCGGTCAAGGATTTGGTGAACCTCCTACTCTGATACCACTTGTTGGTCCAGATAACGACAAAGTAAAAGACTAGAGGGGGGGGGGGTGAATAGTCTTTTAAAAACTTTTGTCGATAACAACTATTTCTCAGATATCTGAATAGATATCTGATACTTAGAATCAGAGCACGGAAGATTTAATAAAGATAAGTGCAAAAACAGTTAATGTGTGTGTGTGTGTTGCTGAAGAGTAAATACAGAAAGGTAAATAACACATCAAGTATAGTGGTATCTGGAGGTGGCGTAATCCTCCAACTAATCCACTTCGGTCTATCAGAGACCTAGAATTCACTAGAACAGATAATTGAGTTCTCCTTACAATAATCCTATTCTAAGATTCTTAACAATTGGTTCCCAACCAAATGTTCCCCCTGAGTTGTTCCCCGGCTTTCACAGCTAAGTACTTCATGTACTCAGAAACCTTTGAGTTATTCCCTAGCTTCCCAAGCTAAGTACTTCCTATACTCAATAACCTTGGAGTTATTCCTTAGTTTCTCAAATCAAGTACTTCCTATACTCCGGTAACCTTGGAGTTATTCCCTGATTTTTCAAACTAAGTACTTCCTGTACTCCACGCCAGTTATGGTGTTGGTTTTTGGTTTGAGTTGTCAGATGAGCTTCTTTAATAACTTATTCAGTTATTCAGAGAGCTCTGTGAATCAAGGTACTTAATACACTTTACAGCGTATGGTATCTTGTTCGATTTCTTGACCTAAGTCTTATGATATCTGCTCAAGAGAATGAATCTCGGATAGTTGATCTTTTGATTCAACTCCTTCACGAGATAGCTTTGCTTGTTTAGGATCGTGACACTTAGAACTTGATGTTACTCAAGATCAAAAGCTTTGGTCGCATGTAGCTTTGTGAGTAAGTAAGTTGCTTTGAGAGAGTAAGACGCGTTCGACGTTTGTATGCGATTCAAGTGTGTCTAAGGTGTCTTCTCAATCAGTCTAAGTGTTGATATTTATAGATGAATTTGAGTGCCGTTTGAATAGTATCCGTTAGGCTCAAATTCAAACTATCGATATCTGTATGTAATCTTTATGTGAGTTTTGTCTTCTTCTCAGAAGCTGCCGTTACTTTTATTCAGACATCTTTGTCCGTGCATTTAATGCATTGTACTATACTTTTGTCCTGTAGTGTCAACGGAACTATGCTTAGTATCAGAGACTAGTGTTATCTGATTCTTTGCACATCCTTATCTTCATTCTTCAGATACCACTTGTATTTATTGAAACAACTTTGTTCGCAATATACATTTCTTTTTCAGAAACGTGGTTAAAGCTCAAGGTATCTGAGAATAGATATCTGTGGACACTTGCCTTGTTTTCAGATATGTCTTTTATTTCTCAGATATCTCTTGTGACACAGTTTGTTAGAAACTATTCGTGTCTTCAAGATATCTGGCTAAGATATCTGAACAACAGATTCAGTAATCTTGTGTAGTTTTCTTCAAGTCTTCAATGTCGTTGAGCTTGTTCTGCTTGGATGTCTTCTTCTTGGTCTTCTCTTCATAAAATAAAAAATTACATTTTGAGACCAAACATCCTATACAAGATTAGCTAGACTATCATACTTAGTGGGTTTCCTCTTTTACAATGTTCAAGTGAACCAAGAGTACTAATCACCTTTCTGAGACTAAGATAAGTCATCATGTTGCTGATTAAAACTAAACAGATATTCTTTACAAAATATCTAACAAAATTCCTAACAAATTTCTCAAGAAATTTCCCAACAACTTCTTCCGAGGGTTGATATGCCAACCTCTTCCTTACCTGGCCGGCTTTTCAGAGCCAAGTTTCTGTGATGGAAAGAAGGACTTAAGTAAGTGTTTCTTCCGTCGGGCACGTGGTTGGTCTTCCGAGTCGGTGGTTATTTGCTTTGTTTGTAGTTATAAATTGTAAATTTCTGTTATCTTGCATCTTATTGTCACTCGGATGTGCAGATTTTTGGTTCGAGTACACCATATCCACTATGCGAGAGTTGAGGAGGAAGCAGAATGCTGCTCAGAGAAAGGAAATGGAGGAGGGTACTCGGACCCAAATTATCAAGACTTCCACTGTGCTGCCAATGGAGGAGCCTCGGAATGCCGCTTCTTTCCGAGCGGAAGAGACTCGGAGGGCAGCATGTGGCGAGCATAATACCTACCCCGGACAAGGGTAAGGTAGTTGGTTCGAAGGGGGCCAAGAAACCTCCGAGATCTGTGTCTCGGGATCCCCCTGCCAGTGGCTTGAGCACTGCAGCTGGGCAAAAGCGTTCATCCGAAGGTCCAATCCCTCTGGCCAAGAAGGGCATGGGAAAGATGAGTGATGCGCCGGAGCTGGAGTTGGATGCTGAGGTGGCTCGGCTGGCTGCTGCCTCGGAACTGGTCCAGATTGCGGAGTTGATCGCTGCTCAACGCAAGGTTTGTTCATTTAGATTTCTGATTGGTGTTTCAACTTTCTTTGGCTCGGAACTGTCTCTCTAACTTTTTAGTGTCGGTTGTTCTCAGCTTCCTGCCGCCGTTCAGGCGTGCTCCGTGGTGGCTGGTCGGAGGGCCACACTAGAGGAGGACCTGGCCAAGGCTGAGGCTGCTCGGGCAGTTGAGACGTCTCGGTTGAATAGTCTGTCCGAGCGGCTGAAAAAGACTATAGCTGCCAAGAAGGAGGCCGAGTCGGAGATGGCCAAAATGAAAAGCGCCATCCTAGCGTTGGAGAAGGACTTGAAAGTTCACCAGGATAGCTTGGATGAGTTCGTTGGTGTCTCCCGGAGCTTCAAGGATATGATGCTGAATGAGCTGCTAAAGGTCCTCACAAGGGCCGTCCAGGATTTCTTGGGCTCGGACTCCTGCAAATTCTTGCTCGAATCCAAGTATGACGAGGCTCGACAGGATGGGTTCGATGCGGTCAGGCGATTCGGAGGAAAGGTTGGATTCCGAGTGGCTGTGACTTGGAGGCTGAAGGCGTTTCTGCTTTCAAAGAGGCCAATGGTTCGGACTTTGCTCCAGAGGGTGTATCGGATGAAGACTTGCTCCAATGCGAGTTTGTGGAGCTGGTCTGTGATGAGACAGAAGACAAGAAGTTCGACCACGGTGGTCCGTATCTTCCGCAGTTCGTGCCCCGGTTGTTGATGTCTAGTGTCTTTGTTCCTTTGGAGGACCACTTGGAGCACAACCGAGACTGGTTGACTTTGCCCGGGCCTGTCCAAGGTTTCGATCGGGACTTGGACTTGATGTAACGATGCCCTGCCTTCCTGAAAGAGTGTTAGGCTCGGAGAGATAGGAGGTTGGCCCAAGAAGCCAGAGAACGGGAGCAGGCACCTCCGGAGGGGGATGTCGGAGGCCCCTCCGGAACTCAGGCTGATTCATCCGAGCGGCGGAGAGAGTGAAGGCGGGGTATGCCCCGGATCTCTATAATTGTGAGCCTTCGGGCCTTGAGACAATGTTATTTCCTTCTTAGTCGATGTTTTGTATAACTCGCTTTATCTATACATTTGACTCGGTATCTGTGTTATTGGTCCGGGCTCGTTGGTGGCTCGGAGCAACTTTATTACTGGCTTGTGTTATTGCCCTTCCGAATGCATGCTTCTCCTTACGCGTTTGAATTTGTAAAACTGATCAGTAACTCGAAGTTTTCATTGTCTCAGCTTGTTCGGATAATGTGTCCGAGTCCACGAGGCCCAATTTCCCCGGACGTTAATTGCCTTACGTAAATTCTCCCTTTGCTGGCTCGTGGGACGGTCGAACACGGTGTTCGTCCGAATCATAGCTCCAAATGTTTATTGCCGTGAGTAAACAGGAATGATTCGGAGCCGTGTCTTCAAATGTTAACCATACAGAAAAATTTGGTTTTCCTAAAGCTGTAACAAGTAGGACTAGTTCAGATGTTATCATCCTGCTCGGTCCGTAGGGACTTGGTGTGTCGTTCCGAATCATGTTGGCTTGTGAGAAGTTGGTAAAAAAGTAGACAATCAGTAGAAAAGTTGAGTGACTTGCTACGGGTCACAGTCGGTACGGAGGTCATCATGGCAGCCTCGAGCTGACGCATCCGAATGGGTAATTCACTCAAGAAGGCCGGCAATGTGAAGGGATTTTTTGGGTTAGGCCAATAGCGGCCCAAGCGTTAGGCCAAAGTCCAGGCCCAAGCCCATCGCCGGCGGTTACGGGCCACGTGGCGACTACTGATTGGTTCTTCATTTCTATATATACCCTTGGATTGTACGGCTTTTCGTCAGATCATTCCATCCCTTTTATAGTAATAAGTGGTCCGGATCCTGGGTCCGAACGTCTGACGAGTGGGTTTACACCACCGTCCCTATGCGTGATCTTGCCTCTAGAGGTTTTCTGGTGTTTCGAAAATCTCTCCGGGTCAGACCATGCTGGAGACGATGAAGTCAAGTCACTCGGATGCAAGCTCCTTCGGATCCTCGTGCTAATCTTCTTTCTCCGGGGCTGTGGTTGGTAGCAACAGCTTGAGCCCCGGGGGGGGGGGGGGTAGACTAGCTCGATTGCACAGGGGATTACCCAACATTAATTTATGAGTTTCTAGCATATCCGAGTCGTTTCACTTCGAGTCTGCATCCGGGGGACGACAAGTCGGCAGGATTGGTTTGGTAGAAGCCCTTCCAGTATTCCGAGGTTCGGTGTAAGATCCGCCCGGGATGTTGGAAGGCCTTCTATCAAAGCTGTCTCGTTGAGTTGTTCGTCTTCCGGATAGACGTAGGGGTCGGGGTGACCTCAAGTTGGTGTGGTTATTCTGGAAATATCCTTTCCAGTATTCCAGGATCTTGAAACGGACCAACCTTGAATATTGGGGGTAGTCGTTCGGAAATCTCTGGGCGGAACTCGCTACAGTCCGGCCCGTCTTTGATAGGTTTGGTCGTATCTTTCCCTTTTTTCCAAGTATGGAAGGCCCGAGAGGGTCTACTTGCTAAGCTTGGAAAGAAAGGGATACCACTCTCTCTCGAGGCATGTCGAAAACGCGTTTACTTGAGTAAGTTGTTGGATCGCCTTGTGGTTCCGTGACCAGCGATCCGGTTTCATTGGTAACTTATTCCGAATTGAAGGCCCGGAGCTACTTGCATTCGGAAGGAGTTCTCGATAATCTTTGGTCTTGTTGGGGATCAGAACTGCAAAACATCGTGAGCTAGCTACATGACTAAGGTCCGTTGGTTCGTGTCCGAGCAGCCCGGTTGTATCGGAAACTTCGTTCCCAGAATTGAAGGCCTGCGGGGGCTTCTTGCAATTCTGGAACGGAGTTCCTGACATTACCGATCTTGTTGGGAGTCGGATCGGCGGATGCTTCCGGAGTGACTTGGATCGTTCCGATTATCCTGGTTGTTCCCTTCCAAATACTTGAGTAATTCGAGAAGGATTCACTGTAGTATCTGGTAGGAGACGATCCGGATTGTCGTGGTGATACTTGCTTGCTTCGGAATCGTTTCTTCCGTTCGGAGGTCATGAAGCATTCTATCGGGATGTCTCGAATGGCCTCGATTATCCTGGTCGCTCGCTCCCAGATACTAGGTTGTCCGAAAGGAACTCCATAATCTCTGGGAGCTGAACTTGTTTTGTTGAAAAAGTCAAGTTCTTCCTTATTCGGAATGTTCGTAGGTGTAGAATCGATTATGACCGAATCAGGTTCGTTCCGATAAGTGCTCGGAAGTACAAGATCGTTCTTCTAAAGATGGAGCTTTTGGAAGAGTAGGAGAGTTAACTAGAATAGGTGCTTGTGTCTTTGTAAGCTTGATCAGGGCTCTTCGGGCTCTTCACTTTGTAACTCGGTCCTCACTTTGTTTGAATAAAATGCACTTATTTTTGTTATCGTTGTCTTTCTGTTTCATTGTGTTAAGCTTGCTCGGATCGGTGTGCAACTTAGACCCGAAACGAGCAGCTAGGTGACTTTCCTTGTGATTCGGTCGGGCAACGGGGTCCGAAGGACTTGACCCGAGCGGAGTGAAGATGTGTTATGAAAGCAAAGTTGTATTGACTTGACGGAAATCGAATTACAACTTGGGGGCTTCGAGGCCTGTTCATAAACACAAAAACAGATCGACAAAAAGTGGCAGTCATTGCAATGCTCCTTTCCTAAGTGTAGAACTTTTGGAGGTTCTTGGCGTTCCAAGTTCTCTTCAAGGCTTGCCCTTGGTCGTCTTCTAGCTCAAAGCTTCCATTGACTCTGGCTCCAGTAACTTTGTAAGGTCCTTCCCATTTGGGCTTGAGTTTCCCACTATTGCTCTTCTGAGGACTAAGTCTCCGACTTGTATATCTTTGGGGAAGACATGCTTGTTGTAGGCTCGAGCAGTCATGGCGTGGTATCGGAGTATGTTAGCTAATGCCTTACTTCGTTTGTCTTCAAGGAGCTCTCGTAGATCCTTGCAACTTCATTGTCAGCCGGGTTGTACTGCTGGATCCTTTGGGTTTCCACTGCTACTTTTGAAGGAATGACTGCCTCAGATCCATAGACAAGGGAAAAAGGCGTCTCTTGTGTAGAGGTCCGAGTCGTCGTCCTATGTGCCCAAAGGACCGCGTCGAGATCATCTGCCCAACTATCTTGGGAGGTCCTCAACCTTTTCTCCAAAATTTTGACGATGGTCTTGTTGGTGGCTTCTACTTGACCATTAGCTTGGGGTGGCGGAGTGAAGCGCTGTTCTATTTTGAAAGATTGAAGCCATTCCTTCAGTCTTGCCCCCGAGAACTGAGCCCCATTATCCGAAACTAGGACTCTTGGAAGTCCGAAGCGGCAGATGATGTTCTTCCATATGAATGTCCGTACCCTGCTTTCAGTGATGGTCGAAACTGCCTCTGCCTCAACCCATTTAGTGAAATACTCCACTGACACGATCAATAACTTCTTCTGATGGGTTCCGCGTGGGAAGGGACCAACTATGTCTATGCCCCATTGATCAAATGGACATGTTATAATTGACAGAATCATAGGGTTGGTCGGGCGATGTGGTATGTTGGCATAATTTTGGCAGTCTTCGCAAGCACGCGCGAAGTTGGCGGCGTCAGTGTCAATGGTAGGCCAATAGTATCCTTGTCTTATGATCTTTTGCGCCAAGGTTCTTCCCCCGGAGTGACTTCCACAACTTCCAGCATGGATTTCCTCCATCACAGTCTTCGCTTCCTGGGGATCCAGGCATCTCATGTGGGTGCCGGTGAAGGGTTTTTTGTAAAGATCATCTCCCATGATGAAGTATCTGTTGGCTCGGCATAGGATCCTCCTTGCTTCTCTAGGATCTGAAGATAGAGAACCGTCCTTGAGATGGTGGAATATGTCAGTCATCCAGTTTCTTTTAGTGCTCAAGAGGAAGACTTGTCCATTGGAGTTTGCCAAGGAGGAGTCCGTGCGGGTCATCAAGATGACACTTCTCGTGTCCAGAACTCCTAAGGCCGAGGCATACTTGGAGAGGGCATCAGCTTTTTCGTTCCATTCCCTGTGGAATTGGTCAAGAGTGAAGTCCTCAAAATGCTCAACCTCTTTTTTGAGAAGTTCCAAGTACTTGATCATGTTAGGCCCTTTAGCGGTAAAGGACCCGGAGAACTGGGATTGCACGAGTTGTGAATCTGTGTAAGCCTTAATTCTTTTCGCCTGAAGAGCTCTCGCCATCCTTAGGCCGGTGAGGAGTGCCTCATACTCAGCCTCGTTGTTTGTTACTTTAAAGTTGAGGGTGATGGCGTATTCTAGCTTGTCTCCTTCAGGACTTTCAAGAAAAATTCCTATTCCTCCCAATCGTCCAGTAGAGGATCCGTCCACTTGTAATATCCAACAATCCTTGTCTCTCAACTTGTTCTCCACAACGAGAGTAGGCACCTTTTCCTCCCTCTGCTTCTTGTCGGAAGATGCAGGTGTCGAAGTGTTAGATGCCTCATCTAGGAGAAACATGTGCCTCACCCTTAATGAATCGTCCATGGGTTCTTGATATTTGGTCCAAAGATGGAGACTATTCCCGTGTGTCTCTTGGGGTCTGTTCTCTTTTGCTTTCTCTTCCTCCAAGGAGTCTTTTACTTGAGTGATCATGATGTGGCTCATATCCTTTTGCGGGCTTTCGGTTTCCCCTTCTGTTTCCTCCGGATAATCTACCAGGAAGTCGGCAAGGACTTGTGCTTTTTTGGCAGATGGAGCTTGATAACCGATATCATATTCACTTAGTTCGATCGCCCACTTGGATAAACGTCCTGACTGGTCTGGCTTACCTAGGACATGTTTGAGTGGTTCATTGGTGAGGACCACGATTCGATGAGATTTGAAGTAAGGCTTTAGTCGTCGTGCAGTGTAAACTAGCGCGGAGGCGAGCTTCTCGATCTTGACATATCTGGCCTCGGAGCCCACAAGGGCTTTGCTTAAATAGTAGATTGGTAAATGGTCGTTGCCTTGTATCCGCACCAATACAGAACTCATTGCTTCATCAGTAGTGGCCAGATAAAGGTAAAGAGGTTCGCCCTCTATTGGTTTAGACAAGAGGGGCGGTGAGAGGAGGTATCTTTTCAAATTATCCAGGGCCTCTTCACACTCCTTTGTCCACTCAAACTAGTCTCCTTTCCTTAGAATCTTGAAGAAGGGTAAGTTTTTCTTGGCAGACTTGGAGATGAAACGACTTAATGCTATCACATTTCCCAAAAGCTTCTGAACTTCATTGATAGTTTTTGGCTGTGGTAAGTCTAGGATTGCCTTTATTTTCTCCGGATTAGCGCTGATACCTCTCTCTGTGACCATGTAGCCAAGGAACTTTCCTCCCTCTACTCCGAACGTGCACTTTTCAGGGTTCAACTTCATTCCGTATTTCCTAAGGATGGAAAAGCAATTGTTGAGATGCTCGATGTGCTCCTCTTCAGTCTTGCTTTTTACAAGCATGTCATCCACATAGACTTCCATG
Organism: Plantago major; assembly: GCA_026545765.1. Taxonomy (NCBI): domain Eukaryota; kingdom Viridiplantae; phylum Streptophyta; class Magnoliopsida; order Lamiales; family Plantaginaceae; genus Plantago; species Plantago major. Next base: position 35,523,375 of record CM048839.1, read on the forward strand.
GTTTTGCCCAACTCTTCTTTGAACATCTTATTTACCAGTCGTTGGTATGTAGCACATGCATTCTTGAGGCCAAATGGCATGACCTTGAAGCAGTAGACCCCTCCTGCCGCAAAGAAGGCCATCTTCTTGATGTCTTCCTGGGCCATCCTGATTTGGTAGAAGCCTTGATATGCGTCCATGAAGCTCAGGAGTGCACATCCTGTTGTGGAATCAACTAGCTGGTCTATGCGGGGTAATGGATAAGGATCTTTTGGACAAAACTTGTTGAGTCTAGTGAAGTCATTGCACATTCTCCACTTTTCCGGAGCCTTTTCGACGAGGACCACGTTACAGACCCAATCGGAATATCTGACTTCTTCGATATGTCCTGCTTTCATCAACTTGTCCACCTCTCCTGCTATGATAGCATCCTCAACAGGCCCAAAGTCTTTCCTCTTCTGTCGGAAGTGTTTTACCGTTGAATCCATGTTCAGATGGTGAACTACGATCCTTGGGTCTATCCCCTTAAGATCATCGGTGTTCCAAGCAAAGATATCGTGATTGTCTCAAAGGCATGTGATGAGCTTCATCTCTACTTTCGTGCTCATCTCCGTTCCGATCCGAGTTGTCTTTTCCAAGTTCCCCTCGATCAACTGAACCTCTTTCAGGGCTTCATGAGGTTCTATCCTGGCAGTCTTGGGGAACTTTTCCCTGAGCGACCCAACACCAATTTCTTCCTTTAGTGGGGTAAGAGCCACAGGAGGAGGGCTCTTGGGTCTCTTAGTGACCGAAAGAACGGGTACTGTGGCTCCTCTGGTTGACATGATGTAGCATTCCCAGGCTTCTCTAACATTGCCCACTTCTTCACCCACACCGTTCGGGGTTGGGAACTTTACCCTGTTGTGCAGGGGAGAAGCGATTGCCCTGAATTGGTTAAGTCCTAGGCGGCCCAGGATCACGTTATAGTCGAAGGTGCTATCGACTACCGCAAAGAGGATTGTCTCAGTCACTCTTGTCGGAAAGGTGCCCATAGAGACTTGTAGTGGTACACTTCCAATGGGACGTACTACAGATCCTCTAAAACCCACCAAAGAAGTATACACACGCCCATATTGAATTCGTCCCAAGTGCATTTGCTCCACGGTCCTTTTGGAGATGACATTGGAAGAACTTCATGTGTCGACAAGTACTTTGTTGACCTTGTAAGTGGCGATAACCAGAGAAACAACCAAAGGAACGTCGGGGTCCTTGAGATCTCCTCCACCAGACGTTGGTGGGGGGATTTCGCTATCATCAAAGGTGATGGCGTTTGTGCCCTTCAGGGCTGAAGGAGCATAGGCTCTATCGTTGTTTCTCAAGTGTTGCGCGGTCCTTTCCCTTGCATTTCGACTGTCTCCCCCAGTTGGTCCTCCCGCAATGGCATTGATAACTCCGCTATAGGGGAGGTTTTCCATCTCCATATCATCGTGGTACCCTCGGTATCCTTGGGCATGCTGAGGTGGGATCCCCGCTGGAGGTGGCGGTAAGGACCCTGTCGGAGGTTCCGAACCACGCTCCTCCCTTCTTTGTTCATTCTTCTGGTGTCCGAAAGGTTCCTCTTCATATATAGGTTCTTTCAGTTTTCCGCTCCTTATCATCCCCTCTATTTCTGTCTTCAACTGGACACAGTCCTCCGTTGAGTGACCTTTTTGATGATGGAACCTACAAGTAGTCCTTGGAAGCTTTGTTCTTCTTGTTGCTCCTCATAGGTTTTGGCCATTGTATATCCAAGTTTTTCTCAACGATGGAAGCCAAGATGTCGGATCTTGGTCTGTTGAGGCGAGTATACTCGGCGTATCTCCTTGGAGGAGTCTGCTCTCTGCGGGATTCCCTCTTATCTCTAAGTTCCCTTTTTTGTTCAAACTTTCCCTGACGAGGAGGAGGTTCTTGCCTTACTTTCTCTTTTCCCTTTTTGGCTCCAGCTCTTATTGGAACATTTCGCCGATACTCTTCTCCATACAAGACTCCTTCACAGATATCTTCCAAGTACTTTTCAGTTGTGATTTCTTCATTGGAAAGCTTTTTTCTGAGATCAACATTATAAGTGTTGGCATATAGGTGTCGGACCCGTTCTTTGATGCTATGAGGTTCTACTTGGTGTACTTCGGCATTGAAACGGTCAAGAAAGGTTCTAAGGTCCTCATGCTCTTTCTGGATTATTCCTGCCAGGTGCTCACCTGACCTCTTTCTCTTCTTTGCTTTCTTAAATCTTCTCAGGAAGAGGGAAGCGATATCCGCATAGGACTTGATGGAACCATTAGGCAGTGAGGTCCACCAATCCATTGCTTCCCCAAAGAGTGTAGTGGAAAAGTTGAGAGCTTTCATGTTGTCATTCAGGCCGTTGGTCTCCATCTTACTTTCGTATCTAGTAAGGTGCCCCACAGGACAAGTATCTCCGTAATAGTATTCAAGGTTTGGAATAGTGGAGTCAGGGCGTTTTCTTTCCTTCCCGATCTCGTCACATAGATGATTGGGAGTTCTAAGAGTTACCTTCTCATGTGCCTTCACCATCTTGCTCAGAGTGGCGATTTGTGTTTCTAAGGCCTTTTGTTGAAGATAAATCTGCTCAGCTGTTAGCTTCTCACCAGTCCTGGGGTTGATGGCCACATCTAGAGGAAGGTCATCAATAGGGACTATCGAGATGCTTTCCGCCACATGATCTCTTGGCGCATGTTGTTGTGCTCCACGCCGACTGGTTCCAACTTCATCCACTCGTGGCATCACTGGACTTCTCCCTCGCTGTTCGTGAGAAGCAGCGGCCCTTCTGTTGAGAAGATTCCTTAGATCTTCCGGATGAGCTTGTTCCCCCAGCCTTTGTTGGATAAGACGATGCTCATTTATGGATTGTGCGGGTTCAGCTTGTCTCGGAATTGCCAAAGGAGGAGTGGGTTGAGGAGGCTGGAGGTTATTTGATCCAAAGCATCCTTGAATAGTGGTGAGTAAGAGGCCAAACTGATTCTCATTCATCTTGAGCTCGCTGGGACGGATGATCTGCCCATTTGGAAGGGTAAAGTTTCTTCCTGGAGGAGGACCATGTGTTCCTGACGGAGGAACTTGTCCTTCGACCCCAAGCACCTGGGTCCTTATTGGCGGATCAGCGGCTCTTTCCTCATTTGAAGAGAGACTGGTGGTATGGCCATCGCTTGGACAATCCATCGTATCTCTTGGAGGAGTTCCTGCCACCCTGCCTCTCCCAGTGGGAGGTCTACCTCTTTGCCTTGGAGCAGGCGCTCCAATTGCAGTAGCGTTGGTTCTTGCGGACCTTCTTGTTCTTGCCATTACTGAAGAGAACGGAACTTTTCGTAAGGATTCCCACAGACGGCGCCAAAATGTTGAGGGTAAAAGTCCCCCAACCACTTAATGAATTTTCCTTGCTTTCCTTCACTCTAAGTACCTAGACACCTTCGAGTAAGAACCACCTTGCTTGTAAGAACCAAAGAGTAAGAGCCCGTAAGAACCGTCGTACTGATAAGAGGCGATGCGTAAGGACCTGCACAAGTAGCTTGGAGGGGGGGGTTAGGACCCGGTTTGCCAAGCGTCAAACCGGTTAGAGACTTTACTCAAGAGAGACTGAAGATCTGCTCTGTATAATGTTCGGAATTAGCTTATGTCCGATCACTTACCTTTGCATGGGGAAGTGTGCCCTATTTATAGGATTTTCTCAAAGAGGAAGGACTCCTCTGGATCGCGCCAAGTGTAAGGCCTCGATCGAGCCACCAAGGCTTGTTTAGGCCCATTGCCCAATAATGACACTTAGCCCATACCATTTTGGACTTTTAGGGGTAGTTTAGTCATTATTGAGAGAGTTTTAGAGGGTGTGACATAGTCTGCCGAGGTCCAATGGTCCGGAGAGATTGGTCCGGACGCTTGGTCCGGACCGTATTGGGCTGTCTATGGGGAAGTTCCCTAGGTTTGCCCAACTCTTCCGATTCGGACCTTATGGCTCGGACCTCCCTGCTCTCTAGTGCCAGTCTACTTGGTTGCCTGTGAGATTGTCGTGTTGGGTCCGAATGATCGTCCGTATCGGATCTAGATGGTTTGGACCTGGAGGCCCAGGGTCGGACCCAGTATCGTTTAAGTATTTTGTCCCCTTTCTAGGGAGGTTCGGACCATGGTGGGTCGGATCATTGTGTCTCAGGTCCTTTAGACAACTCGGAACGCCTCAGGATTCGTTCCAAGGCGCCTATGACGGATTGGACATATTTTTGTATCAACAAATATCATTATGTATCATGTTACATATACTTCTGGTGGCCAAGTAGTAAGTATCTAATGTTTTATCCACAAGATGTGAGTTCAAATCCTTGCCTCCACAATACAACCCGACTATATAGATATTTTGCACACCCTAAGTTCGACTTCTGACTCCGCCCCTGCTCCCATAAATGACATAATACTATACTATAAAATTATTATTAAGGTACAACATTATGTATATATGAGAGTGATAGACTTTTAACTTTCAATCACATCTTTTAACTTATCATTTGCTTAGCAGCTAATCTATATGTATTAAATTTCTTGAGACAAAAATATGTCTAACTTGTTGAGTAATTTCAAATCTTATTAACATAAAAATACACAAAAACAATGTTAGGGCTTATACACAGCTCTAAAGTTCAAACTTATAACAATTTATTCTCCTGGAAAATTCTTGACGGAACTGCAAACCGAGCCGAAAAGGATCGTGAGAAATCTTGCTCGGCATGCATCGAACCATGGTCGAAATTCTGGGAATATGAGTCTGGATCATAAGTGAACCTCATGGAATTGGAACCCGTGAACGCTCTCTTCTTCTCCTTCTTCAACTTCCTCCAAAACTGTGACCAGATGGGAGCTTTTGATCTTGTTACTGGAGCTTCGTTCAATAGGAATCGATCATATTTTCGAAAGGAGAAGCTTCTAGGCCAGCAGACTTGTGCATCGTGCCATGTTTCCTGATCCATTTTAGAAGCAAGTGATCTTAATTAGTAGTTGGATGAGTTTGCGGCTGGTGTATGGTAATTGAGTGAGTTTTGTTAATGTTGTTGGTTTATAATTCACTCAATCTGGATACTTATAATTAGGAGTTATCAATAATGGTCATCAGTCAAGCCAGCCTTTTATTGCGAATATAGTAACAATTAAAATTAAAGAAAAATGAGAAATGCATGGTTCATGACAGAGAATAGGCTATGGCATGTGATAATTTAGGGAGCCATTTTGTCCTTGTGAGTTTTGACTGTCTTATTGTGGCTTCCAGAAGTTCTATAGTACACACTTATTCACTGGTCAACTGATTATCAACTTGTAATTAATTGTTGAAATTGTTTACTTGTGAATTGTCCTTTTGACTTTCTTGCCTAACTTGTGTTTGCTTGATTGTTAATAAAATCATTAAGATTCTGCTCATCGATAACTACTTCATCCGCCCGTTCACCCATCCGTGGGACGATTCATTTCAACATTGTTTAAGACAATAGAAAGTCCAATTCTGTTGCACCATTCTTTAAGTATAGTAGAGCCCATCATGTTTTCAACATGCCTTTGCTGTAGAAAATCTGATGGACTCTGCTTCAAGAATATCAAATTTTCAAAATGATATGCTGATCTAACCGTGTAACAACCATGCTTAGCAAAGTGCCACACTCGAACTTCCACAAAATCTTTACTTGCCAAGGAGAATTTTCAGAATTTCATGTATATCATCATCCCAAAATAAGAAATTAAGAATTGTCAATCCCATTCATCAAGGATGGGATTACAGGTGTTATTCGGGCCGGCCCGCAACAGCCCGCTCCATTTAATGGAGCGGGCCAGTCCGGGTCACTTGTAAAACGGGCCGGGCCGGGTTTTTTGTCAAATCCATGGACCGGCACGGCCCCTTAGCCCGGCCCACTATGTCGCTGGTTCGGGCCGGACCGGGCCTACCATTTTTTTTTTTTTTTATAATTCTATGTATTAGTAATTACATCGACAACGATAATGTGATGCTAGTGTCTCTAATTAAGAACCAAATGAGATAGAAAAAGATGATTACAAATTTACATGCGCAAAGTTTTATTTTTCTAATTATAAATGGCAAACCACCAAAACTCATAATAAGACTAGTACATAAACTAAAACTTGAAATTTTATTATAAATAAGAAAATTACAAAGTCGAAGCAAAATAAGACTACTACATAATATTACTCATGAAAGTCGGCTAAGAAATCATGTATATTTGACGTATCGAGTGTGTTGGAGTTGAACGATATCTCCTCCTCCGGTACAAATTCATCTTCAAGATTATCAAAGTGACCCCTCATGAATACGTCATACTCATCGTCAAAGGATTTCCATATTGGACTTCAGATATATAAATCCAAAAGACCGAAAATAACATATAAACGGACGTTTCTTACCGGGCTAAATGGATCGGGCCTTACCGGTTCGCGGGCTAATTCGGTCCCGGGCCGGTCCGTGCCGGGCTGCCGGGCTTATCCGGTCCGGGCCTCCAAAACAAAGGCCCCTATGGCCCATATAACTTAAACGGGCCAGTCCGGGCCGGGCCAAATATTAAATGGGCCGGTCCGGGCCGATTTTTAAGCGGGTCGGTCCGTGCCGGGCTGTTCTGCGACTGGCCCAGATAACACCTCTAGGTGGGATGGATTAAAAAAAAAAAAAGGCCACATTAAGAGGACACTCATTTCTCAAGTCCGGGGTTTTTGGTTTGAAAGAAACATTCATCGGTATCCTTTTTTCATGCCAAACGTCAATATCTACCCATTACCAACCCTCCACTGAACCCCTTCATTGACTAATTCTTCTGTCGCACAAATTGCTCTCGATGATATTTATACCCTACGTCATGTAGAACTTCATACATTAAGGATTGATACATAGTTTTAGGTGAAAATTTTAAATAAATAATAAATATAAAAATGTGGTAAAAATGTGTACTTTTAGCGAAAAATGTGTAAAAAAGTGGTTAAAGGTTGTAAGAGTAATATTTTTTTATTATTATTGTTGGTGCAGGGTACCTTTATTTTTAAAGTAATGACGAAGTTACGCAAGACGGTAAAAATGGTAAATATATGAAGTTCTGCGGGACTTTAAAAATGATAAATATATGAAATTCTGTGGAAAAGTTAAAAATGGTAAATATATAAAATTAAGCGGATGGAGAGAGTAATGCTTATGTTCAATATCTTAATTTATTCCTTTCATATACTTTTGGGAGATCACTTGTTTAGACTACAAATAACTTCTAAGTTCTACCTCTGCTTTTGTAGATATCCTTTAGGGTACCGACTGATTTGATGCATATAACTTCTAACTTGATTGTGCTTTTCGTGACAATTGGTATGAGGGATTTAAGCCCTGACGTATTTAGTGAAGCCCGCTCAAAAACCCCGGTTACATTGTTAATAGGATGTTTGGATAACAATTAAAATCATATTAAAATATGTATTTTTAATTAGGTTTTATTGTTTTTAACCGCCTGTCAAACAAACACTAAAATATTTAATTGACATCGTTTCAAATGGGCCATTAGAAAATGGTGTATAGACTTGAATTCTGATAAGATTTGAAGCCGAATACCCCAAATACATATCCACACACCAACGACCAAACATTACATTCCCGGTCAAACTACACATTCTCAACTTTATCGGACCTTCAACAACGTGTAATTTAAAATAAATGACCCCCCAATCGTGCATTTTAGTAGGGGTGAGCGCGGGCGGGTATGGACGGATTTTTACGAAAAATCAAACCGACCCACCTATGGCGGGTGATTATAATTATAAACCGAGGCGGGTGGAATATTTTTTCAAACCGCGGCGGTTCGGGTGATAAAAATAGTGGGCGGGTGGCGGACGGATTTGCCGGTGAATGTAGATAAAAATGGATGTAGTAAAAACTTGCAACTTGTGGAGAAGTAAATGTGCAAGTAAAAAAAATCAGCAACAAAGAGTATGTTCTGAACAAAGATGGTAGTGATTCTTTTGAAGTAGTTATCCTTCTTTACTTAATTTTAAAGATTTTCACGCAGTAATGGATGAAATGTTGACCCGATAAGTTGCCAACTTTTGTTATTTTGCTTGAATACATGACATAAGGTGAGAAGAACGAATGTCGAGTGCAAAAATGAAGATGAAATAGTGCTTAAAGAGAAGAGCTGTAGGCTCACTTAAAATATATCTATAGTCAACGATATAAGCGAAGATGCAATTTTTCTAGCCGATGAGTCTCCTTATACTTAAATTCACAAACATATACCTACATACATACATACACAAAAATGACGGGTGGGTCACGTATTGCACCCATCCAACCCACCACCCACCCACTAATGGCGGGTGAAAAAAAAAATTAATCCACCACACATTTTATAAAAAAATTAGTTGGCGGGTGCGGGTGAAAGACGGACGGTTTGCGCGGGTGGGTTTTTTGCACAGCCCTACATTTTAGAACCAATGGGTACCTAAATGTCATTGTTAGAGTTGCTTGTATCGGAGAGTAGTAAAGCACAAGAAATTAGTCAAACCAATCAATAGCACAAGAAAACTACAGAAACGTAGTCTACTTTCTCAATTCTGAGCTGGTTTTTGCTGCTGCTGCTACAATTGAGCCCACACAACAAACCTTAACTCCCACTTCACTTGAAACCAGCTGAAGAAGAAGCAGCTACAGCACAGCTGGTTCTCTTCTCTACCAATGACGGCCACCAAAGAAACGCCATCGTTTCACCAACCCTTCATCACCGAACCCCCTCAATACCTCGTCGTTCTACCCCCTTATCCACGCCGCCGCCGCACCACCTGCCGCCGCCGCGTAGCCGTCTCCTGCGCCGCCGTCTCCTTCCTCTTCCTCCTGGCCGCCTTATACGTCCTATGGCCCTCCGACCCAACCCTCTCCGTCGCTCGCCTTGACCTCGATCGCCTCCAATTTCACTCGCACCCGATCTCGATCGACGTGGACCTTGACCTCACGGTTAGGGTTCGTAACAGAGATTTCTACTCGATCGATTTTGATTCGCTTATGGTGGGGATTGGGTACAGGGGTAAGAAGCTAGGGTCTGCCACGTCGGACGGTGGACGAGTTAAGGCTCGTGGATATTCGTGCGTGAATGCCACGCTCCGGTTGGATAAGGTGGAGGTGACTGATGTGATTTTGTTGCTGGAGGATTTGGTTAGGGGTGAGATTGAGTTTGATACGGTTTCGAAGATTAAGGGCAAGCTTGGGGTTTTCTTCTTTGACTTGCCTCTTAAGGTAATTGATTGAATTCATTCATTTACTGTAATTTCAGCTCATGTGCTTGTTGTTTTTTGCATTAATTGACTTATTGTAGTTTGTTTGTATTGGCTTCTGATAAACCAAGTTTGTTTAGTGTCGAATCTTCTCTATAGAGTAATAGTGTTAGGAGTTTTAGAATCAGGTTGACATTGGTGGATATGGCATATTCCTATCCCAAAGACATGTGACAAATTCCCAAGGCATGTCGAAAGAAAATGGGAATCATGTTGGAGCATATCATGTGTGAAATCACCTAGCTTAAAAGTCCTCTTTTATGCCAGGAACCGACTTTAGTTGGACCCTGCTTGGTATTGATCAGTTGCATCCACAAATTGAATTAGTTTTGTAAATGTTGGCATGTGGTGAGACCGGGCATCCTGAGAATGTCGTGCTCCAGTACTCACATTTTCAACTTAAGTTTGTGCATGGCTTAGATAGAGAAGTTATAAGTACACCTTACACATCAGTAGTTATAGTAAATGGAACCTAGATATAGGCTCCGGAGAAATATTATCAGTGAATGCATCAGGAGTCTATAATTCTATATGAAGAAACACTACAATTCTACTTACAAATACTATATATAAGGAGGAATAAGCTACTAGAAGTAGAAGGTGTCAACTAGCTTCTGGTTTGTCCTCTTACTGCATTCATTGCCTGGTTTGCTGCTCTGGTTCTTTAACTAAAGTTTCAGTTAGGAAGATTGTTGACTTAATTAAGAATTTGACTTGTAATTAGTTTAATGGTATAATTTGCCAGTTCTTCTCTCCCAGTAGAATCCCTTAGATAGCGATATTAAAGGTTGTGCAGTTGATAATATGCTAGCAGCTGATCTTGCATAAGGCCGTATGAAGTTGCTAGCTGCTCCATATGTTCCCGGATACAGCTGATGTTCACATTCATAGTCGGTTAGTCTTGTGTTGCCAGTATAATAGCCAATGGGTATGAACATCTCCTTTGTGGGTTCAGTCCGGGCACTCTTAACAGAGAGTATATTGAATAAAGAGATGATATTTCAAAATTCTGAAACTAGAGGAAAACCATCTGGGGCATGTGGTCAGGAGGTGGGCTATAATTATGTAGTTGGAACTTTCAGAGTAAACAATAAGGTGAAGAACTTTAGTTTTACTTGTGATCAATCTTATTTGGAATTATGATTTAATTGAATAATTACATGATTTAAGTAAATCCTGCTCAAAATATTCCGAAGAGCAGGGTATGTCAATTGTCAGTGTTAGGGACAGCTGATGGTTTCTCCTTACACATTTGTGCTGAGAGTTAGACCTGATATTGGTTACTTGTCATCCTGTAGTGTACTGGGTGAGGGTTTTCATGCTGCTCACTTAGCACTCAATATATAATGGTGCTACTATCACTGTTATTCTTACATCCTTTCGGAAGACTGATTCGTTTTGCTTTCAGTTCTTGCGTTTTCCCATGCATGATTTAATTTATATAATGCATGTATTCCTTGCTCAAATAAGCTCCAAAGCATAGGGATCTGGTTTGAGAACACAGTATTGAGTCAGCTAATAATAGCATTTTATTTAATTGTGCACTGATGTCAAAAATAGCTCACTCGGACTTGGTATAAAAAGATAATAAAACAAGGTTTCTGTAATTTATTGGAATGATAAGATGGAGAAGATAAAAAACACAAAAATGAACTTTCCAGAGATTATTGTTGTACTTGAGCTATGAAAATTCCTCAATCATTATACAAGGCCATGCAATTTAGATGCTGGGCCTTGTGAGATTTTAGTTGCTTTAAATCCGCATTGAAATTCTAGCTTTTTGTCCGGGTAGGTTTTATCACTCTGACATGAAAAGTCTGCCTCGTATCATGTCTAATATATACTTTTAGAATTTCTGCTTAACTGTTTCATTATTGCATTAGAGTTCCCCAACTCCTCAAATTAGAGTTATTGAATATTTGATTGCTGCCTTACTTTGACTGCAAAATCCGCAATCTACCTTTCATATTTATCTGATATCTTTCTTTTTATGTTATGTTACAGGCAAAGATATCATGTGAAGTTATTGTAAATACACGCAACCAAACTATTACTCGCCAGAATTGTTATCCTCAGGTAAGCAATGACTTTTTTCCCCCACTGAACCCTTTTCATTATAATCTTTTTGGCATAATACGAGAAAGATAATACAGTAATACACAAACAGAATGGAGAAATAACGTAATGATAGCACATGATATGCAAGTTTCTTGACATAATATGCTTCATTTCACTTACTCCTTTCTGTACTATATTGACAACCTCAACCCCTCTGTACTGAATCATTGGATATTAACAGCTGACGCAGAATAAATTAGGAGGTGCAGCTACTTGCACCCCATCATCAGCCAACTGATAGGAACTGCACGATTTCCATGTGCCATATCATCAGGCAGTTGTATCACGTATGCAATCGGCAACGTCTGGGATCAGAAATTTGTACAGTTGTATTCTATTAGAGGTATAGTAGGCATCTACAACCTTATTTCTAATGGTTTCGTCTTTTATATTACATAATATAATCATGTATGTATTGGCAAATTCTGGAACCTTCTGAACACGTGTTATGAGTCTGATGACTGGTCTACTAGTAGTCACCACTCGGAATCAAACCATCCCTGGTGGGATATAGTATGAATTCCCAACACATATGCTGGTCAATCTCATGTATTTTTGCTAGATTGATGCATGAAGGAATAAAGTAAGGCTCTGTTCTCTTCAACTGAAAACTCATTCAGTTCAGTTCTGCTTAGTTATATTTTATACTACAATTCAGTTCAGTTCAGAAAATTGCAGTTGAAGAGAACAGAGTCTAACACGGCTTAACTTTAGGCTTAGCACTGTACTGAACTGCACGTTTGCTGGTAATGGCTGTTTTATACTAGCATCCTTTATATAATGTTTGTTGATATCATATGAAGTGCAACAAGTACGAAAATTGAGCCTTGAAGGTGCAAGTATAAAAAGGCTAATAATACGAAGGGGCAGATTGCTACTTTTTCTTTCCTCGAATTTTATTGATGTACATGTTCTCTTCTGTGAATCATTATTTTGCAAACCCACCCACAAGTACAACAGTACACTCGCCCACAAAGATTAACTTCTAGGAGAGCAGGAGCTCGTACAGTAAAAGCCCAGGTTGTTTACTAACTTGCCTTGGCTACGAGCCGACTAACCCATCGATAGTTTCTGTGATGCTGCCTGCACCTGAACGAACCTGGATGGGTGGTAGGTGAGCACAGGCATGCCTTTATAGTTCTACCTTCGTTAGCAAACCCATTCACAGGACTACTAAGAACTCCTTGCTGCTCACCTTCTGTTGCTGTGGCTGTGGCAAATGGTACAACCCGGTGCCTACTTTCGGAGTGGTAAATGGTTTGCCAATGAGAATCTGGGTAGCACATCTTCCTTGATTTTTAAGAGAGAGTGGCCTTTTCTTGTTTTGTGAACCGGAAGAAATGAGAACAATGGGGGTTATATAGGAAAATTATGTAATGAAGAAAAGAAGGGATCAGAAGAAAAAGTTGTTTGTTTGGGGATATTGTTTGTTAAAGAGGTTGGAATTGATTCACAGAAAGGTATTGCTTTTGGCATCATCTTTACTACAGAACAGAAGAGATTACATACATTACACTGTACTTTTCTGTTTTCTTTTTCAAGAAAATCAAGATTTTTGCATTTGAAAGGCGAACCTATCCCTTCCCATAATTTTCCCAACCTTTTATAAAGAGAATAGTAGCTCAGTGAGAACACCTTGTGATAGGAAGAATCTCTTTATGAATTTAAATGGAAATGAACCGTTATTAGACAGTACCTCTCCATTCCGGAAAATTTTATGCGTTTTTATGTCCCATAGAACTACATACATTAACTGTCAAAATGAAAATTGTCTCATCAAGTTAATGAGGTTTGACTATTTAATGTGAATGTGATTCGGCATATGGCCTTTTTATTCAGACAGACAGATCAAGTACCATTTTAGACGAATAATAAGAAAGATATTTAAGCATATTTTGGATTGATGCAACATTCTCCAACTTGATTCATGTAAAGATTCTGCATTTTGCTGAAAGATTTTATTCTTTTATTTAGTTCTGATAAAATCAACTTTTATTCTTTTATTTAGTTTTGATCAAATCAACTTTTGTAAAATACCGTCCCGTGATCTGATAAACATAACATATTTTGTTACAATCATCACATGTTTAGAAATGATGATAATGCAATTATAATGCATGTTTATTATATCACAATGTCTTTAGAGAGACCGTATATATAACTTATTTAGAAACGGACATATGTTATTAAGAAAATTATCAATGTTATTATTCAAAGCGCATATATTATTAGCAAAATGTTTTTTTATATATAATAATAATATTGACAGCATAAACGTTTTAACTAATAATATTGATGATTTTCTTAAGGCATATATCTGTCTCTAGATAAGTTCTCTTAGGAGACTTGCTTTTGTTAAACACATGATGTTCTAAATTAATTATTTAATATTTTTAATTCAATATTATGTGATTTTGATTTGATCTCTTAAAATAATTTCTCGTAAAAGTTAGTATTTGATCAGGGCTGGATTTGTCCTCATCAGATGCAGATACCATGTCCAAATCTAGTCCATTTTATCTCAAGTCCTGGCCATTATATCTGGTTGAACTCAATAGATCTAAGTACAGTGTTTATCATTCACATATTTCTCGATCTGTTTGGGAGATGAACTTGGTGTAGGGGTGTGGTCTTGCTGTCCCTTAAATTTCTTTGACAAGTTGTTCAAATTTTATTGGGGTTGTTCGGGACGGACTTAAATTTCTTGCCAAATCGCAACTTAAGAAATTCGATAAGGTTGACTTAATTTTAAATTTCTTGACGCTATGATGGTTTTGACCGTGGTAATCTGGGTTAGAATTGTGAAAGTTGAGATATCTTTCATTTTCGGAAAAAGTGTTACATTTTGAGCTTTATTGGTTTGTCTTGAGTTTAACATTCTCATAAGCGATAATAGTAAATAATTTAATAAAATCATATAATAAAAATTTAATTACTAAATTTTCATTATATAATTTTAATAATTTATTTATTAATATCGTTTAAGAAGAAATTAATAGTCAACGAAGATAATTGACCATGAAAATGTAACTTTTTCTCAAATAAAATATCATATATACGCGTGGGAAAAATTTCATGAAATTCATTAATAGTCATGACACCATTGGCCTTAACCAATTTCATGAAATTCATCTGATTCCTAGTATGTTTTATTTTCCTTCACTAATAAGTGTTGGTGACTCGTGACACGAGCTTTTGAATTGAAGTAAGGAAAAATGGCTTTCCATGTCATTCTGTCTTCTTTAGTTATAACTTAAGATAAGATCATAAAACAGATGCAGGAACGTATTAATATTAGGTGAAGGTAGGTGCTTGCTTTTTAGAATTGTCTGTAAAATGAAGCACGTATACACGTGATATTTTTTGGCACAATATGGATTTTGGGTAGAAATTGCGAAAATGCAAATTATGTATATATTACTTTATTTCATTTATAATGTAGAAATTGCTAAAAATTCAAATTCAAAATTTAGTCGTGAATAGGTGTGGATGTGAAGAGATTTCATTACCCAATGACTACAGTAACTCTCCATTAAAGGATTTGTCAAATTTCCATCGTGCACATGTTTATTTGAAACAATTAACACTCCAAAACTAAAAATGGCATTGTTAGACTCAACCAATTGACTAATTGATTTAAGTTTCCGAATTTTTTGAACCATAGTATGCAAGATTTGTCAATTTATTATAGACTCATGATATAGTATCAGAATAGCATTGAGCATGAAGAACAGAAGAGGAAGATACATGGCAATGCACAAGAAGAAGCAGATGAAGAACAGCAAGAGAACACCATTATGCAATGCAGGGGGAGTGAAGAAATGTTAGATAGTTGGTTACATTTTGGTTTAGTTAGTTAGACAGTTAGTAGAGCAATTAGTTTGTTAAGCATACGGTTAATTAGTTAGATTTTCCCTCCATTTCTTGTCACTAGTTTTAGCTCATAGTTTGTGTATAAATAGGACTGGTTGAATAGATTTATGTAACACAAATCATTCTACTATCAATACACAGCAGTTATTTACATTTCTATCAAACAAACAATGGCTTTCTCCTTCGTTTCTTCCGCTTTCATCATCAACTCTGAGATGGTATCAGAGCTCAGATCCATTTGAGTTTATGTTCATCATCCTCATTCTTCGTTGTAGTTTTTTTTTTTCGATTCGTACACTCTGTGGCAAGTACCTGATCGTCTAATAGAAGCTCGAAATCCCACGGTTTCCAGCATTTTGTTGATTATCTGCAGAGGAGCTTCTGATTTTTCATCATCGAGCCTTCAATCTTCGTGTTTCTTTGGTAATTTGGCTTGATCTCACACTTTACAACATTCGATTTGTTGTTCTGTGATCACTTGTTGTTTCCAGCTCATTTTATGTTTGTTTAATGAATATTTGTTCGATCATCACGATTCTTCGTAGATTTGTGATCGATTGTTCCGATTCACTGTTCTATTGCTTGTCGATTCATAGCTTGAACGGTTATCTCAAGTAGATTGTTGAACATAATCGATTTGTGTTAGATACAGATACATAGATAGATACATTGTTATACTCCATGATCTGTGTTGATTGATCATTGTTATACATTGTGTTGATTGATCATTCGAGATAGTGTTCCTGAATTGATCAATTGAAAGCTCATTGAGCTGCATTTGTTACCTGAATAGTATTCATGTTCATTGATCACATCTGATTTGTGTTGTTTTATGGAAAACTAAATCACAAAGAGTTTGTTTCAATCAATCAATTTACATTCACTTCACCAACTGCTTGACAATATGTCTACTCAAACCTCACCGATCAATTCGGCTCCTAATACTAATGATACTGCTAATGTACGGGAGAAGTCTCCTGCTACTACTAATGCTGAGAAGGAACTTGATTACACTGATTCAAACAGTCCATATCATTTGTTTCCTCATGATACACCTACTTCTGGTGCAATCAAACACATACTCAAGGGGCCTAACTACATCAACTGGAAAAGAGATATGTCTCTTTCACTGTCTATCAAAAACAAGCTTGGATTTGTTGATGGAACATTTTCCAAGCCTGAGCTTGATAATCCTATGTATCTCCCATAGCTTAGGTGCAATAACCATGTTCTGTCATGAATTCACAACTCCATATCTGATGAGATTTGTGGAACAATCAAGCACAACATATATGCTAAGGAAGTATGGCATAAATTGGAAGCAAGGTATTCACAAACAGATAATGTACGCATCTAATGAAATTCAGCTAGCCTTAGGAACTCTAGTGCAAGGATCACAAACTGTGATGGAGTACTTCACCAAACTCAACATCATATGGGAAGAGTTGCACCTGCATAGACCTTCACCAAGCTGCAACTGTGGAAAATGCACTTGTCAGGCTTTGACACTCACCACTGCTGCTATTGAAACTGATCAGATGTTTCAATTTCTTATGGGCCTCAATGAGAGCTATGATGGAATAAGGGGACAAATCATCATGATGTCACCTGTACCTTCACTTGAAAGAGCTTACTCTATTATCCTAACTGAGGAGAGACAGAAGAACTCAAGGCATGGAGGAATAAAGCCAAATGATGCTGCTACTTATCAAATGCGCCAGCCTAATCCACCATACCAGCCTAAGAGAAAGGGTAGAGAGACTGTGAAATGCTCACATTGTGGTTACCACAACCATACAGTGGATAAATGTTTCAGGTTGATAGGATTTCCACAATATTTTAAGTTTACTAAGAAGCCTGCATATGGAAAAACAAATGCAGAGCTCACTCATGGTCCTCATGGTGCTCCAGCTCATTACCAACCCCCGGCACATCATCAACCACCAAAGTTTCATTATGCTCATAATGTTGCTAGTACCTCTGCTGATGTGAGTACTCAGTACAACAACATTAAGAACCAGGTCACACACTTGATGCAGCTTCTTGATCAAGGTGTGCATCAATCAGCTCCAAGTTCTATGGCTCCTAGTTCATCCTCTGGTGCTAGTGATTCTCATGACCAGGATGATGAATCAACTGATCCATCTGTTACTTACACTACACTGGGAGGTAAATATCATTGCACTATTCCAAAGCATTTTCTGTGTTCTACTTCACATGACTTGCATGACTACTTCATTATAGATTTTGGTGCCACAAATCATGTTGTTTGTGATAAGAGTTTATTCACCTCACATGTCAGAAGAGTAACTACTTTTGTGCAATTACCTGACAATGCTAGGCTTCAAGTTACTATGATAGGTAACATCAAAATATCTGAGTATATTACACTCTCAGGTGTCTTGTTTGTACCAGCTTTCACTGTGAATCTTATTTTTGTTGCTCAGGTCACAAAGGCAAAAATATTTCATCTTCTTTTTACTCATGATGAGTGTATTTTGCAGGGAATTTCTTCAAAGATAAGGATTGGGCTCGCTAAGAAGTTCAAATCTTTATTTGTTCTGCATATCAAGGAACTTTACCAGCTTCATGTTTCTATTTCTTAGTTGCAGACCTCAACATCTATCTTTCATTCAAGTTTTTCAAATAAATTGGCTATTAATGCTGTCACAATACCTACTACTACTCAGCTTTGGCATTCAAGGCTAGGACATCCATCTACACAAAGAATGAAGCTGATTAGGTCATTGAGCATTGATACTCATGATTTGTCCGATTGTACTGTTTGTTTAGAAGCTAAGCAAAGGAAATTATCTTTTCCTATTAGTACTTCTGTATCAACTACTAGATTTTCAATAATACATGCAGATGTTTGGGGACCATACTCTATTGCTTCTATTAATGGTCATAGATATTTCTTAACTCTAGTAGATGATTTTACCAAGTATACTTGGGTTCACCACTTCACCTGTTCACTTCTAAATCAAATGTACAACAAATCATTCTCAACTTTATCACACTTGTTCCAGACACAATATAATACAAAGATAAAGACTATAAGATCAAATAATGGTACAGACTTCACTGTCCTTGATTCTAAACCGAAAACATTAGGCATTGTGCATCAAACTAGTTGTGTTTACACACCACATCAAAATGGTGTGGTAGAGAGAAAGCATCAACATTTGCTCAATTTTGCAAGGGCTTTGGTGTTTCAATCATCAGTACCATTGAAATTCTGGGGTGATGCAGTTCTTACTGCAACTTACCTCATTAATAGAATTCCTTCACCATTACTGAACAATAAATGTCCTTATGAAGTTTTCTATGACAAGCCCCCTGATTATTCATCTCTCAGATGTTTTGGATCATTGTGTTATGCATCTACTCATGATCATCAAGGGTCCAAGTTTGATCCCAGGGCCACAACTTGTGTTTTTATTGGCTATCCTCCTCATACTAAAGGTTATAGACTTTATAACCTCACTTCACACAAAGTGTTGATTTCTAAAGATGTTCAATTTCTTGAGCATATATTTCCATATTCTTCACAACTTAACTCAGATACTGCTGATATTACTCAAAATATGTTCAATGAGTCCAATGATGTAATAATAGATACATATATGGACAGTTCACCAATTCACAAGTCTTCTGATATATTGTCAGCACCTTCTCCATCATCTTCATCACAGGTGCATGATTTTCAGAACTTTGGGAATATTTCTCCATTTACTAGTGAATCACACTCCTCTCAGGATACTGGTTCACTTGATGAGTCTAATATGGAACAAAATGTATCTCCTCCACTAGCTAGGAGATTGACAAGACCAACTGCGGTACCAAATAGATTGAAAGATTATTATCATAATATTTCTCATAAATCAAGGACTAATGCTGCTGCAAGTGCTTATCCTATATCACATTATGTTTCATATCAGCAACTTTCACAAGCTGACCAGATTTTTGCTATGAATATAGATTCAAATCCTGAGCCAGCAACTTATACTGAGGTTATACAATCTGCATATTGGACTAAAGTTATTCAAGCTGAATTACAAGCTTTAGAAGATAACAATACTTGGTCTGTGGTTCCTTTACCACATGGTCATAAGCCCATAGGTTGTAAATATGTTTTCAAACACAAACTGCATCCTGATGGTTCTATTGACAAATACAAGGCCAAATTAGTTGCTAAAGGATATTCACAAAGGTTTGGTTTTGATTACTTTGAAACTTTCAGTCCAGTGGCTAAGCTTACCACTGTTAGAACATTTCTAGCTATTGCATCTGCTAATCATTGGGATTGTGCACAAATGGATGTTCATAATGCATTCCTTAATGGTGACTTGGATGAAGATATTTACATGGATATACCACCTGGTTACTTGTTTCAGGGGGGCAATCCACATTCTATAAAGTCATCATAGGCATCACAGAGTTCTAGATTGGTGTTCAAGCTTCATAAATCACTGTATGGATTGAAACAAGCATCCAGGCAGTGGAATCATAAATTCACTACTACTTTACAAGAATTGAAGTTTGTACAATCTAGATCAGATTACTCATTGTTCACCAGAACTTTTTCTAAATGTTTTGTAGCATTACTGGTATATGTTGATGACATATTAATCACTGGATCAAGTTCTGAGTTGATACAAATGGTGAAAACCATGCTGCAAAGTCAATTTAAGATCAGAGATCTTGGAGAAGTCAAGTACTTCCTTGGTTTAGAAATATCAAGAAATTCACAAGGAATACACATATGCCAAAGGAAATATGTGATGGAAATGCTCTCAGAAACAAGTTTATTAGACTGTAAACCTGTAGTCACTCCCATGGAAGTGAATGTGAAATTCACTAACACAAATACAGATTTGCTAGAGGATCCTACTCTGTATAGAAAACTTATTGGAAATCTCATATATCTGAATATAACTAGGCCTGATATCACTTATGTTGTGGGAGTGTTGAGTCAATTTATGGACAAACCTTCTAAAAGTCATATGGCAGCAATTCACAGGATCATGAGATACCTCAAAAATGCACCTGGTCAGGGTATCTTCTTTCCTGCTCACAATAACATGACATTGGTATCCTATAGTGACTCAGATTGGGCTGGATGCCCTGACACAAGAAGGTCTATCTCAGGTTATTGTATGTTTCTAGGCTCAGCTCTCATTAGCTGGAGAAGCAAGAAACAAAACATTGTGAGTAGATCATACTCAGAGGCTGAATATACAGCCTTGTCGTTTGCTACTTGTGAAGTGGTCTGGTTGCTAGCTTTATTGAAGGAATTTCATATTGAATTTCAAGCTCCAGTTATCCTATATTGTGATAACCAGTCTGCTATACATCTTACCAAGAATCATGTATTTCATGAAAGAACTAAACATCTTGAGATTGATTGTCATTTTGTAAGAGGCAAGGTTATTTCTGGATTGATACATGTGGAACATGTTTCTACCAAGAACCAGTTGGCAGACATTTTCACAAAATCTTTGACACAAGCTGACATGCAACATCTAATGTCTAAGATGAGCATAATCAATGTCTATGCTCCTCTTAAGGGGGAGTATCAGAATAGCATTGAGCATAAAGAACAGAAGAGGAAGATACATGGCAATGCACAAGAAGAAGCAGATAAAGAACAACAAGAGAACACCATTATGCAATGCAGGGGAAGTGAAGAAATGTTAGATAGTTGGTTACATTTTGATTTAGTTAGTTAGACAGTTAGTAGAGCAATTAGTTTGTTAAGCATACGGTTAATTAGTTAGATTTTCCCTCCATTTCTTGTCACTAGTTTTAGCTCATAGTTTGTGTATAAATAGGACTGGTTGAATAGATTTCTGTAACACAATGGCTTTCTCCTTCGTTTCTTCCGCTTTCATCATCAACTCTGAGATATAGTGTATACAGGTCACCGTCCCCCGTCCCTCACTGTAACAATGGTCTCGTCCCTCACTGTAACAACGGTCTCCACAGTATACATATATATTAAGGAAGTGCTGGTAGTGGTAAAAAAAAGTCCATTGAAGAAAAGAAAAGGGAAGTCGTATGCATGCATGACTCGTGACTCGGAAAGTGAACATGATGCAACCATAGTGGCGTGTAAAGTAAACCATTCATGTTAGGCACACTAGGATTGAAGTGGATCTTTTCAACTCTCACTTGTATATATACTTATATATATGATCCCATACACATCTACATTATTCAATAATCCAAATCCACATATCTAAACTCAACTACTACTTCATAAACCAAATTGTACAATGGATCAACACTCAAGATCAAGCCAAGTATCAAGAACTAAAGCTCCTCAAATTTGGACACAGATGTGGAAGAAGTTGAAGAAAGACAACATCAACAAGAAGAAGAGCAAGAGAATGTCCAAGTATTCAAATTCGAGGACGTTCACTTACGATCTCAAATCGTATTCTCAGAATTTCGACAAGGATTTCATGTGGGAAGATGAAGAAAATCTCTCTCGTTCCTTTTCAGCTCGTTTTGCAGTAATTCCATCCATTGTTCGATCTTGACAATCAGTACTGCATAGTTGTCACTTGATATGTAAATTTGTGTAGATTAAGGTTGATAGAAATTAATGGAGCTCATTAAAATTATTAGCCAACTTACCCTTCGGAAGCTATTAAGTTTATCTTTGCTTTAGATTCAAGTTGCTTGTGAATTAGTGGGACTTGTAAGATTTGTTCCATTTGTCTCTCTGATATTTAAAAGATTCAATATAAACCTGTTACCTGTATATATATAGTGTGAAACACACATATTTCACTAATGACCACAAGATGAGATCAACCGAAAAATGACCAAAAGGAAATCAGGATAAGGATGCATCATGCCTTTAAGAATTGTCTGCTTAATTGTTGAATGCATCATGTTTGGTGACTGCAATTAAATGATGTGATTTTATGTGTCCCGATAAGTCCGACCTAATTATCAACGGATTATGACGACTTAAGACGATTTCAACATCCCTTTCACTGGAGACCGACTTCCCGTGTCAAGACAAGGAGACCGACCTCCTTAATATACTAACACTCGACAGGAGCCTAACGTCACCTAAGTCGGACCAACCCTACCACAACATGCCCGACCGACCTCCCTTACTCCGAAGTAAACATCAGTATGGAGAAATGAGTAATACAGCCAAGATCAACCCTCCCACGTGTCACCTTACTCCTGCAACACGTGTGAAGAGCTAATAGGCCCGACAAGATCCCGACTTCTCGAAGTCTTGTTCCCTGGAGCTCTCCCTATATATACTTAGCAACGCTTTTACTCCTCATAATGGTAACTCAACTACTTGCAATATTCCACTTACTAACTAAATTGGATCGGGCTCTTACTCGAAGTACCGACTAGACAGTTGAATCTAAGCACGATTTGTCCAGGCAAACCGACCTGAAAATTTTATCGGGCCGGGCTCTTAGTTGAAGTACCGACTAGACAATTGAATTATCTAAGCACCGGCCTGAAAAAGTCTAACCCATTACCTCTATTTTACATGTGAATATTGATCGAGATTAAAATATAATTATTTACCCCACCTAAACTCGGGAGTGATTATTCCTGAATTAAGTAAAGGGTTAATTACACTTTCACCCCCTGTAAGATTCTCGTTTTTCAAATCCCCCCCTGAAATCCAGGGGTTCCGAAAGATCGTTACAATTTCCCCCCTGAACTTTGCTCAGGGTTTCATGGCCGTTAACTTTCGCCGCAGTCAACGCGGTCAAACCGTTAAAAAAGCCAACCGTCAAATGGGGTTTTAAAGTAAAATTTGTGAAAAAAAAAATTTCACATGAAAAAAAAAAATTACATTAGCAAATTTTTTTATGACGTCATAAAAATTGATGGTTTCCAACTCTGTCCTCGAGGGGTCCCAAAGTAAGATTAGTCAAATTGAAAAAAAAAACACATAGATTTTTCTGAAAAGTAACAAGGAAATTTGAATGTAATTTACAGAATAGAAGTAGAAGAAAGTAAGAAAATTGATTGAAAAGGAAGAATTTGAAACCATGGACGATACCATTCCTCCGAAACTATTCTGGTGGAGTTAAATGTGACCAAGATCTGTAGATCTATTTTACAAGATTTGTTTTTATACTAGTCGATCTTGATAAATCTCTTGTAGGACTCAAAACAAGAACCCTAACCGATTGTACCTTGAAGATGTAGATCTTGTAGGTGTAAGGCTCTGTTCTCTTCAACTGAAACTCATTCAGTTCAGTTCAGTTCAATTCCATTCAGTTCAGTTCAGTTCTACTTAGTTATATTTTATACTACAATTCAGTTCAGTTCAGAAAATTGCAGTTGAAGAGAACAGAGCCTAAGTGAAAGATGAAGGTGGAAGATATTGGGAGATTGTTAAGAAAAGTGAAATAGTGTAGTGAATGTGTTGGAGATTTAGGGGTTATAGTGTAAAAGTTGATGGGGTCAATTCCGAAAATTCACAATTTATTAATGACGTCATTATGATGTCAGCCGTCAATTCCGTTAAAAAAGTCAATAGTCAACTGAGGTTTGAAAGTAAGATTTGTTGACTAACGTTGATTGAGGTTGACTTCGTTAGTCAACTAACGGCATGGGGGTGTGCAAAAATGTTTGGGAGAATTGTAATTTCGGACTCTTACATAGGGTGTTTCTGTAATTAACCCTTAAGTAAATAATCGTTTGTATACTCGACGATCATGGATTTTAGGTGTTAAAAGGACTAATCTCTGCAGTCTCAGTATATCTATAACTTTCCGTCGAGTTTGGTCATTAATGGCAACTGAAGAAGAAGAAGAATCGTCTATTTTATTTCTCCAGCTACCGTTCCAGAAGGATGACGAGAAATCAACTGATTCATCATCCGACAAGCCAATGGAGATCTAACGAATCGATGATTGAGAAAACTTCACCGAAAAAATCGACTGGAGGAGGAGGAAGAAGAATTAATCAATGTTGGAAATTACGTACAGAAAGAAGAAGCAAATATACCGATGAACATCTCTTTAATTTGATTGGGAAAGATCAACGCTATGCTGCCTCTTCTGAAAAAGATAAGAAAAGGCTTCGTCTCTACTTGGACTCCGTTATCAAAAGCCAGGGATTCGAATGCTTTTACTATCCCGGTCCTATATCGAACCTGACTACTGTGCAGCCAAGGGATTTACAATATGAATTATTACCCCGACTCTTACGATGCTCATATAAAACGAATGGCTAAATCAGCTCTTCATCTATACAACGAAGATGCCTACACCAGCTTCTCTATTAAGTGTATTGATAGTTTATGGAAAATAACATGTACTTGCTATATCACATTCACTGGGTTGGAAATGCATGATGATTACAAAGAACAGGCAGGGCCGTCTTCGTGATTTAAGGGGCCCTGTGCGAAATTTTTAAGCGAAGTCCCAACTAAATTAAATATTAATAAATTTTTTTTTATAGACGTGCAAAACATCCAAAATCATCCGATACAAGTACTTAAGATATACTCCATAATTTAGGAGAAAGTTACATTTTGGCTTTCGTTATTTGTCTTGAGTTTAATAATTACTCATAAACGATAATAGTAAATAATTTAATAAAATCATATAATAAAAGTTTAATTACTAAATTTTCATTATATAATTTTAATAATTTATTTATTAATATCGTTTAAGAGTAAATTAATTATAAACCGATTAACCATGTATAATAAAATGTAACTTTTCTGAAATTATGGAGATTTTAATAAATATTACAAAAGACTAAAAAACTACTTGAAAATTGCAACTCTTCAAGCAATCTTTGAAGCGAAATCATCGATTAACTCGTCATAACTCACTTTCTCCGCCATATCATTCTCTATTGCCATCATTGCTAGTCTGTTGAGTCGTTCTAGTGACATTGTAGTGCGCAAATATGATTTCACCAATTTCAACTTGGAAAAACTTCTTTCGGCAGATGCAACCGTGACGGGAATTGTTAGCAAAATTCTATATGCAATCACTGCATTAGGAAAATAACCAACATCTTCATCTTCTTATTAGGCATGAACTCTCTAGCAAGTTGCAATTCAACAAACAAAGAATTTCCATCAATATCAGATTCCCATCAGATTTAAGTTCTTTTTCAACAAACATATGCTCCGCAACAAACTAAAAAGTCCATTGTTGTTATTGATTTGGGGCTTTAATAACTTAAGAACATTAAGAATTTATATTTTAGAAAACAAGAATAGAAGAACTAAGAAGTAAGAACAAAGCAGCAGGAAGAAAAGAAAAGAAAGAAGGGCAATATTAGATTTCATACACAAGCGACAAGCCCAGTCATTTTCTAGGCTATCAAGTGGTTTTGGCTTTTTAGACAATTATACACAACTATTTTCGTATCGAAAATTCGGAATGAAGCAAGATAAATACTTTACCCATATCCTATATTTGAGTCTTAAATCAGGATTCAGAGGGCTCCTTTAGACCTTTACGTCCTGACTACTAAAGTAAGAACTAAGAATAAAGCAGCAGAAAAGAAAAGAAATTACCTGTGTCTGTGTATTTTACAAAATCCGATTTCCGAAACCGATGTCGGCCCGTGTCTGTCTCCCGCGGTGGCGCGGCCCCCCTGCTAAGCTGTAGGCACAGTGGTGCTGCCTGGCGCCTGCCGTGGCCCTTTCCGGTGGCTGTGAGTTGTGAGATCCCCAAATCAAAATTCTAAATTTCCAATAAACCCAGATTTCTAATATAACAGAACAAGAATTGTTGGATTTTGTTTGAATGGTTAGTTTAGGATGAAGGGTTGAAGAAGAAGAAGAATGAAGGGTACATATATACATGGAAATTGAACAGTAAACGGCCATTTTCTTCGATATTTGAGGAATTGAATGGATGGTTTAATGGAAGTTGAGAGAAATTAGGCTAGAGATTGAAGAAGCAAGCAAAGAAATCGAGAAAGGAGACTGAAGAGGCGGCCGAATTCAATGCCATGTCTGTTGTCTGCGTTTTTCTTCCAGAGTTCCAGTATTTCTAATTTTTTTTTTTTTTATTGGACCCTAGTATTGGGCCCTAAATTTTGGGCCTTTGGGGCCTAGGCAAGGCGAGGCCCTGCGCGGTTGGGCTTACCGCGCATGGGCTTAGCCGGGCCTGAGAACAGGTCTTTCAGACTATAGTGCGGGATAATAATTTGATAGAGGAGGTACCATCACTTGTACTTGCAGTGGAGACTGAACATGGAAGGTTCGGATGAGGTTGATTCAGATGATTAGTATGAATCATCCACTGAAGATGAAGAGGTGGCTGATTCTGATGTTGGGTTCTGACGACTTGATTACTGACAATGAGCTTTTGAGCTGGATGAAATGGGATGAACGTTCTTTGGAGGACAAGAAGAAGCTTCTGCCTAACACTCAAGGAGAGTGAGGGATCGATTTGAGTTTACTTTTCCTGGTTATATATCCAGAGTGACAACTGTGGTACCAAAACAAAGTGTGATCGACAAATGTGATAAATACCCAGAAGGCTATAAACATATATATAATGTTTCTTGCTTCATTGGCGATGAATGATTACAACGACGAATGGGGCACTAAATTTCAGGTTAAATATATCAGCAAGGTCAACAAGCGTCCAAGTTATTCTAGTACTTATTACATCACGTTTGGTGCTTGGGATCTGACAACTAGTGGTGAACAATTCTTTCAAGCGATAGTCAACAGTACATGTGAAATTAAACAAAGTGTCGTCTCTTGCAGTCCTTTATCGATGTGATGTGACGTGATCAACGAAGCAACATGAAATGCTGGAGTGAAGTTGGCAGATGAACATAGGAGTAATAATCTGTCCTGCATATGGATACAGCAGTGGAAGATAGAACAGTTGATGTAATTGGGTAACTGGAAGTTCTACATGTATGGTATTTATATTCCAATTTTATGTTATGAATAATTAGTCATAGTTACTTTGAGATAATTCCAGATAAATGAAACCTGAAACCAAGAAAGATCATATCTTATCTTTTTTAAAGTAATCCATTCAAAATAGTAAGGCAAGCATGACTCATAAAGTGTACATGACACTGCCTTTGTGTTGTGGAAAATGGACCATTCATGTTAGTGGATAATTCTAACTCATGATCTTGGTCACTTATATATTTATGATACTATATATAGGTGCACATCCTAAATGTAATCTACATTATATCCAAATATCCACACTTCTAAACTCAACTACTACTAACTACTTCATAGTAACACTTAATTTTTACAATGGATCACCAGAGTATGTGCAACATGAGCTCAACCCAAATCAGTTCTAGGCCTGTACCAAGGTCTAAAGCTCCTCGGATTTGGTCGCAGATGTGGAAGAAGTTGAAGACAGACAACAAGAGCAAGATTAAGAGAACGTCCAAGCGTTCGACTAATGTTAAATCGAGGATGTTCACTTACGATGCCAAATCCTATTCGCAGAATTTTGACAAGGGTTTCATGTGGGATGATGCAGACAATCTATCGCATTCGTTTTCAGCTCGTTTTGCAGTAATTTCATCTGTGCAGCCTCTTGACAAGAACACACATCTACTAATAGCTTAATTCATTGTTCTGCTCTTGAGGCTGGGCTAAGTAATTTATTTATTGGATAGTTCTTATGTACATTAATTTGTCTAGTTAAATATCGTTGAGAGAAATGTAATTACCCTTTGGAAACTAACTCTAGTTTTTCTTTTCTAATTTTCTTTGTAAGAACAAGAAAATGTCCAAGTATTCGAATTCGAGGACGTTCACTTACGATCTCAACTCAGTATTCTTAGAATTCCGACAAGGATTTTTCATGCGGGAAGATGAAGAAAATCTCTCTCGTTCCTTTTCAGCTCGTTTTGCAGTAATTCCATCTGCTGTTGTTGACAAGAACAGTGTACTAATAGCTTAACTTATTGCTCTATATATTTCTTAGGATTATTGTGTAATTTGGTTTTAATTTAGATATCATCCATAGGTTTAGATCGATTACATAGTTGATAATTTGATATGTACATTTCTGTAGATTGAGGTTGAGATAAATGGAACTAGCTGACTAGCTAGTTTCCCATTTTTTCAAGTTGCGAATGAGAATTAGAATTAATTCTTGCACATTGAACATTTGTTCCATTTGTTTCGAATATTTATAAGAATTCATAACTAAACCTATATAACATGATCGATATTTCACTAAATTCTCTTCCCATAAAATTTTGTAACAAAACTGCTTTCACACGTATAGGCAAATGTAAAACTGATTTCACTTTGGGATAACAAATTAAAGCAACCGACTGGGTCATTGCGCTAGAAAAAACTAGTTTTACACCTTGTTTCCTTATTAAGTTAATAATGTAAAATCTGTTTTAGAACATACTTACGTATTACCCTTAAAATGTAACTTAAACTAGCTAGTTTCAACCATTTTGCTAGGTAGCATATTGTTTGGTCAGTCAAATAAAACTCAAAGTTGAGCATGTACTTTTCCAAACAATCAAATAGTTAATTAGCTAGTTATGTAAAATTGCCCCTAAAATAGAACTGAGGAATGCAAATTATTCAATTAGCTTAGGAAAATCAAAATTACTCTGGTGGATGATATTCCAACGAAAATCAGATTTTTCACCAGAGTTGCTTCTCTTGAACTATATGAAATGTAATTAGATATTGTGTTGGATATTTTTTTGTAAGGGTCATTTTCATCTGACTACCTTTTTAGATGATGTATAAACGTTTAGGTCCTTGATGTTTCATATTTTACGGAGAAGGACAAATGTTAAACTGGAGCTAAATTTTATTTACGATAAAGGATAAAAGTCAACACAGGTAGGAGAGAGAGTGAAAATGTATTTTCTTTTAGCTTTTCTTTTAAATTTCATATTTCATTTTATTACAATTGACCCCTAAAACTTTCCAATTATAATAAATAAACCCTAAAGTTTTAATTTATCATATTTTCTTCTATCTTCTTCTTCAACTCAAAAGAAAATTTAAAAAAAATTAAAAACTGAGAAAGGGAGCTTCCATGGAAGTTCCAAATCGGAGCTTGGAAGCTCCAAAATCAGAGCTTCCAAGCTCCAGATCCGAAGCTTCCTGGATGCTCCAGGAAAGCTCCGTCCAGGAAGCTCCGGATCTGGAGCTTGGAAGCTCCGATTTTGGAGCTTCCAAGCTCCGATTTGAAGCTTCCATCATCTTAGGGTGATCCTTTTGTCGACGGATGCTCCTATTACACTCGTAGTCTCCTAATTTGGGGTTTATCAGGCCCAATGCTACGAGCTTGGAAGCTTTAATGGAAGAAGCTTCTTTTTTCTTTTAACTTTTTTAATTTTTTATGAGTTGAAGAAGAAGATGGATGAAAATATGAAAAGTTTTATAATTTGGGGTTTTTTTGTTATAGTTTGAAAGTTCTATGAATTATATTGAAGTAGTATATGTTAATATTGTAAATCACAAAATATTTGAGACAAATGTGTAATAAGATAAAACTTGTATTTTTTAAGAAATGATTAAATAGAGGGGCAAACAAGACTTTTTGCATAAAGTCAAATTTCAGGCTCAAATTGGACTTCATCGTAAATTTTGAATCATTAAGGACCTAATCGTTCATAGGGCATCTAAAAACGTGGCTGCGTGAAAATTGCCCTTTTTTGTAATGCCTCAGTCCCTCAAAGTTGATATGGACTATATCCAATATAATGCTGCCCTCATGATGAAATACTAACTATATTTTTTTTTAATTTTGTATGGGTGTGATCACACATACCCTATATGTCTTGAAGATATTGTTCAGCTTTGACTTTTTCATATAAGTTAAATTCAAATTTAACTATGAATTAATGTTAAATTGTAATGCTAAATTTTTTAATTAAATTATATATATATATATATATATATATATATATATATATATATATATATATATATATATATATATATATATATATATATATATATATATATATATATATACTGAAAATACAGTAAGTAAAGTTTAATTATATAAACTAATTGAACCTTTTACCATTACAATTTAAGATTAATTTGAACTTTGTTGATCATAAAATATTAAAACTGAATGTCTTGAAGGTGGAGGGTATTAGAGATATACAAGAATATTCTAGATGATTGAAAGTAGAATTTGATTAGGATTCTTTCCTATATTTTAGATCCTTGTAATTGTATATAAACATTATTGTTGTGAGTAATAGAAATCAATTCAGCCCATATTAATTATTCTATATGGTATCATTAGCCTAAACAGACGCTCACGAGCACAACATCCCCTACCGCCGCCGCTGCTGCCTTCCTGCTCCACCCTCCGTTCTTCTCTTCGGCCTCTCTCTTCTTCTCTTCCCCAGCAACAATGACCAACCCTGCAAACTCTACAATAATGGCGATGTCAACGACACACCCACCACCTCTTCTACACCAGCGGCCATCATCCCCATCACCGCAAAATCACACATCAATATTCCTCTCTCCGTCACCACCTTCTCCTCTTGGAAATCCCATGTCCTTGCCATACTTAATGGCTACAATCTCCAGCATCATATCCTTCCGACCTCCACCCCACCAGATCCAACGTCCGCTGCCTATGCTACTTGGTTCTCTCAGGAGCAATTTCTTCTTGGAGCCTTCATCGGCTCAGCCGATTCTGAGGTCTCTCCTCTTATCGCTTCCTGCACCACTGCTGCCGATGCCTGGACCTCTCTTGGCCGTCTCTTTGCTAGCCGTTCCCGTGCTCGAGTCATGCAAATCAAGAATGACCTTTCTCGTGCTTCTCTTGGGTCTCAATCTGCTAGTGACTTTCTCCGCTCCATTAAAACCAAAGCTGACGAACTCGCTCAAATCGATCGCCCTCTTCATGAAGATGATCTTACTCTGTATGTTCTCAATGGCCTCGGACCTGAATACCGTGACCTAGCTGCGAGCATCCGTGCTCGTGACTCTCCCATCGCCTTCAACGACCTGTTTGATAAAGTTCTTGCCCAAGAACAATACATTAAGGAGCTTGAATCTCGCACAGCCTCTCTAGTTGCCACAGCTAACTACTCCAACCGCCAACCCCGTGGTCCTGCTCCCAATCAGCAAAACA
Organism: Plantago major; assembly: GCA_026545765.1. Classification (NCBI taxonomy): domain Eukaryota; kingdom Viridiplantae; phylum Streptophyta; class Magnoliopsida; order Lamiales; family Plantaginaceae; genus Plantago; species Plantago major. Next base: position 35,554,757 of record CM048839.1, read on the forward strand.
CCAACTACAACGTTGGTCGTGGTCATTCACCAAACTATCGCGGTCGAGGTAATCAACATGGTCGTGGAAACAATTCCGGTCGTCGCTACAATAACTATGGCCGTGGAAATCAGAACTCTAACTATGGTCGTGGCAATCAAACCTATGTCCCCAAGTGTCAATGGTGTCGTGAGTTTGGCCATACTGCCCCGCAATGCTCTCAACTTTCGGCCATGGCCAATACTGCCGTTTCTGCTACAAGCTCTCCTAAACCATGGCTCATGGATTCTGGCGCCTCCCATAATCTGGTCTCGGATCTCAACAACATGACCATACACTCTGAATACGATGGCACTGAGGAAGTCCATCTTGTTGATGGTTCGGGTCTTCCCATCACTCATACGGGTACCTCTATTCTTCCAACACCTTCTCGTAATTTTCTATTACGCAATGTCCTTTGTGTTCCATCTGCTAAACGCAATCTCCTATCCGTTCACCAATTTACTAAGGCCAATAATGTTTCCGTTGATTTTCACCCTACTCATTTTTTTGTTAAGGACCGAACCACGGGGGTGCCTCTAACCAAAGGACCTTGCGCTAATGGTATCTATCAGTTTCATCCAGCTCCTTGTCCAAACCGAATGGAAGCCAATTCCACCATGATCGGTGTTAGGACTTCCCCTTCCACCTGGCATGCCCGATTTGGTCACCCTTCCTTGAAGACTTGTAGCTCGATTATCTCTAAATTTAGTTTACCTATTAGTCCTAATGCTGTCTTACATTCCCATTGTGATACTTGCGCTATTTGTAAGTCGCATCGTTTACCTTTTGTTGAAACTTCTCTTATTTCACGACATCCTCTTCATTATATATATATATGCGGACGTTTGGGGTCCTGTTACAACTTCTGTTGATGGTTCTCGGTTTTACTTGCTCCTAGTTGATCACTTTACCAAATACTGTTGGATTTTTCCCATGCATGCTAAATCACAGGTGGCATCTCTCTTTGCCCAATTTCACTTACTTGTGGAGAAACAATTTGATCATCGACTTATAAACTTCTATAGTGACAATGGTGGGGAGTTCATTGCCCTTCGCTCATATCTTGCCAACAATGGCATTAGCTGGCTCACATCGGCTCCACACACACCCCAACAAAATGGCACCGCAGAGCGTAGACACCGACACATCACTGAAACCATCCGTTCCCTCCTCCATACCGCCACCCTACCCCCCACCTTTTGGTCCTATGCTGCTCAAACCGCAGTCTACTTAATAAACCGACTACCTGCACCAACACTACAAAATCCGAGCCCATTTGAAGTTCTCTTTTCTCGAGCACCCAATTACCTCAAACTTTGCACCTTTGGGTGCCTCTGCTTCCCCTGGCTTCGACCATATGCATCCGGCAAACTTGCCAACCCTTCTCGCCCATGCCTTTTCATTGGGTACTCTACCTCTCAAAGTGCATATCGTTGTCTTGATCTCACTACTAACCGAGTCTTTATCTCTCGGCATGTCACCTTTCATGAACACACATTCCCTCACCCTCACCGCCACCAAAACGCCGTGCCACATCCTTGTTCATCACGGATCAAATCGGTCCTTCCATACTCGGTCCTGCACCTCAACAATCCATTCTTGGTCCTCCTCCGCTGCCCCCTATCCTGCCGGCTACACCTCCTCCTCCTTCGGCAGTCTGTGAGTCTCCCCGGGCTCGCAAATCAATTCAGCCCATATTAATTATTCTATAGAGGGAGTAGTATACATACAAACCACCCCATAAATCTAAGCAAGAAATTGTTGATTCATAACTTAACCGAAACTTGGTCATCAAACGTGAATTTAGATAAAGCTATAATAAAGAACAAGCTGATCGAGTCTCTACACGAACTTTCGATGTAGGGTAAATTTCTTTCCATGTCATTCTACTTTCAGCTAAAGTAAATAAGATGAGATCAACGACTCATCACGAAAAGGAAACATCATACATATTAGGATAAGGTAATGCATCAATATCACGCCTTTAACTTTTAAGATTTGTCTGCTTAATTTGAATGGATCATGTTTGGTGACTATGTAAGTGAATTTCCCTGGCCCATCATGGATATTGGCTTGTAAAAAGAAACATTTATGACGACGATATTCCGAGTTTTCATATAAGTAATGGCTATTTTCAATAAGTTATCCCCTTTATAATCAGTCATAAGTTATTTTGAGTCCCAAACTCCGATTCAGATAAAAGAAACCTGAAACCAAGAAAAAAAGAAATTTGCATTGAAAAGGTGAAGACCATATCCTCTCCTTTTTTTAAAGCAATCCATTCAAACCAGGAAGGCAAGCATGACTCATAAAGTGTACATGACACTGCCTTTTGTTGTGGAAAATGGACCATTCATACACTAGCTAGTGGACTATTCTAACTCTTGATCACTTATTGTACACTATATATACATGAACAACCAACATTTAATCTACAATATATCCAAAACCAAATCCAAATCCACACTTCTAAACTCAACTACTACTAGCTACTTCACAGTAACAATTTTACAATGGATCACCAGACAATGTGCAACATGAGCTCAACCCAAGTCAGTTCGAGGCCGGTACAAAGATCTAAAGCTCCTCAAATTTGGTCGCAAATGTGGAAGAAGTTGAAGAAAGACAACAAGAGCAAGAACAAGAGAACGTCCAAGCGTTCGACTAATGTTAGTTTGAGGACATTCACTTACGACGCCAAATCCTATTCGCAGAATTTCGACAAGGGTTTCATGTGGGATGATGCAGACAATCTGTCACATTCGTTTTCAGCTCGTTTCGCAGTAATTCCATCTGTGCAGGCTCTTGACAAGAACACACGTCTACAAATAGCTTAATTCACTACTGTTCATTGATCAGGCTAGGCTTATTAATTAGTAATTTAATTATTAATTGGGTAGTTCTTATGTACATTATTAATCTGTCTATATTATAGTTTAGGGAAATGTAATTACCCTTTAGCTAAAGCTAGTGTGTCTTTTTAATGTAGTTTATTCGAGTTGCCAATGAGAATTCTCTCACACGTGTAACATTTGTTCTATTTAATATTTATGGCTGATATATTAAGATACATTTTACTACATTTTTCTATTTTCTCTTAGTTTTTTCGGATGACGCCATTTTAAAAAGGACATATATCAGTGAGGAACCTACTGATATTCTCATTATAAATATAATTTTTAAAATAAAATCAATAATATTTTACTATGAGTTAATAATTTATGTTAACTTTATTTATGTGTATTTGCAACAACTATGTTTTTAATAAAAAGTAATAATGTTTCCGACTTTTACAGTTCATCCGTTAATCCTTCCGTCCATAAAGATGGTCCATCGGGATACGTAATCTTTTTGGATTGACTTAATATGGGAAAAATTCTTGTCAGCAACTAAGTTGGGAGTTAAATTTCAAATAAAGACTTATCAAAGAAAAACGTTGTATCATAGAGTGCAAATGTAAAAAAGCGTTGTATCATAGAGTGTAAATGTACAGTTTTTACACCTAAAAGTATACATTTAGTGTGACGATATCTGCTATATCATAGTAAACGACATAATCTGATGCGTTTTTGAAATATCATTTCAAATGCAGATTCTACCAAATCCTTCCCTTATTTGGGCAGGGCTTATGGTTGACAGGTTGAATACGTACTTGGGCTGCGAATTAGATTGGACTTAGTTGGTGATGAATCTTGCTCAGGTATATATTTCGCTCGTTCTAGTCTCTACATTCATTTCAAATTAAAGTGCTTGTTTGACTGTTCGTTAAAACCAACAAAATATGCTTAAAAACACCTATTTTAATTTGGTTTTTTTTTTATTTTAATCGTTTGCCAAACAGCCTGTTTAATCTCCATTTTTTGCATTTTTATATTCACCATTTCGTTTCTGGAAAGATCTTGGAAAGAATGGGTAACCTTCTGAGGAAATGAACATGAAATCTATTCGGTAAATTTACTCGACAATAGTCAGCCTGCATTTTGTAATTACAGATTCATATCCGTTGTTTGAACAATTACATTCACACCCAATTTTACATTTCGGCGTTGACCCCGGCTCCAACGTGTCAATTATTCTGTGTGACATAACTTTATACATTTTAATATTTTTAACCGTGCCGTAAATAATTACACATTACTTGAAAATGTACCTACTCATTTTCATGCACATACAAATTACACATTTTACCAACTTTTCATTTTTTTTTTTTATTACTTTAATCTTTCATCCAAAACTAACTACATGTCAACTCTAATTGTATGAAGTTCGTCTAAAATTAGTGAGTATCATAAAATTCATTCTATCCATATGTCTGTTGTACTTTTCCTTCATGATAAGTGTAAGTACTATCCTCTTTCACCGCGGTTGAAATTGCATTTTTATTCTTAGCAAAAAGAAAATTTTGAAAAAAAAAAATCATCATAAAAACTCCACAATATTTGGCTGTTCCTGTTTGTAATTATGGTGAATATCAAAACAATAATTTATTTTTTTGGGACAAAAACATTTCTCATCATTTTTAATCATATCCTTCTAGAATTTTCTTTGACATTTACAACCTGCAGTTCTGGACCGGATAAAGGGAGTATATACTTTTAATTGAACGTGAATTTCCGATAAGCTAACCCGAAAGGAGGTAGTCGGCCTCAAAAGAATGAAATAATGACTCATGAAACGAGCTTTTGAACCAAGGGGAATGGATTTCCATGTCATTTTTCCTGCTTTAGTTATAGGGTAAGGTGGTAAAAGTATATGAGATCCATGAGATCAACAAATGACCAAAAAGGAAACATGATGAAAAAGATGTTAGGATAATAAAGCTAGTAGGTATATGCATGCTCTTTAGAATTGTCTGTTCAATTGTGGATTGGAGCATTGTAAAGCCGAACAATATCCTATCCAAACCGTGTTATGAAAGAGTCATCACTCGGCACCATTCCAATCGAAATTACTCCCACCGCCAAACACAAATGTCGCATTTACTTTTAGACAAAAAGTAACAAATACGACAGTGCTTTATGTCTTGGAAAGTCGACTATCCATGTTTGGGATAAAGATATTGCCTGCCTTCACTTACATATGTATACACGCAATTTGCCGCAAACACAATACAACTGCATTGTTATATCTAAATACGATCTAAACTAAAAGTTCACTTTGTACAAAGTATTTGGAGAGACAACCTGAACAGCAACCAAGACAAAAACAGGTGGTTGTAAAATAAAGTAGCATCATTAGCATACATACATATCTTCACACAGAGAAACGCCCGCAAAACTTCATACACATAAACTATGAAATGAGCATGACATACTTGCTAACACGCATATGGCTTTATTGATGAAAGTATGAAACAGTAAAATCTAGTAGCTTCATTTAAGATACTGTATCTCCAAAAATATGCTCACAAGTTACAATTACAATACATTAACATATTATTACACTCTAACCAGTTCCATCGATATACAGCACAAGTACAATAAACATACAACAAACCCGAGTGGTAATTATTTGCAAACTAAATATGGCAAGAATGGAATAAAAGAAAGCCCAAGCTGGCAAAAAGAATGAAACCTTCACCCTCTAGAGTTTCTGTCCCGTGATCGTGCAATTTTCTGCAATTCACTGTACATATCCGAACAAGCAAGAGAAAAGTCTGAAAGTGCCCTAAAGAGTTCAGGCAAGTGGCTCTTCAGACTCATAAGGGACTTATCTCTGACTTGAACACATTGCCTTTGATACGCATCCTCATCTTCTTCCAATTTCTGTTTAGCTGCTTCAACACGGAACTGCTGCTCTGCAATCATATCACTTTCCTGAGACCGATCAGGATCCATTTCATCAGGAGGTGTTCTCTTCTGCGTAAACTTTTTCTTCCAATTCTCAAACTCTCGAGTCTTTCTAATCAGATCCTTTCTAGATTCTTCACGCCTGTTTCTGAAGTCCAACTCCTCTTTCTGATATTGCCATATGGTCTTTATTGTGGCCGCAAAACTGTTAATAGTCCCTTTTGCAGGTTCATCTGGGAGCTTTTCAAGATAGTCTTGCCACGCAAGTAGGAGAATTTGTATTGGTGGGTTTTCAGGTCTACCTGGAGAAGAAACTTTTTCTTTCCAGTTCGTATCTATAGGAATGAGATTTAGTTTTAGCCAGCTATTGAGTGCTTTGATGTATTCCTTTTGTTGTGACATGAGTTCACTGAAATTTGTGTGCCAGTCCTGAACAACACCCCCCAATTGACGGGTCTGATTATGGTGGTGGTCGGTCGTTTCTTTTGGCGCTTGAGAGATGTCAAGTGACCTCAGAGCATGAACAATCTTCGATTGGCTCTCATGGTGTACTCTCATAGTCTCCCACATCACTGCCATCCTGTCAGTCACTCGAACCATTAAAAATACAGCCAAGAATCAAAGAGAATAACAGCATAAAACATGAAAAGATACAATGTGACTTGTTCCATAATTCTCAAGTATTAGTGTATTACATACATGCAAAGAATCCTCAGAACTCATAAACAAGCTTTGCATTATGAGATAGAAGTCCTAAAACTTAAAAACACCTACATATGCATGTCTGTAGAAGAGCAAGGTCTAATCTTGGGGCAACTAATACATGCGGCTGTAATACATCTAAGAGAGAGCCAGACAAATTAAATAAACTCTGGTGCACTTTTATGATAAAATATCATTTCAAGTGGGATCCTTTGCACCTCAGAGATACCATAACCTTTAATCTAAAAAATTCGAACGAGCCTCAATGTTTTCAACAGAAAATTATATTTCCAATTTGGAGTGAGAATTGCCCTTTTAAGCTAAAAATGAAAGGCAGAAGAATCAAAGAAAAGATAAATGATGACTGATTCCTAATGTTAATTGGTTATTAGTAGCTATGCACGGGCAAACACATCGCCCATCGAGGTGACCATAGCGCCCAGGCAGTGGGGCATAACCATTTCACCTAGACTGCTTCTATGTGCTCTATCCACTAGGGATTCTTTGCTATTCTATTCGTGAAGCACAGCAAGGTCTACATACCCGCGAGTTTTTCATCTTTGAGAGAGATCAAATAATATTCTTGCTCAGGTGCACATGCTATTATTTTGAGGAGGGAGAGGGGGGGACGAACTATTATGAGAAACTTGTGATGGAGCTGCCATATATGCCTAACTTTAGGCGCCAGGTAAAAAGGAAAAACACAAAAAAAATCCAAAATGCAATAAAGATCTCTTAAGATCCAAATCTCCAAATTTGGCATTGAAAATTTCCTACATCGAACCAAATTATAACTGTACACAGCAATCCTTATATCCACTCAAGTAGCTTAGAACAGATCATCAGTGATGGCTATAGCATTACTAAATGAAGTCTAACATCCGTTTCTTCTTTTTCATATTATATGGTTTCTGTAATTAATATATGTTCCACTTTTTTTTTTTTTTTTGCAAAGAAAAGACAAATGGGATAGAGTACTAAGAGGACATAAGATCATCAAAATGGTTTTCATTACCGACTTTAACACCGAGGGAAGATTTTTAGGGGGTAATTCCCTCCCCCCAGTGATGAATATGCAAAAACTCACCCATCAACGAGAGAAACGAGTTTCGGATAGAGTTGTTCATCACGCAACCGATTAATTTCAGAAACCGTGGAGTCCATGGACTGCATGTCAACTATGTATCGCGTGTGCAGGTGGCTGACAGATGCTTTCATTCTTTCCAGTCCCTCTGTGCTTGAACTACGTTTCTTCAACTTGTTCAACGATGACACCTTTCGCTGATATTCAAGTTTCATCTGCTCACCTGCCTATCAAAAGCCAAACAAAGATAAGACTATGCCACCATTTCACCAATTGATTGATTACTCCAGATGACTGCTACGTTACAGAAACTCAAGCCTGTCACAGACATATCATCATTTCCAGGATATAAATGTTACACTGTGCTACGGTTTTATGTCATAAAGATGGAGCTAAAATTGCACAAGATGTGAGACAAACATTGATAGGACGTACAAATGCATTTCAATTTTGTCGACCAGGGAGTTCTTCTAACTGATAAATATCAGAAAACCGATCCAACATCCATATATACAGTAAAATATGAGTACAGGAAGAAGAAATTGAAACAAATACTCCCTAAAACTACCTTTACCGCATCAACTAATTCTAAACGGAACCAGCCTAGAGCAGTCTTGTAAACTTTTAACCATGTCTATTGCGAAGTTTCATTTATAATATCAACATTAAGGATGAAACATGTAGAAATAAGCAAAGCATTACCTTCACTTCGTCATAAAGCTTTTTCTCCCATGCCAGCAACTTGTCCAACACCGTAGCATGTGTTTCTTGCTCCTCTGAGTCAAAATCATCAACCCCATCATCAGCATTGGGCAAACCTCTGAAGGACCTATTCCACGTGATGACACGCATTACCCTTTCCGAGTGATTAATATGCCCTGTCAATCAAGACAACAGTACTCATCTTGTGGGTGAATGATCCACATAACTCTAATACAAATTCAACAAATCAACAAAAGCTAGAAACTTTCTGCAATATATATTTTCGCCTATTTAGGATACTTGATCAATTTTCCATACGGTATCAGTTTTGTCTTTCTTCTTTTGTTTTCCCTTTAATTAATGATGATAGTCAATATCAATCATGGAATAACTACTAACATCTTCACAATAGCCCTGCAAACCAAACTGCTCTTCCAGTATCTGCCTCTTCACGACCACCATTAATGTGCAGAAAGACTACTGAGGTTTATCCCCAAAGATACCCTGCATCTTCAATTGTCATCTCACTTGCGGAGGGAACAATTTTAGGTATGTACTTAAAATTCTACATATCCATGTGCATTTTCTTCCGGGTTTATTTAAAGTTTTTGTTTCTTAGAGTTATGTGTTCTTATTTTATTAAAATTTGCTATTCGAAACAGAAAGATTATTGTTTGAATATATTTTACATGCTGACCGAGTGATTAGAATTTTAATGCTTCGCCAAATGTACCCAACATGTATTTCTATATTATCATCTTATAATTTTAATCATTACCAACTACAAAACTCTATTAAACAAGCATGTGGTTATAACCAGTTAACCACGTGTATTGCTTTTGCTAACTTGCCTGAAAACATGCACGTGGTTGTCTGCGTGTACCTTTTTGCTAGCTTGCTTCAGAAAAGGCAGCAGCATTATCCGCCATCAGGCATAGCATAGAAAAGGGAAGGAAGGAAAAAAAAAAAAAAAAAAAACAACTGCGCCTCTGAGTGCAATCACATGTTATATTATTATGCTAATACGCAAATATTCCGTAAACTTGTAACAATACTAAATTTAAAATGCCTATATGCTATTCTTGTCCTCAAGTGTTCTCTATGCTTGACAGCTCTTGAAAATTACAATATTGTTGATACTTGATATGCATTACCAAGTTTATGGTTTACTTCGAAAAAACCACAACCTTTGACATGTTGTGCACTATATAGTCTATTGTCCCACAACAAACTTGTGCACCAATAACTACCAACAAGGAAATAGGATAAAACCACACTAACCAAAGCTCAAACCATACGTAGCAGATAACAAGAGCCCTGTAACTCTTTTATCCATATTGTATCTATACCACATCTATTCTGTACAAAACGGGAAGGGTACAGGGTAGTCGCTGGACCAAAACCAGTTTTTCTTTTTTCTAATTAATGATGATATTCGCTATGAAGCAATGAAAAACTCCTAGGCATCTTCACAAACCAAACTGCTCTCCCATATTCTGCCTCCTAACAACCACCATTCATGTGCAGAAGAATACTCTTGAGGTTTATCCCCAAAGATTTGTTGCCATTCCCAATTCTCATCTCACTTGAACAGGAAAATATCCCGGGGGGGGGGGGCTCAAAATTCCATATTTTCCATGTGCATTTCCTTCAGGGCAAAATTAGATTTATTGTTTCTTAACTGAGTTTTTATTTTGAAAGCCTTACTATTAAAAACAAAAGGCAATCATAAAAATCTGTTTTAGGGGCTGACAGAATGATCAAAATTTTAATGCTTTGCCATCATATGTACCCAGCGTTTATATTATCATCTTAATCATTATGCTTAAAGTAGCAGTATATTAAACACAAACGTGGGTATATCTGCATGTACTGTTTTTGCTAAGTTGCTTTTAAAAAGGTAACACCATTTATCCGCCATCAGGCACAGTGCAGCAAAACACACTATGTGTGCCATGAAATGCAAAGCACATGTTATTTTTGCAGAACAGACCAATATTGTTGTTTCTTTCACTTACAAGAGTTGGATTTTTTCATTTTTACTACAGTAGGACTTATATGAGGTCTCATTATCTTATACTAATTACTAAATCACAGCTAATATGCAAATATTACTTTAACTTGCAAGTGTGCTAAATTTAGAATGTAAGTATACTAAATTCAGTATGCATATATGCTATTCCTGCCCTCAAGCATAGTATAATATGATGCATTTCTCTATGCATTACTAGATTTTCGCTTTAGTTTGAAACAAAACACACTTTGATGTGTAGCATGCTATAGTATATAGTCCCACGATGAATCTGCACCTCAATAACAACCAAAACAAGATAAAGCAAACTAAAGGAAGCTCAAACCACACAAAACAAAAAAAGTACAAGAACATCCTTATTATACCTCTTTTATCCGCGAAATTTGAGTGATAGTGCAACCTAGCAGCTTCAAGCATCCTCGAGACATCATGAGCACTCTCCGACGCCTTAAGAAAGCAATCATCAAGCTCAACAAATATCTGCACCAAGTTCAAACCATTACTCCTTTTCCCCTCAGCCATCGGTACAGCTTGCACCTTCGCCCTCTTCACAACTTTCACCGCCTCCTCCGGTGGAGGAGGCTGCGGAGGAAGCTCATTCACCCTCTCCACCACCTTCTCCTCCTCCACTTCTCTCCTCACCGACCTCTTCTCGAGCACAATCTCCTCCTGTCTCTCATCCACTTCCCCCAACGTCGTCCCAGGCACATTCTCCATCGAGAAAAAGTAATCCCAATTACTCTCCGGCACACGCTCCTTCACCCTACTCTCATCCACCTTCGGCAAATCATCACTATTCTCACTCCTCCTCTCACTTTTACTATGCATACTACTAGTAGGCTTCCGTTTCAAGCTGTCGGCATCGAAATCGTCCTCGTCCTCCTCCGCAATCGTATCCTGATTGTTCACTTGCGGATTTGGGGGAATCGAGAATTCAGGCATGGTTGCAGCTCGTTGGAGAGGGGAAGCAGTCGCGTAGGAAGGCGGAAGCGGAGGTGGAGGAGGAATGAAGTTCTCGTACGAGTGCGGCTGAGGCGGTGGCAGGGGTACGGCGGCGGAATTGGCGGCGGCAGTAGGCGGAGGGTAGATTGCTTCGCCTTGGGCGAAATCGCTGAGGGCGGCCCCGGTGTTTTTCAAGGACATGGCGTGGGAAGAGTGGGCTGCCGCGAACTTGTTGCGGGCCGTGACGGCCCGTTCCATGTGGTGTTTGCGCTCTTTGCATCGGTTTACTGTCTCTTCGTTCTCGATCTTCGATTGAGCACAGCCCATTGTGAAATTGGTTGGTTCGAATTGGATCAGTGAAATTGAGCTAGCTGAGTGGTTACAGTTTGGGATGAATAATCTGGAGCTAATACAGAATATGAGATGGAATTATTTACAGTACAGGCAGGTAAGTGTGACGAGGAGTGCGATCGATCTCTCTCTCACTGCATTTTCATGATAGAGAGACAGAGAGAGAGAAGATGGTCAACGTGAACAGAGTGTGGCTTGACTTTATTCTTTTCTTGCTTGGTAGGGAGAGACATCATTTCAATAAAGAATTGTAACGGTTTAGAAGTTGTTATGTCTATAAGATCATTATTATGTCATAAATATGACCAAATATAATCTCTCCAAGTCTAAGACTCATTCAAAATAGTATTGATCTAACTTGTGATAATGTAATAGGAAGTGTTTTGAAAAAATAAATATTTCACTATATTTACTACTTCAACACTTCAAGTAGTAGTAAGAAAGTAGATTGACATGACATTCATATGGTTGAGCCACTAGTTCACAGTTAGATACTATGTTTCATATGAATCTCATTGAATTCGGATTATCTTAATCAAATTTTTGTAAAACTATTATTTTATTGAACCTGATAAAAATTATACTTCCCACCAAGTTCCCCACAATACTTGATGTTTCATTTTTGATGTTTGTAGAATATACCTAGGGTCTGTTTAGCAAAACTAGATGATAAGCAAGTTAATAGCTAATTAGGTAGCTGATTGACTAGCTTATCAGCTAGTTGGTTTTTATAAAATTGTTTGATAAATCAATTAGCTGATAAGCTAGCTGATTTTTTTATAAGCTTCTTGAACAAGCTTATCATATCAGCTAGCTTACAGCTACAAACTATGCAATCACGTAACAAACTTATTATAAAAATAAGTTCATCGAACTGATAAGCTTGTGCTAAACAGAGCCCTAGTTGATCAATTTCATGTGAAGGTTCACTATGTCATGGTTTCACTTCAACTAGATAGCAAGTGAATTCAAATTTGTAACGATTGTATTCAGGGTTATCGTTTAGATTTTGTTAGTATAAAAAATTTTAGTTAATGAATAGTAACTGAGTTACAAGTGAGTTATAAAAAATAGTGTTTGGAATAGAGTTAAAAATTTATAGGGTTGTCATATAAGGTTTGTAAGAATAAAGTGATGTATGTAAGAATGAATTGATGTGTGTAAGAATGAAGTGATGTGTCTGATACTTTTTAAATTATTTGATTGGTTTAAAGTTGTTAGTTTGATTGAAAAAGTAAAGATGAAGTAATAGTAGAGTAAAAAGAGAATATGATTGTTTAGTGGAGAAAAAATTGAATTAAATTTTTTAATGTAGAAGATACAAAACAAATACCCTGAAATGTTTTAACGGATAAATAGTTCACTTTAGTTGTATACCAAATAGGCGGACAGTCTATTGAGAAACTTGTTTTCAAAATAAATAAGGGAAAATTGGTGTCATAGACCAATTTTGCATCCAAGTTTGTAAAAAATGCCTACAATGTTTTGGTGTTTTCAAATAAAGGTCAAATGCTACAGTCAACTGTATTGGTAGAGTCATGTAATACAGTCCAACTGTATTAGTAGAGTTAAGTAATACAGTCCGACTGTATTGGTAGAGTCATGTAATACAATCCAACTGTATTAGTAGAGTTAAGTAATACAGTCCGACTGTATTAGCATAGTTATAAATTCAGTCGGACTGTGTGTAAAAGTGTTTGGTTTTTTTATGAATAAAATTGTTTGGTTGGTCTCTCCTTATTCTCTACCCAATAAATAATAATGACTCCGACAGTTTGGAACACATCCCAGCTTTTTATGCAGAAATAAAGTGGCTTTTTTCAGCTAGTAACCATCTGAGATTTGGAATGACTTAATTGGCAGCATACAGCTCAAAATGTTCACAATTTTCTGGTACACTTTTTCATTTTTCAACATATGCCAAGATTAAAGACTTGGTAAAACACTAAAACGTAACCAGGCCTTAATTAAAGTAGCGCCCCTACCTCACATATTTTATATGCCAAAGCTCAACGTCATTTCCTCGACTGTATTCTTCGACATACTGAGGAATCTCTGCGAACTCAATGCGTCTGCCGATAAAGCCACATGAGCGTTCATTTTCAAAATCTTCCTCACCTGTTTTTCCATTGCACAATGTAAAAGAAATTTTAAATGGCAGATATGGGGAATGCAAAAGTGATAAATTTAATTGTCATACCTTGCACTTCTTTAACATACGCCCGGAAATGTGAATAACCATTGGCAACTACGTCAAGATCATCAATGGAGAAGTTGTACCGCTTTTCCAGACCCAAATACAGTACCTGAATTTTGCAACATGGAACATCTATAACTTTGTTCTATATGGGTCGATTCTAGTCCTTCCGAATTCGAGTAAAAAAAATGCATAAAGGGAACTGGTTACACACATAAACATCCTGTTGCCTGAATTTCTATAAGAAAGATAGTACTTCATCCGTCCCAAAATGATAGGGACATATGACTATGCACACATATTAGAGTCTTCGTCATTTTTTGCTCAATGGACTACTATACCATAATAATTAGCATTGGTTTATTTCTTTATATGTATTTGTCATTAATATACCTATTTAAGTAGGGGCAAATATGTCAAAATTGTAATAAAATGCCTACATAAAAATAGAAACATCCCTATATTTTGGGACGGACAAAAAGGGAATACGTCCCTATCATTTTGGGACGCAAGAAATAGCAATATTAGGGAAGAAAAAGTAAAACAGAAGATAAAACATATTTTGCCAACCCAACACCAAAGGTTTATTTTTGCAATATACAGATCCATAAATCAATTCAAATGCAAGATGGGGAGTAGAGGATAATGATAAACTAAAACACATGCAAGTGAGCAATGCATCAATATTTCGAAGGACTAAGGAGTATTTACTTTAGTGTGATGCAAAGACCAAAATTATTGATAGTGAAGAAAAATTACAAAAGGATAATAAGAAGGCTGTTCAGATTTCAGAAGCTAAGAATAATATAGTAAATCTAATCTAGGAAGTGTATTCCGTTAATTCGCTTAATCAGCATGACAACATGAACACAAAAGAATCCCAACACCCATATGACTTGAGAACATGTTACATGTCATGATATTTCCAGCAGTGTCATTACTTCCATCTCTTTTGATGTTTCAGTCTGTCGGATCTAAAAAACCTAGCAGACTAGCACACCAACCAATTCATTCTTTTTTCGTTCATCAATGCTCTTACATTGTGGTTTACCCATGATGAATGCAGTATATTATTGACAAACAAGATGGTTAGTGATCACACTTTGATATGATTCACCAAGCCATTTGTCATGCATGACCTTCTAAAAGCTGCAATTTCCAACTCTCAATTAATACCTTTTCTGGATTATCAGACATGATTGCTACCAAGATACCAAAGAAGGCATCTGTGAGGTCATCACTGTAAATTACATCAGCAGCTATGAGCAAAGAAGCTCTCTGTAGCTCTTCTACTTCTGGAGTGGTCCAAGCATAGCTGCAGGAGTGATTCGAGTGAATTGTGTTTATCAAAGTCTTCAAGTTGTTTCCATCTTGTACATAATGTAAACAGAAGAAGGGAAAAAGGATAATGAAACATCATAGTTTCAGATTACTGAAAGAGAATCCAAATGCTGCTCCATATTACCTTTCCTGGATTGGAGAATCTGAACTGACTGCAGGGGGCCAAGGGCATGTCCAATCAAGTTCACGTACATATACAGTCGCCTTTTGGGGGAACACTCCAACGTTGAGATGGATATTGTTTGAACAATTTCTAAGTATTTCTTCACCTCTGTCTGTACATATGCAATCTTATACATAAATAAACAAAATATACATGAACACAGAAAATTTGGTAATTGGAGTATTGGAATTTTCACTTCAAAAAATATTCTTGCTATTTTTGTTGATTTTCTAAGACTTTCTGTAAACACTCAACTGATGCTCTAATACGTGACAGACGTCACTTATACGCCCTTCTCTGACCCTCACCACTCTAGAAAGAAAATTGATATTGCAAACATAGCCAGAAGGTTATGAATAAATGACAACGAAGCATGTATCATTTTCCATGAAATAAAGTTTTGATGGAGAACAGATGCTGTAAATCACTTTAATAACACATTCAATAGGCTATTTTGTATATGCCATTGGTAAGCATTTTCTATTATTTTCAGAACTCTCTATCACTATAATGGCTTATGTTGGTAAAGCTAGCATTCTTTACAACTACTTTACAAGGATGGAAGTAAGAGTGCAAGCAAAAGGAGAATTGGGAAGTACACAGAGTCCTATACTGCTCCAGAAAAGTAGAGAACACAGATATACGACGTCCATATAGTGGTGCAGGTAGTACAAAACAAAGGGACAAAGGAACACGAGCAAGTATCTCATTTTGCAAATTCAAAACTTCAGTAGATTAATATACCAGTAATGAAGACTGTTTTAGCGACACGTGCAAGTAGCATGCCAACCAACCCTGGTAACATAGCAAAGGGAACTCGTGTCACCACTCATAAATCATACAAACATACAATAGTAATTTTATCATTCATAGCAATGGGCAAAATACTCACAACTGAACTAAGGATAAGAAACTCTACCCGTGCCAGCACCAAGTTCTACCGCCACAATTCCATTAAGTTTTGATGATTTGTGCATCATATGCAGCACAAAATCAGCTAGTACCATTTCAGCTCTCCACACCTAAATTTATAACAATCCATGAAACAATACATATAAGAGAAGCACCCCCAGGAAGAGTGTTCTATAGAGAGTTGACTGTATTATGAAGAAACATTGAACAACAGTATAAACCCTTGATGTCAACATAAGATGTGAAGTAGAAAAGGCAGTATGGCACCAAGAAGATCAAATGGTTTCCTATGTAATGGGAAGACGTATAGCACCTTAGTACCTGGAGACCAACACTAGGAATAGACGACGTTATGTGATGCTGGATGGTGATGACAAAAGAATCTTTCGGTGAATCTGTAAAATTAACAAAACATCACTGTAAAAAGCTTCCGACATAAATCGAAACTACAACATGTTCATAAATAATCAAATGCAAACATCAATTATCAACCATGCCATGCCACCATCCATAGCTTAATCCAAGCTTTACAAGTTAGTGAAATAGTGATAATATATCTAAACAGGTCCACAAACTAATCAAATACGTTACGAGCAGCTGTTCATACTACTCTACTAGTACTAGTTTCCAACAGAATTCTCCTTGGCATCATTATATCAACAAACAGAACCAAACAATTTGAAGTTGAACACTATGAGCTACAACACAATCACACAAAGCACTGTAAAAAGGACGATGCACAGTTCAGTTTGTGGACAAAAACTTACTGGTACGTCGAGTGAGAATTAAATCTCCATCTTCATCAACTTCAATAACTTTTGCTCCAATCGAATTAAAACTATCATCAACCGGTTCATCTCCTACACAATTAACAAATGCTAATTCGTTTTACAGACATCATAATAACAGATAATACTATTCAAATCAGAAAAAAGGAAAATGAGAAGCGAATCCCTAACCAGGTGGAAGCAAGATGGTGAAACGAGAGAGGTAAGGTCCAGTTCGATTGGGCGGACATCCGAGGTGAATTTCACTCATCACATGCTCATCCTCCATTGTTACACCAAGTTCAAAGCTTGATTGTCCAAAGCGGCAAAGAATTTGCAATTCAGGGATTTTTCGCTCTATCGTGTTTCCAACGAAATTGTAAATAAGCCTCAGCTTTTCAAACTGGAAATTCGTACTAGTTCACCTGCGAAATAAAAAAAAGACGTTATAGTTGATAATTTGGTATACTAGACTGCACTTTTCAAATTCAATTACATACCGTTCAAACATAAGTTTTAAGATAAAATTGAATAAAATATAGCAGTGATTGAATAAAGTAGGAGATATATTGAATAAAGTAGCATAAATATTTTGAATAATATTTATGAAAAGTTGAAATTGGAACGTTTTAAAATTGAATGTGAAAATATGAATTTGGGACGGAGAGAGTATGATATCAGACATTATTTATAATTTTTACTAAAAGTATTGATGTTATTGATATTGTTTAAAATGTATAACTTCCCTCCCAGATTTTAGCATGTTCATCGAAATCATTCTTAAATTGTTAGTCAAACTCGACGGAGGACTTAATTTGACCTCTTCTTAATCATTGGCATCTTGAGCACCTTAGTAATTTACCTGACAAATTAATAGTCGAACATTTTTGGCCAGTAGTTTCTTTGTCGCGACCCACTACAGTTAACTAATAAGGTAAACGGGAGACACTTGTGAGGTGACTTGAAGCTGATAAAGAGACGTACAAGATAGCTGAAATTTGATACTTATAAGGTAAATGATTTGAATCAACGTGTTTGGTAAATTGAATGATAAGTTAGTTGATATATAATTTAAATAATGAAAAAAAAACTTATAAATTGGACTTATTTTTAAATAAGATACATGAAGTATCTTATTTTGTATACTAACTTATAAGGTGACTGAAGAAAAATAAAATTGATATTTACCTAACAACCTTATTTTGGTCAAGTCAAATAAGGTGAAATTGACTTATAAGTCATCTTAAGGCGTTGTCAAACATACACAAGTTCAACTCTTTTAGTATTTTCTAAATTTAATGGCTCCTTTGATTTTGGAGAAAAGTTCATTATCAATAACTCAATATACTTTGTACGTCTTTAATTACACATGATTATATGAATCTCAATTGTCCCACACAACCTATTGCGGTTTACCAAGCCAGAAGTGACTCAGCTCACTTAATCTTGGGTTTGGCATGGATGTAAAAAACATCATTGGAGAGCCGCCCCCTAAAAAAGGGTCCGACGGTGCTCGGTTGGATTAATCGCATGTTGCGGATACCAACGAGAAATCGGAAAAAAAAAAATTTGTCCCTCACGAATGCACAGTCAGAAAGAATGTGTATAAAGAGATTATTTGAAGACCATAATTTGGTACTCAAACTTGAGTAATTTCTGAGTTTAACATCCCGTTTGGGGTCCGCACGAGCACGTGAGAGGAGGTAGGAATGGTTACTCTAATAACCGTTATGGGACCTGAGATCAAACCTCCCGGTTGCAAATGTATGCTTGAATCTTTCTATCAATGTAATTAACAGTAGTACGAAGATGATATATCTATGCTTCACTTGCCTGCATGCCTGCATGAATTGCAGCAGCTAAAATAAAGCCTTAGCATAACATCATGAAGCAGAAATTGCAAAAGGAAGAGTGCACAAACATAAAGAACACATTGTGTTGTACAGTGTTGAACATCAACACAGGAGTTGAGTATCCTTACAATCGATTTATCGTAGTTGAATTTAAGAACATATACAAATAGAGATTTCTACACATCACACGACACACGTATCATTATACCAAATTACAAGTACGTAAGCAGCCACAGAGAAGGAACTAGTACACACCCACTCGATTTTAGCTATGTCGTCTAAGAGCTTTGAGCCTGGCAAGGAAGTCATCATAGTCAGGCAGGTTAGGATGCACGTGTGCGTCGCCACTTAGCATCTCGGGTTGGAGTGAAACAGCTCTAGCATGCCGTTTAGGTGTCTCAGTTGGACTAGTTACCTCAGCAAGAGCCGATGAAGATCTGTTTCGACTTCTGATGGATTCTCTTCCTTCTGTAGGTTTGACATTCTCATTAGGCCACTTTTTACGACTGTAGTGTCGTAGAAGTTTATCCAACATCGTCTCTTCCTCATCTCGTTCTCCAAAGGACCTCAAGAATTTCCAACCCTGTGATGTTTTTTCTTCACTCATATCCGTGCTTTTCTCTTGTTCGCCACTACTTGAACTACCTGCTGCATTCTCCTTAGGAGATCGAGCTTTTCTCCTCCGAACAGATTTAGGTACTGGCTTAGCATTCTTATCAGCAATATCTTCTTGTTCAGGACCCTTTGCTTCACATTCTGCAGGATCAGCTTTTGTGTAAGGGGGAGGGATCCACTTGTACTTGGGTGTATTGTCATCGGATTCACTTTTTTGAGATACCGGTTCGTTCTGCTTCTCGTCTTTTCTGATTGTATCGACTATAATGTCCTTCACAGGAAGGACTCGTCGTGCTTCTTTTGGCAATCTGTGTTTTTCATGAACCGAACCGTTCACTATTTCAGGCAAAAATGAATACTTGCTATCATTTGTTTCCTCAGCTGAAGCCTGCGAAAAGAATCGGTTTTGCAAACAGAAAATCATCAAGAGGAAGTCTTATGAAACACTGCTGTTTTTTCAAAACATTAGGAAAGTAGAGAACGGAGAAAATCATTAAGGTTACACTGCTATACCTCGTTACCCGTAGCTTCGTTATACAGTTTGTTTTCGAGAGCTTTTGAGTTCCATTCCAAGCCAGATTCTTGAGAAATGTCTAGTAATAACTGAAGCTTCTGATCTTTCGATGGAATGCCCGAGTTCAGCTTCTCCACAAACTGAAAAGTAACAAATCTTTAGCCTTTTGTTACTGAAAGTCTGAGACCAAATACAAAATATCCTATGACCTTAATTGCTACCTCTTTGTTAACATAGAAATCCAGAGATTTCCCATATCTCTCCGAAAACATAGTTCTTAGGTCACGTAACTCTGGCAGATCAGCAAATCGTGCTGCAGCAAACGACAAGGATGCTACGGCTTCTCTGTACTCTTCAGGACATTCCTCCCTGATTGTGCACAAAACCGTTCTAAATGGATTAGAAATTGATGCAATACATTAGCTGATTAGCCTCAATTTTCAAGATTAACATACCTCTGTTTGTTCATGATTTCCAGATTACTCAAAAGAAGGATAGCACATTGCTCAATGAATTCGTAACACACCGTTCTATTCTGCTCCAAAAGAAGACCTTCCGCCTGTTCCAGAAGCAAAAACAGTTCTATAAATCGCATTCCTAATCAGATTCCAACCCATAAAATCTTAAATTGCAGCTCGATTAGACCATCTTATACAAGAATTTCCAAAATCAGATACAGAGATTAAAAAAATCTATAAAATTCTTTCAAGAACCTATTCCAAATATACCAGATCATAACAGAAACTATCAAACAATGAAATGGATATGAACGAAACGACTCCGAAAACGTAAAGATACATACCCTGCCATAGGCGTTAACATCTAATCCATTCTTAAGAAGATCAGCAACATCATTTCTCAGATACTTCTGCATTGCATTTCTCTTCTTCTTGATCATCTCGATTCGCGCCTTCACCATCTTCATATCTGTCTTACTGCCACAATTTACAACGAAACAACACGATAAAATCAGCAAAAAAAACAGAGCAAGACAGCAAACAGAATCGAAAATCGAAACTTACCATTTGTTGTAAAACTTGCTTTTCAATAACCCGTCCAACATTTTCTTTATCCCACCTATATTTTCTTCGGCAAGACGATAACGGTGAAGACAAAGACTAATGAAATTCGAAGGAAAATGTAGTTTTGAGGATAGAAAGGAATAATAATAGGCAGAAAGGAGCTGAAAAGGAAAGAAAAGAAGCTGGTTTTACAGGGGAAAGGTAAAAGAATATAATTTGGTTGATTAATTGATTGATTGCAAAAAAAATGAATATTCCCAAGGAAGGAATTTGAAAAGGGTTGTGACTACTCAAATCGCCATTGAAGAACCTGAAGAAAATTCAATCTTCTTCTAGACGAAAAAGAATACATACATTGTGCTTCTGTATGTATTTATATACAGAGAAAAAGTGTTTCTTGTTTTGAAGGTGATTAATTAATTTCAGGTTTGGGATTGTATAACAGATGTATAACTGAAATTGGTGAAATGACTGTTATGGGGTTTGGGTATTGGGTGGGGAATGTGATGGAGTGAGGGTAGTTTGGGGTATTGTGGGTCCACGTCAGGAGAGAAATCTGTTATTATTGAATAATTAATTAATTTATTAGTAGTGATTTTGGGACGTTTCCATGTTCCATGTTTTTAGCTGATGAGTGTCTTTGTGTCTTGATCCAAAATCTAAAATCAGAAGGAAGACGAAAGATCATAAACAACAACATTTAATGTACTCCTAAACGTCTACACATTGGAAAATGGTGCACGAATTATACTACCTCCGTTCCATTAAAAACTTGCTAACTTTCTTGTTATAGTTCTTCTTTAAAAACTTACTAATCCAAAAAAAGAAAGTTTTTATCCCACTATCTAATTCTTTATATTTTTTTTCCTACTTTATCATCATTCTATTCACTCTCTCACTTACTTTATCAACCACTTACAATTTTATCAATATATTACCACTAACAAACTAATATTTAACTAATTTTCCTTAAACTAAGATAAAGTAACTCATTAGAAATCTTTTAATGGACCGGATGGAGTAACAAATAGTGTTCCTTTTTCTATGATATGTAACTTGATAAGTAGAAAGTTAAGTACGTTTCGATAACAAATTGTACATGAGGAATTGGAGAAAGATTCGTAAATGAGTTGATTGTGTGCTACAGATAAAGTCGAATAGTGGTAGTGTTGGACTGTGAGCGATAAATCGGCTTCGAAAGCTTGCTGAATGATTTGTCTTCAATTACTACCATTTAATCTTTGGTAAATATGAAATGATCATTTTAGAGCATGTATATATGATTTGTAAAATTACCACATACATCCATAATGAGATGTTAATACGATCGAGTCAGGTTTTATGTTTGATTGAGTTTAGAAAATAAGTCGAAAAGAGTCAAGTTTGTGTGTTTGAATGTCAAAATTAATCAAAGTATGGGATAAGTGTTTATTTTAATTTGTACAAGAAAAAGCTTGTTCCGAACATTTCCATTCGCGTATGATGCGTGAATAATTTGCATGAGAGGTTGTCATCAGTCGTTGGTGCTTTGACGAACATATTCTTCTTGTATTTAATTTTCAGTGCCTATCAACTTTACAACTTATCAATTTTATACTTCCAACATTTGTTTTACTTCTTTTTAAAGAGCCAAATGACTCTTTGTTTGGATTAATTCATGTGTGGATATTAGATCGAGTTAAAGTCTAGTTTAGTGTAGTATGACACTGGCAATATCTTGATATTACTGAACTTTTAAAGTTTAATATAGTTTAGAAATTTCCATTTTATAATAATAATGGATTCAATTTATCAAATTGAATAACTTATACATGCATGCACTCTCGAGACATTGTTTTCGCAAATGTTATGTTGGAATTAATGTTTTTGGCCAAATCCTCCATAACCACCACCGAAGCCGCCTCCAGCTCCGCCACCAAATCCGCCACCAGCTCCTCCTCCAAATCCACCTCCACCGCCAGCTCCTCCCCCAAACCCTCCTCCAACGCCACCACCTGAACCTCCTCCCACACCGATACCACCACCTTTGCCGCCTCCAAATCCTCCCCCAATACCACCACCAGAACCTCCACCTATTCCTCCTCCTGCTCCACCACCGGCACCTCCTCCAATTCCACCACCAACACCACCACCATGTCCGCCTCCAATACCTCCTCCCGCTCCAGCACCACCACCGGCACCTCCTCCAATTCCACCGCCAACACCACCACCATGTCCGCCTCCAAGACCTCCTCCAGCACCACCACCGGCACCTCCTCCTACTCCACCTCCAACACCACCACCATGTCCACCTCCAAGACCTCCTCCAGCACCACCACCGGCACCTCCTCCGACTCCACCTCCAACACCACCACCATGTCCGCCTCCAAGACCTCCTCCAGCACCACCACCGACACCTCCTCCGCCTCCGCCTCCAAGACCTCCTCCAGCACCACCACCGGCACCTCCTCCTACTCCACCTCCAACACCACCACCATGTCCGCCTCCAAGACCTCCTCCAACACCACCACCCGCACCTCCTCCAGCTCCACCACCAATACCACCACCATGTCCTCCTCCAAGACCTCCTCCAGCTCCACCACCAATACCACCACCATGTCCTCCTCCAAGACCTCCTCCGGCTCCAGCACCGCCACCGGCACCTCCACCAACACCACCACCGGATCCACCGCCAATGCCGCCACCAACACCACCACCCTTACCTCCTCCAACTCCACCACCTAACCCTCCACCGGCACCTCCGCCTGCTCCACCACCTGCACCACCTCCAATACCACCACCTTTACCGCCACCAAATCCTCCGCCACCTCCACCCGCACCGCCTCCAAATCCACCACCAAGACCTCCACCCCCTCCAACTCCACCTCCTCCTCCGGCACCACCGCCAAAGCCTCCTCCACCCCCGATACCACCACCGCCAAGCGTTTCTTTCTCAAGTCTCCGCCCTTGTGCAATGTGCACAACAACCAAACCCATCAACAAAAGCATGACAAGAGCCCCATTTCCTAGAAACTTCCCCATGTTATACTCAAAGTACAAGATCAGTGCAGTGTATGCTGTATATTTTGTTGTAGTGTCTAGCTAGCAATGCAGCTTTATATATAGTAGTGTAACAGTTGATGGATTCATAAATGTATGCAGTTGAGATGGAGACTTGGCACCTCTTTTCTTTTCTACAGGAAAAAAAAAAAGCACAGATTGTCAAAACGCGCACATTCAAACATGTGCAGGTGCAGATCTGGTGTTACTAATGTAATGTCTGAATTGTGCTATAACTATCCAAGAATTAATATGAATGTCTGTATTTCACACGTCTTTATAAGTCTGAACTTTTAAATGAGATGAAGTTGTGTAGATATTTCGGTACACGCTCAAATCCGAATTCAAATCTCCACGTAAACAAATTCACCCATATTAAATTTTCACTCGATTCACATGGGAAGGAGGTTTAAACCGAACACAAGTGCGGGATGTATTGGAGGGTATAACATGAATGATTTTTTTCTTTAAGTTTGAACTGTTTAGGTGACAAGATTTCAATTTTCAACCATCAATTAACCACCTCAATTCTCCATCAAAATTCCCATAATCTACTGTTATTAATTAACATTTGCTATAATCTGTCACTGTTTCCATTCCATACAGGAATTTGGGCAGATAAGCGAATTTATTAGGCATGCATTAGTTGAAATTAAAAACACACGTCTCTACATTTTAATCCATTGTACTGTGTCTGTACTACTTCTAGTGGAATACTCCTGCTATTTACTACACACTGACACAGCCATAAAAACCTTCAGTAATAGTAACATTTTAATTTACATAAATTACACCGACAGACGAAAGTGGTAAAACTCATGATGTACATGTTCCTTTATGGAGCTGGTACAATGACCACAAGAGGAAGAGGTGAAGAAAAAAGAAGTTTATAAAATTTGATTTAACTTCTTGGAGTAATATAAATATAGTAGTAGAAAACTAATAATTTCACTCCATCTGTTTTTATAAAAACATGCATATCAACAAAATCTATTATTTAGAGAAATGTGAGGAGTGATATACTATGTTGACATGTGTACAACAAAGCCATGATATAAATTCATTTATCCAGACTAAGGCTTGAAATGTGTCGATCAAAAGTCATTTCGGTTCTAAATACTCCTATCAGGCGACTTTTTTTTTTAGAATTAAATGTTGCATTAAAATTTTGTTACTAATAAAAAATACTACATTTATAAGGAATGAATAATGCTCTGTTCTCTTCGTTTGAACATAACTTGAATCGAATTAATTAGTATAAAATATAAGCTAAGCAGAATCGAAGGCGAATTGATCTGACTAAATGAAACAGCTTCGAGGCTCTAAAGGAGGAAGGGCCAAATCTTGAACTCTCTTTTTCATGTCCTATTTGCTATTCTATGTTATTCTTAACTAGGTATTTACTTGTATCTTGTATCTCAACGTTGGAATAATCTTTTTTTACGCGAGTTGTATTCTTTCTTTAGTTTAGAGGAGAGGCCAGAAAAACATTATCTTTAAGACCAGAACCAATTATATAAAAATAGGAAATGCGCCAATTAAGAAAGTAATGAGTTTTTATCTCTATTATAAAATAAATTAAGTAAGAATGTTTTTTTGGTTTGGATATTCTTGTCCTCCACCCACCGATTTTACTGGCCTTAGACAAGAAAATGAAATATAGTATGAACTTACCTTTTTTTTATTAAACTAAAATTTTTATTTAAGAGATTTCTTTGTTTACGAGGTTATTGGATCAAATAATGCCCTCGTTTCTAGTTCTTTCGGATTTTGTTAAATACTTTTTCAGGTATTATAAAAAATATCTTGGGTTTTATAGTTTTATAGGTGGAGTATTTAAGAACCTAAAATGCAAAAAGAAGGTAATCTATACTTTTATGACATACGTAAGAAATGTAATCCCTCATTCCACGATTCATTCAAGGTAATATATATAGTAGTTTAGCGAAAAAAAGCATACCCCCAATCAAGTCTTTATAAGTAAGTAACAAACACGAAAGGGTAATCGCGTAAGGAGTTACCAAAAGAGTTGTATATTATAGGGTGTAGTTTGTGAATTTCGTCAATGATCCGGTAAAGCTAGCTTCAG
Source organism: Plantago major (assembly GCA_026545765.1). Classification (NCBI taxonomy): domain Eukaryota; kingdom Viridiplantae; phylum Streptophyta; class Magnoliopsida; order Lamiales; family Plantaginaceae; genus Plantago; species Plantago major. Next base: position 35,580,892 of record CM048839.1, read on the forward strand.
TAACAAAGTATCCATTCCATTTATTTGGTGGGATAAGTAAGTTAGCATTTCTCCAATATGATGAATTATGTATAGTCTTTTTCTCTTGCTTTTCTATTTTCACTCATGATAAGAAGACGCTGCTAAATTACCTGGCCTATTTTAGTAATGTTATATCTTCCCTTACAAACACGAGTACTAATACAACATGAATAGCATTCCTTATGTAATAATTGAAGAAACTTTTTTTCTAATCTTATCTATTCTATCATTCCATTATTTATTTATTTCTGTATTCTTTGGCGATGGCACCCAAAACAAAACAAGAGGTATGTAGAATTTCTATCTAAAAAACTTTTTTTAATTAATACTTCTTAAAGTCTTCTTGTTGTAAATAATACACGTCTTTTTCTAGCTACATATACATTTATTATTTATTGGGAAGGGAGATAAACATAGAAATTGAGAAGTCTCTCTCTTTATGAATTATGAAATGCAATACTAGCAACAATTATGGAATATTAAAAAGGAGAAAAATTATGAGTTATATTACCGAAAAATACAAGAAGGTAGTATATAGATTATGTATGCATAGAATATTATAGGCTCGGTATAGATTATCTTTCTTTGTAAAGCAATCAATCTTCTTGCCTAGTATAATGTTCTGAAAGGATTAAGTTAGAATTTCTAAATGTTTGCAGACGAAGAAAACAGAGCCTAAGATTAAAAAAAAAAAAAAAAAAAAAGACGTTTGTAGTCACGATTCTTATTTTCCCCCATTATACAAGCATGTTATAGTGACTCATAATACATTCCGTCCCGGACAACTCCATGCATTAGGGTTAGCGCGCAGTTTTATTCGAAAAGTTAAAATTATGATAGAACATAGAAAATGTGGGAAAAAAGTGTACTTTTAGTGCCAAAAGGTGTAATTTGAATATAAAGTTGGGATTGTTTATTTTTTATCATGTTTGTACTATCCTCATTATATGTTGGAATATAATGTGCAACGAACTCATACACCATGAAGTACTACGGCATCTTGTATGGTAGGAAAAGTATAGAAGTATTGTGTCTAGGAAGAAAGGAGTATTTAGCACCAATCTGAAAAGTGGGTGAAATTACTGGAGTACATAGGAGTATTACATTGGCCGGTTTACTCTACTGCGGCAAGATCATATAGTCTTCTCACGATCTTAAGTGTGTTGTCAGTCTGACATATATTGCATCTGATATAATCGAGGTATAACATTTAAAGATCGTGGGACACTACAAACGCTGACACGGTAGACAAAATCACATTGGCCAGTGGGTTAGTTTTATCGTCAGGTTAAAACCAGTTTAAAAAGAAAACTAGAAAGAATATGCACTTCAAATATTTAATGCCGCTTGAAAGTTTTTCATTGAATCTATTATGGCTCCAGTTGAGTAACAACTTTAGAGTCAAATTACAGAATGAATTGCCAAAATAGAATTATCCCAAAAAAATATATTTCAAACTAACCTCCTATAAAATTTATTTTCTTTTATAGGCTCCTTTGCCACATGAGATGCCATGTAGATAATAAAATGTCATAAAATCCAACTTAAAGTGTCACAAAAAATATTGAATAAAATGTATTAAAGAATATAAAAATCTCATTAGTTTAAATCTTATCATCTAGACTTCAAAATATCTTACAAAATTAAGATAGAATGATAGTCATTACTACTTGTTGTAAATCCTACTAATAAGAATCGTCCGTATTAATCAAATTGAGGTTTGAAGAAAAAAATAAATATGAATTATATATGGTTAAATGCAAATAACCCTAGAGATTATCAAAAGGATTAAAAAAATTAAGAGTGATAGAGCACGCAAAATCTCTTAGTTAAAAAAATAGCACTAAACCCTAAGTCCTATAAAATTTTGCATGAAACCCGCTCACTTGTACTTCCTCGATACCGTCGGAAGTGTCCCATTTTGATTTTTTTCGGCTAACCGTCTCCAACTTTAACTGCGAATTAATTTTAAACCACAAATGTAAAAAGTTCGATTAAATTATATAATGAAACTTTAAAGTCTAAAGTTTCATTATATCATTTACTGAATATTTTACATTTGCGGCTTAAAATTAATTCATAGTCAGACCCTATATAATTCATATTTATTGTTTGCTTAAAAGCCTCAAGTCGATTAATACGAATAGTCCTTTATTAGTCGGATTTAGAACAATTAGTAATGACTACATTTCTGTCTTAACTAGTATAATAACCCGTCGAAATTCGACGGGTATATAAGTATCATGCAAAGTCAATATTTGTGGTTAATATAATATTTTTGCAAAATTTATATGTGTATCATTTGCACTTAATATATGTTGATAGCAATTATCTAGTAATCCTATATTTGGAAAAAGAATACATAATCGAATAAAAGCATAGTAAAGCAGAAACAATTAAAGTGTTCAGACGGATTTTAATATATATGCATGAATATGACAATATAGTTAGGAGATCATTGAGTACTTAAAGGAAAAACATAAACATGATTAAGAAATACATAGATGGAGAGTGGATTGTATTTCTGGTAAAGTGAAATAATTATATTGTAAACATTATCTAAAATAAAACAGATTAATGTACATTTATGCATCCAAGTGTTGTATGTGCAAATTATATCTGCAAAGAAAAATAAACATTATATTTAGTAAAATATAATTCTTCATAACACAATAATCATATTCAAACATCTCACTTTTACTTTATAACTTGTTGAAGATCTCCTTGTACACAACATTGGTAGTCGCATCAGAAGTTTGACCATCTTCATTACATATGATGACTTTTAGTCCCTTCTTGTTAGTTACTCTTGAGAAAGCAACATAGAGTTGTCCATGACTGAATACAGGTCTAGGAAGATATAGACCAACATTTGAAAGTGATTGGCCCCGACTCTTATTTATAGTCATAGCAAAGCTGACCGACAATGGGAATTGCCTTCGCTGAAATTTAATCGGGAATTGAGTCGCGTCAGACGGGCTCATAATAGTTCTTGGAATGAACACCTTCTGACCTGCACTTGAAGACTAAATGATATATAGGAATTAAACTGATGAGAGATTTTTTCTTTAATATATTTTGTTTAATAATTTTATAACACTTAAAGTTGACTTTTGTGACATTCTATTATCTACATGGCATCTCATGTGGCAAAGAAGTATATAAAGAAAAATAAATTTTGTAGAAGGCTAGTTTGGATTATATTTTTTGGAAGAAGGCTATTTTGACAATTTATTCCAAATTAGTAGTAGTAATTGAAGTATATCACTATGACTGCAATAAACTATGCACCTATCAAATAAATTAGTCCTCCCATCATTAAAACATCGGACGGGCCTAGAGTAAATGGCAATATTCATCTATCCATAGCGTGTTTATAACTAAACAAAAGGGGCTGCAAAATTTAACTTTGATCCTACTAACTACAAATTAGCTTGAGAAATTACAAGAGGCAAAGATACAAGTACATTTAGAAGGTCTTTTTTCTGATAGCTGCCTTCTTCACATCCTTCTTCGTGGCTGCAGAGGCCATTCCTACCGCTGCTTGATATAGATCTTTTAATCTACAAAGTATCACAAGTCCAAGATATTAATTTCCACTGTGATGAGATGGATTATAAGAAAGAACACATAGGATAGAATGAAACAATCTCGGGATACCTTGGCATGCTTATGACCAATGCAATTACTGATAGTCCAGCGACCAGAGGATATACAGGTGCAACAGTCAATTCCTGAACAATAAAATAAAGGGGGCACAAAACTTTATTAATGGGATTCAAATGCAAATATGAAAGGACTAAACAAGGCATATTTGCAAATAATCACAGATAATAATACTGAAAAATAGTCCAGGATATGCAGACACATATAACGGATAAGAAACCTATCAATATATGATGCTTGGTGCGAACAAATCAACAAGAAACTTTCAGACCTGAAAATGCAAGTGGGGACTGAAAGTGGATTGTTCAGCATGTATCCAATACAACTTACAATCATTTTGAAAGAGCCTGAATATTCTTTAGAGTAATGAGTAAAACAATTGAGATACAATGATGGTAGTTTAATATGGAAACATGAATTCAAGATGCTTCTCGAATGAATAGACTTCAAACCTGAAATGTATCGAAGGACTGTCATATTTCAAGAATTAGTAAGCAGTGTTCAATAATCTTTTGCCTATCTAGGATTATCGGTGCATCCACTTTCAAAACTGATGACATGACTATAATATTGCTCTGATAGTGTATTATTTTAGATAAATAACAATCTGTTCTAGACATAGTATGACATCTCAAAACATTTAGAATTCATGTCTCCATATCTTCATATCCAGTATCCATGCAACACGGGTGAATAAATCACAAATATACAGTTGCAAGTGAAGATGATTAGAGATGGAAATACAACACAACAATGCAGTTCAATTTTACACGAATGCAATTTAATTTCTATGCAAACAATTGGACGACAATTCAAATGTACCTGTTTGAAGATGTCCTCTTCAATCCTAAAGTTCAGCGGACCGACATGAGTTATAGGTTGCCTCCCTAGGTCAACCTCAATAACCTCGGACTCAAATTTACCAGTAATAGACGGCATGGCTGATCGTAGCTGGACGAGGTGCTTACCCTTAGGTAGGCCCTTCACCTGAAAGAAGTTCGAATGTGGCAAGGGGAAGGACTCTACTTTGGATAAATCACCAGCGGACCTAATTTCCACCCTGATATGTGAATGCAGCTCCTTCACATTTTTCCAGTCAACATGACCACTTAAAATGGTCATATCTGGCTGCTCAAAGACGACAAAATCTAGCTCCTTGATATCTTCATGACCAACCTACATAATGTAGATCAGGTAAATATAGTCTATACATAAAAGATGATAAAGGATAACAAAAAATAATGAAGATGAGCACTGAAATAAAATTGCAAGGATATTTATGGCTCTGCCAAATGAATCTATGTATTACTATAAACGTATCTACCCAAATTATGAGTTACCATCTTGATCATTTTCTACACTCTAACCCTAGTGACTATTACAAGTTCGTTTTCCAATATTAAGTTATCAAAGGATCCAGATTCCAGAACAACTCTGATAATTTGACTTGTTACTGGAAAAAAAGTGACCTGAACATTCCCCAAGTTTTCAGGAGTATTTCATGATAAATAGAGTTACAAGGATCTATCAATTGGCGGACAACTCATTATTCGCACCTTTCCTTCTCACAGCTAGTAATCATTTTCTTAAGCAGACTATTTGTTGAGACACGGCGAACTTACTTCTGCTTTCTTATGTCTGTAATAAGCATGGTACAAAACTTGAGTCGAAGAAAATGACTGCTCTGAGACTGATCAATCTCTCAAGAAAATAAAATATAGTAATTAATAAATAAATAAAATGACAAAATCCTTTTAACTCTTGGCATAACATGGTAAAGTCAGTTAACGATTCTATTCATTCTACTTTAAACAGAGAGTGAGCAAACACTTGAAACTGCACCATCACAAAGTTATAAAGAACCTCAACATCAACAATAAAAAACAGCAAAAGATCTCACACTGCCCATATTTCTGATCTCAGTCATTAGTTAAAACTAACCTTAACAGCCAGAGTCTCCGGAGACGCACGCTCAATACGTGCACTGTCAAGTTTACCCTTCCCTGCTATTTTTATAACATAGGTAGTATCAGGCTGGAGTCCCCTTAACCGGTAACTACCTGATGAATCTGTTACTGTTTCTTCGTAAAAGCCTTTTGATTCGGCTCGAGCCTCAACTGACACGCCTTCTTTTGGCTGACCAGACAATAGAGTCACTCTCCCCAGAGCACTGCAGTAAAAGTAAATGATTTCAAAGTCTTTCAACAACTGTTGGGGTTTTGTTTATGAAACCTTCATAACTAACGGAATATTTCAGTTAAGAAAACACAATGAATATGGGTAGATTATACCTATAAGCAACACGAGTAGCGTAAAATATGACGTCCTTGGATTCCCCAGAGCCAAGGTCAATTGCCTGTGCAGGAGGAGAGAAAGCATATTCCTGAAGAAAATGAAAGAAATCATCCATTAGTGTAATATAAAAAACTTCAATTACATAATTAGATGTTGCTATGATATACTCCCTCTGTCCGGTCAATCGTTTCCCATTTGGGTTTTGTTGGCCTTTATGGTTCTTTAATTCCGTCTGACCAGGGATTGATCCAAAATTTACCAGAAAATAATTAAGAAACTAATATTATGGATGTGAATGATTACACTTTAATAATATATAGTTTTCTTAAATATCTTTCCGTTATGATTTAGAATTAATTTGTGGTCAAGTACACCATTAGAAGTCTACAAAACGCAAATGAGAAGCTAGTGATAGGGGTCATCGGGCGGAAGGGAGTAGTACTATGCAATAATTATTCAAACTTCTTTATTTGAACTTTTCTGAAAAAAACTACGAAGGCATATCAAGTACTATCTCAATATAGTATAACATATGACAAAGCAATGGTAGGGACATATTAGCCTCAATCTAGTTACAGAATAACATTTCAATAAATGTTCTATGCAACAGATAAGAATATATTTTTCTACTTGCTTTGGGATTCTCTCTTACAGCCAGTAACTTACTTCCCCATGTGCATTCAAATGCACTGGCATTATATTCAAGAAGGAAGATACCGTGCATGAAAATCAACAAACTAAGTTAAACGCTGATCAGCAAGTACGAAACAAAAAACTTGAAACTTAATCAACTACCTTCAGCAAAGGTCGAAGATAAAAACTCCCAGGAAATAGGTTATCAAAGATGAAAGCTCCACCAACACCAGTCACAGAATTGTTTCTATATCCATCTTCGCCACTCAATGACAAGAGAACGGACGGAAAAGGCTCGTTGCTGTCTTCTCTAGAATATAACCTAACAGAAATTTGGCCCAGCTTCTGACAGGAGAAGGAATTCTTTCCAACTTGTTTTACGTAATAACCAGCCTGCATGAAAACAGATAAGGGTCACCCATATACACAAAGAGGCTCAAAAAAATAAAATGTTCGTGGAACGTGATATCAACAATGGGCATCACAAGAAATACTTTTGATCAATTGTTTTTACGCATATAAGCACTTGAAAATTATGATACAAAAAGTTGGCGAATAAAAGGCAGGCTGACAAGTAATAAATAAAGCAAAGTTCAGCAAGACAGTGATTCCAAAACAATCATCTGTACCATGGTAATTCAAGTTTTCGTCCTAAATTGGTAAACGCATAGATCACGCAGCCAACAAAGGTTAATTTTCTACTCAAAGTCTTGTCAATACTGAATAACCAAGTGTATTCCTCTTCCCTTTCTTCCCTGGCAGGAAAGATTCTTTTCTGTTAGGTTATCACTTCCTCAATATAAGCTTAGCTAGTTTGTCAAGCACTTGGCGGGTTGTTTGTATGACCCGTCATATACAAACAGCAACAGACTTCATAAACTTTCTCTTCATGTGTTAAATTTTTTAAACTTCAAAGAAATCTAGACAATACTTAAAATGATTTAATGAAACTTCCTACAAGAGCAGGAATTAAATGAATGCAAGAAACCTCAGTCAAAGATGTACAAAATAAAACAATGAAGCACTTCATAGAAGAAACTGAAGAAAATTTTGCCAAATACAAACCTTTGATGCCTCAATGGTGTAACCAGTGTCATCATACAGAGGTCCTGCAAGAAATAAACCATCTGCACCAGTGGCCGTTTCAGCTGCCATATCACCTCGCTTAAGAGGAGTGCTATGACTATCACCATCAGCATAAACTCGTATATGAACATCAGAAAGAGGTGGTGAAACAGATCCTTCAATGTATAATCCCAATCGACCGGAGAATGGAGTAACTGGAACTTGGCAGCCATCTTGTTTCACTAAAACCTAATCCAAATAAGACGGCATACCAAAAAAACATAATTAATCCCTCTCCATATAAAAGATTTGGTGGAATAGAAACTCCCAAAGTTCCTTACATGCTGTTGTCTTGGGTAGAATAAGATTTGCTTTTCCCCATCCTGTCTGCAGCAAATATAATGTTCACACATAAGCCATAAGCTCCCAATAAGAATTACAATTACGTAATAGTCAAATAGAAGAATCACATAATCTAGCAGGTTGACATTTATATAAATTGGGACAACCACTGGCTTCCACTGAACCAACCACCTTATATATAGCAGGGTGGGATTTATACAAGTCTCAAGTTCAGCTTCTTAAGATAAAAAACAGGAAGAAGACAGTCTGCATTAGGTTAAATTGCACAGTAAAAGGAGAAAACTAGGTTATCTAACAACTAGGCCTTCTTCAAACAATTAACTACAATAATTGAAGTCACTTTGCTTTTGAATCTGATACTTGTATCAGTAGGCACAAGCACAAAAGTAAGAATGCATTGAAATATGTTAGGGACCTAGAGTCCTAAATAAGTATAAATCCTAATACTAGATTAGGACTAGGACTCAAGGTCTATAACAAAATTCTATGGTGTTACTGGATCATAATAGGAAGTCAGAACATATCCTAGGAATCCAGGTAAAAGAAAACATGAACAATAAGCACAACAAATATACCGCGAGTCTCGGGGGACAAAGATGAGTTCTTCTCCAAAATTAGCCCAAACAGAATACTCATACACAGCATTTTTTGATTGATCAGATTCGCTGGAAACGAGTCTGCCAGTGGTAACATCAAGAACATTTCCTTTATCATCTGAGATGTCAACGGGCACATTTTCTGGTACATTTTCGTCTAGTTCGACATGTATCTGTCCTTTGAGAAGATATTTCTCGCCTTTTAAATGAATGGGCTGCAGAAACAAGAATAAGAATGAAGCAGTAAGGTCACAGATTTTTTCTGGTTTTCAGGCTCCTAATTTGTATAAGCCTCCTCCACCCCCTCCAAAGAAAAAAAAAAAGAAAGGGAATACTAAATAAACAACAATATGCCCCATACCAACGGATTCGAAGTATCAAACTTCAATGCGGCACTGCCAAAGGAAATACATGAATCAACAACATGAAGTTCGTGCACACCAGGAGATTCTACACAAATCTGTTGGATGCCAGTCTGTAAATCCAGGAAATTAAAGATTGTAATGGTTAACAAAAGGATTAATGCTAATGGATAGAATATACTTTTATTGCCAAACAAGGTGCCTAAGCGCCAACCTTAATTTTCAAGTCAACTCGAGAACCATCTGCTTGTAAGAGGTGTGCATCCACATTATGGCTGGAAATGACATTAACCCAGTAGCCTTTCTGAACAAAAGTAATCCCGTTAACATCCTCAGTGCCAATATCCACATTCGCAAAATTCTGTTCCCAACACCAGATATCTTCTCCTGATGGTGAATGGTGTTTGACCTGGAAAAGGCCAAATAAATATTATAACAATGAATTCATTAGGTTGACAGTTAACATGAAAGTTTGAACTAGACCTCTTTACACAATTAAGAAAGCCAACTAAAAGAAGACTAGAAGAAGGTTATGGCTAAGTTTTTTAGACTTCTAGGATACATAAGTCAACTCGTATATGTTAATATCAGTATGACAAAGTAATATAGAAACCAAATGAAGCAAAGGCCATGGAGCCTAAAGTTCAGTTTCCGAGCGCAACTACTATGGATGTAACAATGCGTTGTGCATAAGTATACACTGTCGAAAGAACAGAGTAAAATAGTACTACTGCAAAGGAGATATAGCAAGCAGAAAAATTCAATTTTGAAAGACTGAAATATTACCTCAACCCTATACTTTCCAGGAAGTATATCAGCAAAGAAAAACTCATCACTGTGATCAGTCAAATCAACTGTTCTCTCTTCTTTACTTTTACCATCCAACCTCACGAGCTTAATAGAAAGAGAAGACCCACATTTATCTTTGCAGACTACTGATCCACGGACACTGACCCGTGCCTAAATTTAACAGTAAATAAATATATTAATCAAGAGAGTTTCTAAATTAAAGCTACTCTTTGTCAAGCAATTAGCGAAAACTTTATCAACTGAAGATAGTCAGTCATTATTTAAGGCATCCACGAATTGAGCCTCACCTGACTAAACCTCACACTTAGTAACGGTTTGTTAACAACAACATCAATGTAAGCAGGAGAAAACAAAAGTTCTGGATTACTCTCAGCTGTGGCAGCAAAAGCAGATACACGATATTCACCTGGTGGAACCTGAAGACATTAAAGATGTCAGGATGATCTGACTAAATAGGGAAACTTAAAACATCATTGAAACAAACAATGCACATACAATCTCAATTGCAGATATTATGGGACATACTAGAACAAAAACATGCAAATTTCACCCATTACATAACTAGATTCACACACACACACACACACACGCGCGCGTCTGTGAGTGGGGGAAGAAAAATGAATGAGATGTGACAGTGTGCTATTTGTGGAGAACTTCAAACATATGAGAATATATTACTATTACTATTATAATTTCTTTCATAAACTATTATTGTTTGGATATGCTATAAATGATACTAAAGTTTACCACACTTGCAAACAACATGCTTTTCTCGAGATCTGGTACTCATTCAATTAATTGAAAACAAGATAAGATCAGAGATTGCCACACAGTCCATGACATCGCCAATTAGTATAAAATCTGATAGCCTGAGAAACAAACCCATATAAGTATGAAGGACTTGAAGAAAATTATGATATAGCATCATGACTTGAATCAGTCAAGGTGTATAAAAAGGCCTGTATGTACTATACTTGGAAGAAAAAATCTGATCGAAAAAGACCTTCCTGCTAACGTAGAGAAATTTAGTGCAGGTGAAATGCAAGTGAAAAGTGCTTGCATTTCCAAGGAATGTTTATTGAAGCCTGCTAGTGTAGCATGCCTTAACATTAAATACAATCCTTATCCGCTTATCGTCTTCTTCTAACACAGCAAGTATAGCTTCTTGGTGCACAAAATTACCTCAAAGCAAAAGCTGCCACTCTCGTCTGTATGCTTCACCTGGGGTTTGACATTCTCTGGTCCATGAGTCAAAGCCACCTGGTATTTAAATGATATGATTACTTCCCAAAAGTTACATGTAAAAAGAAAGCTGACAGAGACCCTTATACGACAAGAAAGGAGAATAGATTGAAAAATGGTGGTTGATAGTTTCAAAAGATATACGGCCAGTCAGAAGTCAAATATGAAGCTCATACATATCAGCATTCAGATCAAGTACCATCATTGCTATATGATTTTTTCCATCCACTCCCCTTACCCGCCCAATACATCAGTCATTATCCTCATTACCCCTACTACCAGAATCCTTTCAAACTTTTTAGAATAAAAATAAAAATCCACTGGACTTGTATATAAAGAATTATGCACCAAACTTCAAATTTCATAACAGGTCAGGGTCCAAAACTCCAAGCCAAGGAGAGCAGAAAATCACGTGACCAACTCCAAGCCACAAAAAGTAATATAGATAAGGTGATTACTAGAGAATGAAGCTTTTCCTGGGGTGCCTGTCGACCTATAGCTTATATACTAATGTGAGCCATTACAGAACCAAACATAAACCTGTACAAGCATTGCAAATCCATTGAAAAGGTTGATGAATTACCTTTGCTTTGTAATCAGGACTTAGAGTCTGAGCAAATCCACATATATCGTATGATACAGCTTTGATATCAACAATTGAAGCCATGTTCGGCAAAACCTAAGATGAAAATTAGGACAGAAAATAAGAGGGGCTTAGTAATTGCATCAAAATCTCCCTTGTCAATACATCATCTATATCCACCACTATGAAACCTAAAACATGAGATGGCTCACCAAAAAGTCAGTCAATCTCTCGAACTTATAGTGCTCCTTCTTGGCTTCAATACTGTATCTTTTAGATGTAACCTAAGAATATTGAGAATTGAGCTCGCAAAATCAGGAGCGGGGAGGAAGCAAATGTTCTGATTCTGATGCATATTAAATTGCAAGAAAGCAGCTGCAGACTGGAAGAACAAAGATAACAAGAGTAGTCTGCTGGCCAAGATGAAATAAAGCAATATATAGATATTGCACATTATAAGGGCTATACGACTATACAACATTATTTAGGCTCATAAAACCCAAAAAAAAAAAAAAAAAAAGAAAAAGGAGACATGGCTTGGTGATTTGGCCATTAATAAAGAACCGAGACAGATATGGTGAGGGTTTTATAACATATTAAGAGGGCCAAGATCTGGGATTAACATCTAATTCTGTACTCAGACTCAGATTTCAATGACACTTGGCATTCTGGGCAAAGGTTTTGACAAATTTATCTAGCATTCTACTAGTTTAATATACCTGTCTTTAAAAGGTCAAAGTTTTTGCCCCTCTAGCATTTTATATCGAGATACGTTAAATTCATAGCCATTGATCTCTATCAATTTTAATTTGATATGTTACATGCCTTTCAAATGTCCACTATTGCAGGGCTTCAATACCAGAATATTCTAACAATAAACTTGAAAGGTAAGAGTTACCAGAACCAGATGATTAAACTACTCTCAAAGTAATTCTTAGCAAAAAATAATCGATTAGAAACCTTATAGTTGGACTTAAAAGTGCCACAACATAAAATGCTGCTACTAGAGATGGGAAACATGATCTAACCTGATCAAGTTTGTAATATCCCTCTTTATCCGTTATCGACCTTTCTTGACCATCGACTATAATTTTTGCAGCATCCACTCCAGTGCCAGCACCATCAACAACACGACCCCCAACAGAAAACCCTGTGACCTAAATAATATGAATAGCAATTTGATTAGTATATTCATAATACAAGGAAATTTCACAAAACTAAAAGAACTAGGCTATCATAATTCACAAATTTTGGTAGCACAAGCACTCTTGCAAGTTGCAAGGTAAGCGGTTGAGATAATCAAATGTTGCTTAGTAATCTATTCTATTCACTCCAACCTCTGGGATATGTCACAAGAACATAAAGACACTAGCATTTTAAAATAAATTGAAGCTTACGGAATCATGAAGTAAGATCTAAATTTTACTCCCCGATATTAAAATAAATTGAGCTCGGCACGGACGTTAAGAGTATATGTATATATAATTAGAACAATTCAGAAAATATAAAGTGGAGTGAATGAAAGTACGAGAGGATACATAAAGTAGGAGGAGGAATAAATAATGTAGGAGAGATGATGAATAAAGTAGGAGAGATATTTTCCATTTTGAGGTATGGAAAAATGAGATTGGGACAAAAAAAAAAAAAAAAAAAGGAAAGCAGTAAGATGAGATTGAGATGGAGGGAGTAGAAGAAAAGGACATTACAATGCAGCACAGAAGTGAAGGAATCAAACATACAGAGATCATAGAGACGAGCAATTATGTGGTGCAGTCTTAAGGAGATCAAGCGGGAAAAAAAAAATTCTGCGAGAATAATGACTGATGTAACTTCTGCGAGACTTTGAGCACATAAAGCATTTGCAAACACTCCCCAACTGGGATAGTAGTATGCATATGCATTAAAATAGAATCCACAAGCATGCAAGCATGTGTTGGGATACATTTTAATGAGAAATTCCCAGATTGAAGCAAAACAACTTATCTAGATAAATATGACAGACAATCACCAGTGACATACCTGAAACTTTTGAGGGACTGTGGTATGGTCATGCTCAACAGAGACCAGCATGGAAGGAGGTGAAACATCAAAAATCGTATTTTCACCCTTGTAGAAAGGTACAAGCTTATATGTACCTGCAGATTTAAAAATCCATGAAAAGGGGCCTGAAGGCTGAACGATAAACAAATTCTTAGGAATATACAAGAAACATTGCACATAAGTATAGCATCATAAAAGTTCTCCCACAATGAGTTCCAGTAGTTCACTGAATGACTAAATGTTGAAACATATCACGTTGCTTAGATATAATTCTCATGAAGCCTATCAAGAAAGAGGCCTATCTACTCTGCTTAAAAAGGCCTTTTAAGGGAATTGGAGTATCAATCAATTCAAATTTGGTGTCACAGCAGCCAGCCCATGTTGAAGGAAAATATAAATGAGCAAACTCATAACCTCTCTAGAAGCTCATACTTTTAGAGACATGGATTCTTTATGATATCAAGCCGCGCAAAATATGCTAAAATGCTGAAGGTACAGTTCAAATCTCCCAGACAAAAACTCCATGCATATAATATATGAAATCTGCACCAGGTGTCTATATGACGTGCATGCTGGGGAAGCAACAAGCAATACAAGCTGAAAGTAAACGGTTTGATTTCATGGGCAACTCATTTTATTAGGTGTTATAAGTGCCATACAATGTGCTCACACTACCATAAAATACCAGATCAAGTCAATCCTGTCTGGATGAAACACTGATAGGTTAATAGATTATCCGAAGTAATTTACTATGCTCTTATGAACTAACCAAAAGAAAATGCAGAGCGACAATACAGAATATGTAAAATTACTGCAGGAATTTCAAGTACCACAAGGAATTGATTTGAATGTAAACACCCCATCAGGATCAGATACAGCATGACAGAGCGCTTTCTCTAGTCCAGGTGCATTGCCGGAGTCATGGGGGCAATTCAACTCCAAGACATCATCAGAATATAGATAAAAGTGAACTCCCAATATGGGATTTCCCTATCAAAACCAGAAAATAGAGAAGATGAATAATTTTGCTAAATCATTGCCCCATGAGTGCCGACCTCAAGAATCAGGCATACTAATAATCGTAACCTATATTACACAAGGAATATAATTACAAACTCCAACCAGACCGAAAGCAAAGAGGATGCAATTATATATAATTAATAGAATTAGTTTGTCTAGGAGAGAGTTCATTGAAATATATAGTTAGTCACTCCAACAATGTTCATCGATTAGCAACTAAAATATTTACAAACCGGAACGCTTCTCACATACAGACCTAATTATTATCATCAAATCTTATATCAAGGTGACTATATTCATGTTTTGGAGTTAAACTAGTAGGTCAAATAACCATTTTAAACCACTACATATTGGTCATGAACAACAATAAAATCCAGAAAGTATGTGCAGAACCACCAATGGCAAAAGACTAGCAAAGGAGTCCCTCCAACTAAAGTACTATCATCAAGAATATACTGTGACTACCAAAAGCTAACGGTGAAAATTGTGCTATACAGAAAATTAAACACAGAATAAAGTTAGGCAGCGCATCAAACAACTTGGTCCTATCATAGTAGTACTGATTACTAAAATCATAATAGTGTCATGAGCCAATCATTTGTCACATTTAGAGTGAACAACCAGCAGCATTACAAGAAATCATTCATCAAAGAGCAATATGAAAACTAATAAATCAGTGCTCATTGAGAATGCACCTGAGCAACCACAGATCCACGAATATCATAGCCAGATGCGAAGAAAATATCATCTACCACACCGTTGTCAAACCCTAATTCCACCTGCAGAGTTGTACATGATCTCGAGTCAGAAGCCTCGTAAGATATTCAATTATGTATGTTTGAAGCGAAACGGCAAACCATATGATTACCTCCCCGGAACCCTTGCTCTCGATAATTAAATCACCACGTGAAGCACTTATTTTATACTTTCCTATATCAAAGAAGAGATATTAGAAGATAAACGAGAAGAATACATGAAAATCAACATAAATCAACATGTGTGCAGGAACTCTAGAATTTGACAAAGGACAATGCCCATTTTCACCTAAAACCAAGATTTGATCCACTTAAGCATTACAGATATAAGAACCCACTACATGAAGCGATGAAACAGGTTTTCCTTGATAGAAATAAGTTTATACATGTTTTTGACATGCTACAGTTCTATAAAGAAATTTAGACCTGGCTTGATGTTTTTGAATGAGTAACTTCCAGTTGATGATGTTAATGCTGAAGAAACAACTCCAGTGGGTGACAGGAGCTCAACAGTGACATCTGATGGACCACCATTTTTATGTGGGCAGCTATCACCACCAACTGCTCCTACAACTTTTCCACTTAAGGTGAACCTACAGATATAGTAACTTGATGAAGCTCATGATATGAAATAAATCTGGGGCACAGAGAGTCTTAGCCGAAAGAACTCATAAAACAACAAAACCAAGATTAGGACATACCCTGTAAACTGGAAGTTTATATCTTCGTTGGCATTACAACCAGTGTGGTCAACAACTACAGGGACCTACAAAAGAAAGTTTCAAGTCAGAATATACAGCAGAACATGTACGGATGCACAACCAGGAGGACACAGCAGCAGGTCACAAATTGAATTTGAAAAATGGTACTTATGAATAGAGTATGAACTCAACTTGTTCTGGGGCACATGACCATCCTTCAGGTCCCTTGATTTTAATCACAAAAGAACCCTGCAATGAAAACAAAACAATACATAGGCATCAATTATTCATAGACAAGGATCGAGAATAAATATGACGCATATAGTTATCACCCCAGTATAATCCACTAAATTAATTAGCTTTGTGGTGAAATTGTAAACCATAAACGAATCCAACAAGTATGATTGGCAGAAATAAATCCACCGAGGTATATGACACTATTCTTATAGTTATAGAGATGGGGTTACACACTGGTCAATCTCGCCACTCCATATTCTGCACAGTAGGATTTGCTAAGCTCGAGTCAATGATCAGAAATTCCTTCTCAAAACCTTGATTCCAAGTCAAGTGCCATACAAATACTTGGAACCGGTATTGCTTCTTTGACCTCTTTAAAATGCCGAAAAAGATAAGTATTTATGTTTTCCTTTCCGTCGACGTCCCCAGCCAATACGGAGATTTACCAACACCCAAAAGTAGATAAATAAATGACTATAAAAAGAAGCAGCACTTAATAGTGAAGTACATTTTATAAAATTGATCTGAGATGGCATTTGGTTGATTGAATCCAGTTCCAAACTCATGCAAACTTGATCAACAATTACCTTATCATAAACTGGAATGAAATAGTAACCATTTGGAGCACACTGAGTCTGATCCTTCACCAAACCATCCAACGTCCTTAGCTCAACCTACATTATTCATAAAAATCAATAAACATATCCATTTACACAAAACCAAACATTCGATCAAATTCAATCAAACAAAAAAAGACATCCAATCAAATATAGTAGCATAACAAAGTCATCTAAGCAAATCACATACAGTGATGTGAGAATAATCCAACTTTCCATCACTTTGCTTCCTCGTCTTAATCAGCTCAGGACTCGCCTGCAAAATGATCCACGAACTTCAATTAAGCAATAGAGTCCAAAAACGAGAACGTGTATACACATTCTGCGAGCTCGGATTAACAAAAACCTCAACAAATCCACCGCATCCTAGAATTGGATCCGCAACAGCGAGACGAGAAGTGTAGAGGAGTATAGTTAGGAGAAGGAAACAGTAGTTTGCGAAGGCCATTATTGATAGGTGGAGAGAAGCAGAGATCGGATCTTAATTACTCATCATTCTGCTAGGATCTATCTGGGAATTAACGAAACAAAATGAGGGTTTATGGTTTTAGCACTACTGTGCTTGGTGTGGTTGACGCAGAATTTTATTATCGTTTGAGTTCTTCTTAGCTTCTAGTACTCACAACTAGGGTGACCGTGGGCGGATATTGACGGGTATTTAAAAAAAAATCAAACCAACCCACCTATGACGGATGATTATTTATCCGACCCACGGCGGGTAGAATAATTTTTCAATCCGCGACGGTTCGGGTGATAACAATGGCGGGTGGGTTGGCGGGCGGGTTGGCGGGTAGATTACTACATCAACATATCCATCAAATTAACAAAATATTTTGAAAGCAAGTAAAATGATGAAGTGTCATTTTCACTTATGTAGTTTCTTAGTTTATACATGAAATAACCCTAGCTTTACTTGTATTAATCTATTATATATTTCTATATATTCATTTAAATGATAATTAATTTATTTAATATATATACATTTTTTGTTATGTAAATAATATGGCGGGTGGGTTGCGGTTTGCACCCAACCAACCCACCACCCACCCACCAGTTGGCGGGTTATAAAAAATTTAACCTGCATAATTTTTTTAAAAAAAATTAATCGACTGGTGCGGGTGAAATGCGAGCGATTTGTGCGGACGGGTCGGTCGGACGGATTGTTTGCACACCCCTACTCACAACTACCGTCTACCTACTTGGTCCTATCATAGTAAATTTCATTAACCCAGTAAATTTTCAAGGTGGATAATACCTACTTGGGCTTGCATGGTTTAATCGATTTCCGGTTAAATTTACTTGTGGTAAATCAATTTTACTGGGAATTTGTCGAAGGAAAATTAATATGTTTCTATTTAATGAGCAATTCAATAAGAGAGCTTGGTCAAGGGTATTCACTCCAAATACTAGCCTTGCCTTGACGCATTCCCTCCTCATGATTGGCGAACGACTTTTATACGTGGCCCTTATATAGAACGGTGTATCTCACCCCTATTTGTTGGATATGTAGAAAGATCGCATATGTGGTGTGAATCTACCAATTTATGTATCCGTATATATAAATCTAGCATGCCTATTTATGAAATTGTGAAAAAAAAACAAATCCACATTTCCCCTCCTTGTTCAAAAAAAATTAAGGTGAAGGCTCGCAGGGCTCATAACCTTGAGATCCCCTTTTTCCATTGTTCACTTTTTTGGGGAAACTTTTTTTTAATTGCATTTCTGTGCCTTTTTTTTTTTTCTTTGTTTGATTTTGCTAATCATTGAATATGTAACCTTTTTTAATACAAACCAGTAAGCCACAATCATCTCACCATACAACTTAGTTTAGTTACTCAGAATGGTATAGTCATTTATTTCCACTATTTTATCCCACTACAATGTAGTATTCCCTCAATCTTAGAACAAATGTCATGTTTAATTCTGGGCACGGAGTTTAATGTGCAGTGTAAATGTTGGGGACAAATGCACATAGGTTGTAAATATGTTGTAAATGTTGTCAAAAATGAAAATGTGACATTTATAGTGGGACAGATATAAATGGAATATGTGATATTTATTGTGGGACGGTGGGAGTAATTTATTATCATTATTTATCTTATATCTTAATCCATGCGTACAAACTAACTGTGACATAATAACATGTCATTCATAATAACAAATTCAAACTCGCCGAGAACTAATCTACTCTGAGTAAGCCTAAATGAAAGTATTAATTAACAACTCCTATTCCATTAGAATTCATCCATTTACAACTTTTGGTGTGGACAGAGGAGGGAGTGGTAGATTTTTTTTAATAGGCGGACTAAGAACCATACTCCATAAGAATTGAGCGTAATTCCAACCTAATTCACATTCCCATATTCGAGTTAAATGCATAACACCCCTGAGTTATTAATAATATGCGTAAAACCCCTGAGTTAACGAATTAGTACCAAACCCTCTTGAGTTATTAAAAATGGGCACAAAACCCCCCACCTTTTATTTTTAAAGTGTGTTAGGTACACTCTTATTAGGTGCGACTATAGATGTTTGTTTACGTTATCTTCAGGGCCGGCCTAGAGATTTAAGTGGCCCTGTGCAAAAATTTCAATTTGGACACCTAATAATAAAAAATATTGATTATAATAGAAGAAAAAATATTTAAGATATGAAAAATAAAAAAATTTACACCATCATTAATTGAACAAGAGACCTTTTGTAAGTTAGATATCAATTTTACCACTTGGAGAAAGATATTTTAATACTTTGTTATTACATGGAAACAGATTTATATATAACCTCAAATTTAAAATTGGGCCCCTCAAAATAAGGGGCTCGAATAATGCCTGCGCATGCTCGGCCGGAACGGTTATCTTACACCAAATCAATGCAAAAAAAAAAAAAATCATAGTTATTAAAAATAATCGCAAAATCCCAAGGAATTCTTATAAAGTCATTGCAATACCCCTTTTACATGAATACTAAATATACATGATGAATTCGTATTGTGTGCAGTTTGACTCGTTAGTTCAAATTTTCGAAAATATTCAAATGACTTAAACTTGAGCTATTAAAAATAGTAAAATTTTACTTTTTTCCTAGTTAAATGAACAACAAAAATCGATCACACGCTACTGGTTATATAGCACTGAAATATATAAATAACAACCATAGATAACACTAATTAAAATTGTCACTACATTATCAACAACATATACCAATTCATTATTAGTCATGTAAACGGAAAAAAGTGAAGGCAAAAGATAATAAACTGAAACTATGAATGTCTAGTCCACCTAGTTGCGTTAATTTGGAGTAAGAAAACTTAAAAGAACATTCATTGTCGCACCTAACACGAGCACGCCGTAAAAAAAAGCCGAGGGGGTTCCACGCACATGTTTTAATAACTCAGGGGGGTTCCGCGCACTTTTTTCATAACTCGGAGACTAATTTATTAACTCGGGGGAGTTTCCACACATTTTTTAATAACTCAGGGGGGTTTGGTACTAATTTGTTAACTCAATGGGATTTTGCACACATTTACAATAATTTAGGGGGTATTTTGCATTTAATCTCAACCTTGAAAGGAATTCTCTTAAAAATTCATGGGCTGTGTATCTTCTCTCAAACCCAAGTTAACAAGAGAAACAAGGAGTAATTCCAACCATCACTCATTCTCTTGTTTCCTGTTTAGTCCATTTGGCAAGTCACAATCTGTTCATGATCATTACTATGTTGTTATATGAATGTGCGCGTGGTAATTGTATCATGTTAAAAAGAGTGTATGACGATATAGTTTCATTACACAATTGAAATTTAGTTGCATTACACAATTGAAATTGGACTTGAACATGTTATTGTATAGAATTCTCACAAAAGACCTCGAGTTCCAACGACAAATGCGATCACATTACCTTTCTCATCATTAAACAACCCAAGTTGGATTGAAGGTCCCTGCCCATGGCCTAAATAAGAGCAGTCATATTGTACTCAATGGACATCGAAAAGTTAGGAGGCTATTAGAGGGTATCAATCGATAAATATAACAGGCTAATGGAAAATGAGATAAGTAGTATAAACAGATTGTCATGTGGGCATTGGAATTACATGTGTAGGGAGTGGTGAAGTTTGGTATGGGTGTTTCTAATGGTACACTCCGAATTTCCTATACAATAAAACTTGAGCATAATAATATACTCATCAGTAAAAATTTCAATTGCCATCTATCTTAAATAGTTAAGATATTAACTTACTGGCTGTTCAGATTGTACAGCTATCACATCGAAATTAACCAATACAATACTATAAGCAAACAACTCTCCTTCCATTAGCAATCCCATCCCGAGGGTCTGCGCCTTTCTCTGGGTTTATCCCTGAAATTGTAAGAAAAGCGAGAAAGATAAGGAACTAATTAGCTGTATAAAAAGGCAACACCCTAGGTAAAAATGTTTTTTCTTTTTACTTCATCTGTGATAGTTTTTGGGATAATGGCATTCATGGACTGCACAGCCTGCAAGTTTCTCCTATTTTACCATTTTTCGACTGTCCTCGTCGGTGTAAGCTATGCAATTCATCTCTTTATATTCCATCTTTACCTCTACTCTCTTCTAAAGCCATGGTTTGCATTTCTTCTTCTTTGTTTCCTTCTTCAGATATGCACCTACTTGAATCACTGGAATCAGGGAATCATTCACTCCAGCCTATGGGTAATTGGGTATGCTGGCAAACTACGCATTGGTTCGTGCGAACCAGTACCGTTTGCCAGGGGTTAGGGGATTTAGAAAACCATGCTGAAGTTCGGTCCTCGAGGGGAGAGAATCTGTTTGTTTATATGGCTTCTCAAACTTGGTTCTCAATTTACCTGGCTTACGAGGTTTGCAAGCTATTGTATAAGCACGGGGTTTACCAGAGTGTGCAACCCAGGGGTATCGGTGGGGCTTCCCACTTTGTCCAAAAGATGACTAGGGAAAGATTAAAGATTTTCTTCAGTAAGAGTATAAACGGAATGGAAGTTCAAAAGAACACCATCTTTTAATTAGCTTGAAAATTGTGCAGCAAAAATTAAAAAGGCATCCGGGATTTTAGGGAGGATGCACCAGAAATAATAAACTCGGACTTGCTACTTAAAGGACCACTAGCATATATGGAGTAATTAGCATCGGTAACAGTAGACCAGCAAATCATTGAAAATAATACAGGCCTAAGGACGATCATTAAAAGTATCTGAGAGCTTAAAACAATGATAACAAAAGAAGGTTGAGCTGAGAAATATCACCTGCCAGAGTCCTTTGCGTTTTCCTTAGAGATCTGGGTAGTGTTTGTGGCAGGAGTAGAAGGTGCGGGAGTGTTTATTTTTGCAGCATAAATGTCACCACCAATTGTACCACCAGATACAAACCCAGGTAAAACCGTTCTCTTATTAGCTTGTGCACTAGAACTGTTATGCATTAACTGATTTTGGGAATTTGACGATGCAGGGACAAAGTTTCTCTTGAATTGTGACATCATCCCTGCCCTCATTGGATTAGCTGCAACAGAACGATTGGGAGCACTTGACCCGCTGTTTGATTCCGCATTATACCCAATACCCAACCCAAAGTCCACACCTCTGACACCTTTTCCACTACCACCTCCCCTTCCCTTAGCTCTTTTTCCACCTGCAACCACATAAAGTCAATGAAAGCGTAAGATAAGCTTTCAAAATGTGACGTTTTAGGTAAATAAACAATTGGATGCATTATATCTAGGTGAGCATTTCCCCTCTTAAGCCACTTTACTACCACAAGGAATTATATTGCAAACTTATGTATATACAAGGCACTTAAATAGCAGACTCAAGACTCAAGTTTCCAGACATCAGTATACTATACAGCATAACATATTGTAAACAAGTCCCTTACCTGATTTCCGCGAATCACGCTTTGATCTGAACCGTCCATCCTAATGAATAACAGAGAAAAAGAAACTCAAAAATTCCATCATAATGATTAATGAATAACACAGAAAAAAGCCATTCAAAATTCAAAGATAATGAATAATAAAGAAAAATGCCAGTAAAAAAAAATGAAAAAGGAACCCCCAAACAAAAAGGGAAGAGAAAGGAAAAGAATGATGACATGTGACACTTCAGATTGTAAAACCTTAACGTTTGCGACTGCCAAATAGTGGACCAACAGAGGACTTGGAAGCCCACGAATTTCCTTCTCTTTGTGAATCCTGAGTGAAGCATCTAACAACACAACTTACATATACAGGGGCATAAATCAAGCATACAACCATTCTGGTCCCACAAAATGACAGATCATATGTCAGCCAACTAAGATTTTTGGTTCTTATACACTTGCAAAGGCCAGGCCGAAGAAGGTTGACCAACAAAGAGACTAAATGAGTCCATCACCCCCACCCCTAAGAAAAAGAGTGAGAGAAACACGTGCCGGTGATTGATATATTTTAGGGATAAAGTAATTTATCTACCTTCATAGCCAGATCCATCAGCTCATTGGGCACATTTTGTCCAGCAGCAATCAAACTATTGACCAATTCACCAGCAAATCTTGCCTCCTTCAGTGTTATGAGAGTGTAGGCAGTTCCATCTTTGTCACCAGCACGACCTGTTCTTCCAATGCGATGCACATGCATGTCCATGTCTTTAGCTATATCAAAGTTGACGACGGACTTAATTGACTTGATGTCAAGTCCACGAGCAGCAACATCAGTTGCAATAAGGACATGGTATGTTCCAGCTTTGAACTTGTGCAATATTTCCATACGAGAAGCCTGATCTTTATCACCATGAAGTGCAGCCACTTTGAAACTCTTCAGAGCAAGCTGAGATTCAATTTCATCAACAGTTGCCTTCTTTGAAGCAAAGACTAAAACATCCCCTTCATCAATCATTACAGGAAGTTTCTCGAGAAGCCAAGTCAATTTTTCTGTATCTGATGAAATTACATGAACAACCTGAGTGATATCCTCATTTGCCATACCCACCTCACCAACAGTAACTCTAACTGGATCAGAAAGAATCTCCCTTGCTAATTTTTCAACTTTCCCGGGCATGGTTGCTGAAAAGAGTAGGGTCTGGCGATCTGGCCTTATTTGACCAACTATTGACCTTATTTGTGGCTCAAAGCCAAGATCAAACATCCTATCAGCTTCATCAAGTACTAAATAAGTTGCTCTCGACATGGTCGCTGCCTTCATTTTTATCATGTCAATCAACCTCCCTGGAGTAGCCACAACTATCTCACATCCAGCTTTTAGTTCCTTGAATTGATCAAGCTTGGACATACCACCATAAACGGCAGACACACGGATACCATGAGCCTTGGCAAATTTCTTAGATTCCAAAAATATTTGATGAGCTAGTTCCCTAGTTGGAGCACATATTACTCCAATGGGGCCTTCACCTTTCTGAAGTTCATGTTGATCCATAATGTGAACAATCATAGGAAGCACAAATGAAGCTGTCTTCCCTGAACCTGTTTTTGCTATGCCAATTATGTCTCTTCCAGAAAGTACGATTGGAAGAGATTGACACTGTATAGGTGTGGGTTTTTCATATGCTTGTTTTGAAATAGCTTTCATTAGTTCCATAGAAAACCCACAATCAGCAAAAGTTTTTAGTGGCCTCGGGACATCAAAACCTGAAACACGAATAGCTAGACTCTTCCTGTACTCTGTCACATCCTGGTCGCTCATGCCTGGACACATCAACAATTCAGATGCTTTCTAAGTGTCGAAAACAACAAGAGAAAAAAAAAAAAAAAAAACTCAAGCAAAGAGAGTAAGAAGGCATTATCTGTTTGGCAGCACAACTGGCATGAACAGATGGTCCTATGCTATTAATCCTATCATCCTATGCTTATTGAGAGGTATAAACTGATGATAAAGAATAAAACATGCTGCTAAATTAAATTAATGCTTATTTGACTTACCAGTTAGAGCTATCTCATCTCAATAAGGAACTGCTAGTAAATAGGTTTCATCAATTTTTGTCACCATGAATGATAATTTGAAATTTTGAATTGTGCAAATTAGTTCTAGCTTATTCATATTCACAATAACTTAACTTCTATCATTTGAATAAATATAACTGGCAAATCAAACAAGTCGTGAAGGAAAGAAAAAAACAACAGCTATGAGTCTCTACCAAGCACTAAAACGCAACATTCCAGCTCACGTCAGCATGTAACACTATACCCATTCACTCACCAGAAATTGATGGCTTTTCTTCATAGAAATCCTTGTTGAAAGGCTCATAGTCCACTTCACTATGATCAAGCGCCGCAATCGGCTCAATCTTCTTCCTATCGACAACAACCGGATTATCATCCGAATCATACTCCAACAACCCTGCATCCACAGCCTTGGCAGCAGCATACACCTCCTCATCCGAGTTATACCCCGCATGCAACGCATCAGCAGCCAATTGGAGACCTAAATCCTTCTTAGCCTGCAGAAAACTAAGCGTAGGGTCATCGTCCTCGTCATCCCGGTACTTATCCAGCTTCTCCTTGGCCTTGGGAGGTGGAGCAGCCTTGATCTCCTCCTGTAAACCCTCCATAAAAGCGTCGAGAGGGTCAATTTCGTCGTCATCCGCAGCATTGCCGGCGTTGGTTGATGCAACATCGCGGTCTTCGGCGTAGTCTATGTTGTCGAGGTCGTCATCCTCGTCGCCGGCGACAGCGCTGCCGCGGGGAGGGACGTAGAGGCGTTGTGGCGGCTGGGATTGGTCGAAGCTGTAGGTGGGTTGCCGGTTGATGCCGAAGCCCTCGAAGCCGAATTTCCGTTTTGACATTTGGGTGAGATTGAAATTTGAAACCCTAGAGCTACAATTTGGGGGAAAGCACTGCTAGTGTTGCAGCAGGCAGTATAGTACTGTATGCGGGTGGAAGCTTAGAGCTAAGGATTGAACTTTATTACTACTAAATAACAAGAGCGCCGTGAAAAGTGAAGTCGGCGGCTGAGCAAAGTCGAGCTATTCCAAGGTTCACCACTAATTTGAACATCGAATTTTATTTGATATTCACAAATCCATGGTATTTGAGCCCGTTGAAAAAACAGGGTAATTCAAGTGGTATTTCAGTATAAATAACATGTTTGGTATCATTGAGCGGACATGGTATATGGAGTCGAAATACCATGTTTGGTACAAACAACATTTATCGAGTTTTCTCGTAATGTACTAATACCCACTGCTATTGTTTTTATTATAAAATTAATATCCATTTTAATCAAATATTTTCACAACATAAAGCAAGCAACCACACGTTGGACTGACTGAGTACTAAACAAAAAAAACAAGAATGGAGTCCAATTTAATCAAATCTTCCACAATTCAATCGATTTGAAGGCTCGGTAGAATCACAAATGTGATTATTTTTTATCTCATATTTATCAACTCATGGAGATGAGATCTTAATAGACTGAACATACAATATAAACTAATAGACTGAGCATTCTAAACTGGACAGACAGCCATAATTAAACTAATCTAAGCCAGCAAGATTTAAAAAAAAAAAAAAACTAATAGACTGAACCAGACGCCATAAACAAACGCACATAAACATCTTATCCGAATTATCAAAGTAGATGAACAAAAGATTGCAAAATTCGGACTGAACCAGACGGCATAAACTAAATAGACTGAACCAGACGCCATAAAAACGCACAGAAGATTGTTATGATCAGGACCGATAATTCGAATCAACATGAAAATTTGAAAAAGAATAAGCAGCATATATTGACAGGATGGATTCGGAACATATCAACGAAAGAGAAGAGAAGAATAACAACGTGAAGAAGAAGCAGGTAGATGGTAAAGAAAGAGAAGGGACGCCAAAACCAGACGAACAACAGCAGATGGCAAGAAGAAGAAGATGATGACAGTGCGCATAAAGAAGAAGAAGACACGTGACTAATGATTCTGTTGATTTTTAGGGTTAAAGATGTAATTGTATAAAATAAGGGTTTTGGGACCAAATACCATATTCAATAATCCACTCTAGGTGGGTATTTCTAAATGGTATTTCGAAGAACAAATTTGTGCGGACCATAAATTCAGGTATTTGGTGAGTTTGGTTTTTTAGCGGGCTTTGGTATTTCAGATTTGACCAACCAAACATGGTATTTCGATGGGTGTTTTCCAAATACTATTACAAAACACCCCAAACCAAACGACCTCTAAATACAAATGGACTTTTAGGATTATAGTCACGATTTGGCATAGACTATAGAGTTACATAAAAAAAATTACATAGTTGTTGATACGGAAATGTGTCCAATCCGTTAAGGGCGCCATAGAGCGTGTCCTAGAGCGCATCAAGGCTAAGATAGCCATTCAAAGCTAGTCCGACCTTCGAGTGGTCCGTCCTAAAGGAAACCATCTCAGGTCAACTAGTACTCACACGTCAGCACGCCATTTCAGCTAAGTCCGACCAAGCTAGATGGATGACTTCTGAGCCTGACAAAGGGTTACCTCGTCCTCCCAAGTACTGCAAACTGTCAGTCCTAAGATGCTAAAACGGACCGGACGAGAGAATCTCGGACGCCACCAGTACAGTAAGACCAAACGTATTTGACAGAACCACTGAGATGCTTCCGTGGAACTCTAAGGTCCGGACACCTTGAGTTACCCAAGACAGAGTCATCCAATCATGCGGATCTGTCCGAGGGACTTACACGGACCCAACGTGCGGAACAGTACTCTCAGAGGGAAAGGACCAAACTACCCTCCCAGCCCATTAATTAGTATTGGATTACTATTCACTAATGGGTCATGGGCCAAAGGTAGCATTGGTGTCCAAATCTGAGGCATACACTTGGCATCATCTTATGAGCTACTTCATAAGTATATGATAACTATAAATATAACACAAGGTCCAATACCTGGAGGTAAGTGAAATCCCCTAGGAAATTGTGTTGTCTCCTAAGTCCTAAACATCCTTGATTTCATTACCTTTCCCATTACTATTGCATTGAGAGCTTTCATCTCTCCTTTGAGTAAAGCCTCCTTCCGGATTGACTTAGGCAATCCCATTCTAACCCCCCCACTTAGTCCTTTCAGTTACTCTTGCTCGGACAAGCCTTCTCTCGGACTTCAAGTTGGAGGTGGATCTTAGATTAGGTTACTTGTAGTAGTAGTGTTGGTGTTTGAGGTTTTGTCCCTCAACATTTTGGCGCCGTCTGTGAATATCGTGCCTGCGGACCATGGAGAAGGGGTAGCACGAGCTTCTCTGGCAGAAGCTCAAGGCCCTACCACAGGTCAACAGTTTACAATGCCCGATGGTCGCGTTGTCCGCACAAGCGACCTCGGACTAAGCGAAACTCAGTTTGATAGGTTGCTCACGATTATCCAAGGATGCCTAGGGTCTAGCAATGCCCACCCTCAGTTCGAACTTTCCTAGATCGCTTCAATACGGAAGTACTCCGAGTTGAGCCCCATAGTATTAAAGAACGGGTCCGTCACCTGTACGCTAATACTTACAACTCCGAGCTGCGGAGGAAGCTCTCTAGTCAGGAAGTGAGGAGCGAAAAGCACTTGGATGACATCTGTGAGGAGGTGATGTACGGAGAGAAGAATACCAAGGAACGTGCATCCGAGCAGGATCGAAGAAGGGAAAGGAACCGCAGAGACAAGAGCAACGCCAGGGGAAGTTTGACCCGAAGAAAGATCACAGAGACAAGGGCATTTACAGGGAGAGGAGTCCGCCCAGGAGATTCGCGGACTACAGGCGCCTCAATAAGCCGAGATCCGACATCTTGGCCAGTATTGTTGAGAAAAAGTTGGACATCCAATGGCCAAAGCCATCCCATAATCGGAGAAACAGAAATGCGAAGGGATACTGCAAATTTCACAAGAGCAGAGGTCATGAGGGCCGACGTATCCAGTTGAAAACAGAGGTCGAACACCTGGTGAGAGAAGGCAAGTTGAAGGAGCACATATATGCGGACGAGCCCTCCAGGCACGATAGAACGGAGCGGAGGAGGGAGGATAACGCTGCTGGCCCACCACCTCGCCCACTATCTTTGCCACCTCCGCCAGTAGGGTATCCGCCACGCATGGAAGGACATCCGTACAGATACGGCGATGAGACGGAAATGGAGAACCCTCCGTACAGCGGAGTGATCAACACTATCGCAGGCGGACCCTCTGGAGGTGATAGCAGGAATGCAAGAGAGCGGACCGCCCAAAACCTTCGGAACAATGATAGGGCGTACGGTGCCCCCGCGATTCGAGGAACAAATGCAATATCTTTCGACGATAGCGAAATCCCCCCTCCTCCGGCAGGAGGCGAGGAGATTGACAACCCGGACGTTCCTCTTGTAGTTTCATTGACCATCGCGACCTATCGAGTGAACAAAATTCTGGTGGATACCGGGAGTTCTTCGAATATCATCTCTAAGAGGACACTAGATCAGATGGAGTTGCGAAGAATCCGCTACAACAGAGTTCACACCTCTATACTAGGGTTTGGAGGAGGAACTGTTCGACCACTAGGAAGTGTTATGTTACACGTTTCACTCGGAACCTTCCCGGCCAGGGTAACACAGTTGGTCCGATTTGTCGTGGTTGATCGGACCTTCGACTATAACGCCATCTTTAGGCGCCCAGGACTCAATCAATTCCGGGCTATTTCATCCACCTTACACAACAGAATGAAATTTCCAACTCCCTTCGGAATAGGAGAAGAGGTAGGAAACATCCGAGAAGCTTGGGAGTGTTACATTATGTCCACGAGAAGGGCATCTGCCCCCGTTTTGGCAGTCACGGTGACCTCCAATCCGAGAGTTGTACTCCCGCCCAAACAGGAGAATCAGCAGATAGGGGTAGGAAGCCAGAAGGAGAAGTTCCCTAGAACTGCACGGATCGAGCCTCACGAAACTCTCAAGGAAATCGAGATTGTTGTTGGAAGCCCGGATAAGAAGACTAGAATCGAACGAGATGAGCTGAAGTGGAGATGAAACTTATTGCTTGTCTCCAGACAACAGGATGTATTTGCTTGGAGTCGATGATTTGAAGGGAATAGATCCGAGAATCACCATTCACCGTCGAACATGGATCCTCGATCAAATATATCCGCGAAGAGGAAAGACTTTGGCCCTCAAGGACGCAATCATATCTCGGAAGTTGACGGCTCTTGAAAGCCGGGCACATTGAAGAAGTTAGATACTCGATTTGAGTGCGTAATGTGGTACTCGTCGAGAAGGCCCCAGTAAAGTGGAGGATGTGCAATGACTTCACAAGGCTCAACAAGTTTTGTCCGAAGGATCTTTATCCCCTACCTCGCATAGACCAGTTGGTAGATTCTACTGCGGTATGTGCGCTCCTAAGCTTCATGGACGCATATCAGGGCTTCTATCAAATCCGGATGGCCAAGGACGACATCAAGAAAACAACCTTCTTCGCGGCAGGAGGAGTATACTGCTTCAAGGTGATGCCATTCGGGTTGAAAAATGCGGGAGCTACATACCAGCGGTTGGTGAATAAAATGTTCAAGGAGGAGTTGGGCAAGACTATGGAAGTCTACGTAGATGATATGCTTGTTAAAAGTAAGACTGAAGAAGAACATATTGAGCATCTCAACAATTGCTTTTCCATTCTTCGGAAGTATGGAATGAAGTTGAACCCCGAAAAGTGTACGTTCGGGGTGAAAGGAGGAAAGTTTCTGGGATACATGGTCACGGAAAAAGGGATAAGTGCAAACCCTGAGAAGATCAAGGCAATCCTAGATTTGCCCCATCCGAAGAACCTCAACGAGGTACAACAGCTTATTGGGCGTCTAATGTCCTTAAGTCGTTTCATTTCTCGATCTGCATAAAAGAACCTTCCGTTCTTCAAAATCCTCCGGAAGGGAGAGAGTTTTGAGTGGACCGCGGAATGTTCTGAGGCTTTTGAAAATTTGAAAAAGTACCTCCATTCCCCTCCGCTGCTCTCCAAACCCGTGGAAGGAGAACCACTCTACCTCTACCTAGCAATCACGGAAGAGGCAATGAGTTCCGTACTAGTGCGGATTCAAGCTAATGATCATTTGTCAATCTACTATCTTAGTAAAGCCCTTCTTGGTGAGACAAGATATGTGAAGATTGAGAAATTTATGTATGCTCAGTTTACACCGCCCGACGGTTGAAACCATATTTTAAGTCTCACAAAATAGTGGTACTAACTGCGGAACCTTTGAAACAGGTCCTAGGAAAGCCCGACCAATCAGGACGACTCTCTAAGTGGGCGATCGAGCTAAGCGAATACGACATTTTCTACCAGGCTCCGTCAGCCAAAAAGGCTCAAGTCCTCGCCGACTTCTTAGCGGATTATCCAGAGAAGGATTCAGAGAAAGTCCCTGACAAGCAGGTGCTCGAGTGCTTAATCACCAAGCATATTGTCCGAAAGCCAGTTCCGCCAAAGTTCAACTCGGAAAACCTCGAGGAAGCCCAGTTCATCAATCGGCCCTTTCCTTTGTCGGATGGGGAAACTCGGGTCAACCAAATGTTCCCAGAAACTCCAGTGCTGACAACATCATAACGGAAATCACGGAAGGGGATGAACCAAGAGCGGAACCTCAGCAGCTCGCAGGAAATCTCCAAACCCAAAAACATCCTTCCGATATCTGGACATTGGAAGTGGATGGTTCTTCCACTGGAAGAGTGGGAGGAATCTACCTTAAGAGCCCGGATGGCGTGGAACTCGACTATGCGATTTCCTTGGAGTTCAAAGTTACCAATAATGAGGCTGAGTATGAGGCACTTTTAGTGGGGCTGCGTCTAGCCAAGTCACTCCAAGACCGGAAGGTCAAAGCTTACACGGACTCACAGCTCGTCGAGGCCCAATTTTCAGGAACTTTTGCCACAAAAGGTCCTTCGATGATCAAGTATCTTGAGCTACTCAAGAATGAGGCCACTTGAGGAATTCACCTTGGAAAAGTTTGATAGAGCTTGGAACGAAAGAGGCGATGCCTTGGCAAAATACGCGCATACACTCTGCTACTCTGAACCAAGGAGAGTAATCCTACTCACTATTATCGACTCATCCGTCATGAGTCCCGGTTAATGATCATGATACTTGACACGGAAGAAAGCGGATGTGACATTTTAACTATCTCAAGGACGGATCTTTGCGGTCGATCCGAAAGAATCAAGGAGTGTGCAATGCGAGCAAATAGATACTTTATAATGGGTGACGATTTGTACAAGAGATCTTTTTCCGGACTCACCGAAATGTTTGAACCGGGAAGCACAAACCGTCTTTGGAAGAGATACAACTAAGTCGTGGAAGTCATTCCGGGAGGACTCTCACCGTAAAATCATACGACAAGGCTACTATTGGCTACCATCGATAAAGATTCCGCCACCACACCGGAGATGTCGGATTGCCAATATTACGCAAACATCCCACATCGTCCGACGAACCCTATGATTCCGTCAATCATAGCGTGTCCATTCGATCAGTGGGGTATCGATATTGTCGGACCATTTCCGAGGGGTACCCAAAAAAAATTTCTCATTGTGGCGGTGGAATATTTTACCAAGTGGGTAGAAGCGGAGGCTGTAGCGACTATCACGGAAAGTCGAGTGCGGACCTTCATTTGGAAGAACATCATTTGCCGCTTCGGCCTACCAAGAGTTCTAGTCTCGGATAACGGCCGGTTCTCGAGCAAGAAGCTCAAGGAATGGCCTCCTTCAAAATCGAACAACGTTTCACATTCGTCGGATACCCACAAGCCAATGGTCAGGCTGAATCCACAAACAAGACAATAGTCAAAATCCTGGAGAAGCGTTTGAGAACTTCCCGAGAAAGTCAAGCGACACGAAGGCGTCTATGGGCTCATCGCTGCTGCGGATGCGACCAAAGAAACTCCATTCTCCTTGGTATATGGTTCGGAGGCAGTCATACCGTCTGAGATTGCCGTTGAGACTTTGAGGATCCAAGAGTTCGAAGGCAATGCAAACCGAGAAGCTCGGATATCCGACCTAGACATGCTCGAACAGAAAAGGTCTGAGGCACTGGCGAATATCCATAGGTATCAGGCAACTGCTGCCCGAACCTACAACAGGAATGTTCGAGCGGCTAACTTGCAAATCGGAGACCTGGTGCTTCGACGAGCCGACATTTTGAACAATATTGGAAAACTCAAGCCCAAGTGGGAAGGACCCTACAAGATTATCGGCGCAAGAGTGAATGGCAGTTACGAATTAGAAGATGAGAACGGATATCCCCTCAAGCGTCCGTGGAATGCTAGGAACCTTCAGAAGTTCTATGTATAGAGATAACTGTGCGGATCTCCTTCAGATCTATTGGTCATCTCAGTTTCAACAATTTATTACACGGAACTCCGGATTGCTTTTCGATCCTTTTGTCATTGGCCTTAGAGCCCGCAAGTTGTAATTGAATTTCCGGCAAATCAATACAACCTCTATCTTTCGATTTGTGATTTTTTCGATCCGTGCATATGTGATTTAACGTTCGTTTAATGACAAGGAAAGTAAGAGATTTCATTCATACAAAGACGAATTATACATAATCTTGTCTTTACAATTTACAATCTCGGATCGATATCCGGACTCACGGACGCAATATGAAAAAGGCAGAAAACGTCTCTGGAGATACGTCATCTCCCAACAAAGATCGTTCCCCCGTCGGAAAAAACTTCTTCCATGACGAGCGGCAAGTCTGGTTTCCGCGGAGGCCAGGAACTCGATCTACCTGCATACAGGAAAATGTTTAAACGTGGTGGAATCCCTCATGATACCACCAAAATGTGGCATTGCAAATCCTGTGCCCGGGGAAAACAAAGTACGGACAGGAAGAGATTTCCGCCTCACCAGCTTTAGAGACTCAAACTCTCTTGAAAATTCGGAAACCATTTCCAATATAAGAGAGATTGGAACCATTAAAGTGGGGTTGGAAGAAAGCAGAGGAGACGGACAGATATACATTCAAACCGAGATCTATGCTTTTCTATGACTGATCTTCAACAATCTTCCCCTAGATTGACGCCACTCTCAAGCTCGGGATGAACGCCGACTTGAGAGTGGACGGGAGTCTCGAGGGGGAAACTATTCAAGAAATCATCTTCTTGCTAATTGAATAGATATGGAAATTGGAAGTTGGATTTGCACGACGAAGGCCAAGAGGGATCCGGAGTATTTATAGAAGTAACGAACCAATAGGCGTCCGACATGTCAGAACTTCGACGTTGACAATGGGCTTGAACTATTCATTTGGGTTGAACAGTGTTGGGCCAGACGGGTTTATCCAATCAAGCCTAAACAAGCCCATCAACCACGTCCGAGTTTCTTGGTCATTTTACAGAGATATGTGCGTCAATATAATCCGACGAAGCTTGCACAAGAAAAAGATGGCGATCTCATCCGAGGAAAAATAGTTCGAATTTTATAGACAAAATTATCCGAACATTTACATAATGATACAATCTGAAAAGGTCCAAGGATAAGTACATACTTTCACGGGGCATACCCCGCCTTGTTCCTTTACCAGATTCCGGAAGTCGAGCCTTGGGACTCCGAGCCACCACCTCGGCCCCGACGAGCCTGCTGCTGCATTCGGATCCTCCTGCGGATCATCCTCACAATCCGCTCCCTTTCTGCGGCTAGCCCACTAACTATCCCCGGACACGGAGGAGGGTCCCCTTCGAAGTCGAGGATGATTGGGTCATCCGCGGTCCCCTTTCCGGGATAATATGGGGGATGCTTGACCCCGCAAGCACAGTCCACCCAGTGAAGGAAGCGATCAAACCTGGGATGGTTTAGTTCTCTGGCTGCAGCGGACATTTGGACGGACTCTCTGGAAGGATAGGGAAATCTGATCAGGAGAAAGGGTTAAAAAGTACAACAGTAAGAAAAGGGCACTTACCCCTTTCTTATTTATAGTAGTGACAAACCCGTACGATCTCAACACATGTCACTCATCCGACGGCTTGGAAGTTGATGGGACGCAGTAATAATGACAAATTCACTGTTTCACCTTCCTTCCTTCTAGAAGAATCACGCATCCCAAAGGTCGATTGAATTTAGCAATCATGGACGGTACAGAAATTCGTGAAACGATGGTTTTGACTTCTACGTCGGACGCCATCTGTTGCGATCCGTGTTCTTTACAGATGGGTGTTTTATGATAGTTAAGCATACGAACGATGGACGGAAGCAAATAAAGCGAAGCGTGCAATAACTCGAAATTACGAAACATTGTTTCTGAGACAATTAGTACGGATAAAAAAATAATAAAGCGGATTGTTCAAGCGTTACGTACGCCACAAAGAGATGCGATCCAAGACATTACATAAGTTTCACGGACATACCCAGATTCTTCATCGAGGATTGGGTTGGCGGACCCATTCTCCAACTGAGGCGGATCGGCGTGAGACGTTAGCGGCGGCTTAGCAAGGGCTTCCGCGAGCTCGAACAGGTTGAAATCCTCAGCAAGACCAACTACCCGGGAAGGCATATAATACCAGTCCTTGAGGAAGGCCCGGTAATTCTCGAACGGGATGAAGCACACCTTTTGTAAGGCATCCGGCACACACTTCGGGAGGAAGGGTCCACCGTTCTTGATCTCCAGTTCACCTTCCTCAGTGACAAGATCCGCAAACTCTGGCGCCAATCGATCGTCCGAGACAACATCCACGGGAACTTCCACGCCGTTAGCATCCGCAGAAGGGTTTAACCCTTCCGCCTTCCAATTGAAATCTTGAGGAAGTAACCCCTTGGACTGTAGCTAACCGATGGCAGCGGAGAACCCATTCAGTCGAGATTCGTTGGACTTGTCCGCTATGAAGAACTTGAAAGAATCTGATTTCATGAAATCTCGGCCCGCCTCAAGACGAGAGTATTGGAGGTCTTCCAGCAGGTAATCCTTCATTTCTCTGAAGGCTCTCATTGATTTCTGAGTGAAACCCTCCTGCCAATCCAAGTCCGCCTTGATTGCCTCCCAGCTGGTCTTCAGCTTATGGAACTTCACCTTTTGCTCCTTCAGCTGCATCTCCAACTGCTTCACTTTTTCGGCCTCATCCGCGGAACTGGCCATGGCCTTGAACAACTCGTGCTCAATGGTAGCCCGCTCACTAGCTTTCCACTGCATGGCTCGGACGAAGCATCCAAGCTGCAAAGAATCCATATACACATAAGTTGTGTGCTTGTCATAAGGACATAATGAAAAAAAAACCATTAGAAGATCACGAACCTGCTGATATAGTAGATTGAGGCCACCGACCCGCTCAACCTCGGGAAGTCCGCAGGCACGCTCATACTCCTTATCGAGAGCGGCCTGGTCAGTCGGTAGAACGGCGGCCAACTGCTGCCTCTTATTTGCTTGGGACGTCTCCGTGGGAGCTCTCCTCTTCCGCCCAGACGTTATGGAATCCAGCATAAACACTTCCTGTTGAGGCGTGGACCCAGCAGCGATTGGTGGCCTGGAGGCAGCGGCGCTCCGAGTAACAGGTGCTTTGCCCTTGTCAGGCACCCACATGACTTGCGGGTCTTCTCTCGCCTTGTTCCGCCTCTCCTCCTCTGCGGCGAACACTGCCGCATTCTTGGGATCTCCCATAGGAAGACCAGCGGACGTATTGATAATCTTGGTCCTCTGACCAGCGGCGACCTCCAGAGGTTGTTGCTCTCTCTGCTGCCTCTTCTTTTCGGCGAGCGTCGACATGATATAGTCGAACCAGTGAGCTACATAGCAATGCAAACATTTCAGAACATGGACGAATAACAGAGAAACAACAGGAATATCGGAGATGAGAAAATTCATAACGAGACATTCAAAACACGGAGTCGCACAAATCATAAGTTAGACTCCTTACTGAAATCTGTCTTTCCTCCGACTTCCACGGCATCGGTCAGTCCGCATAGATATGGCAGCAGCTGACAAATTAGTCCGTGGAATGGGTAGGTAGGCGGATCATTCTTCTTGTGGATCTCCGCCACCCAGGGAGCAACGCGTTCTTGAGCGGGCCAATCGTGATACTCTCTAAGGAATTTTGTGGGCAGCCCCCATTGTTCCCTCTGTCTCTCGGACATCCCTGGCTTCAAAGCCATCCGTACAAAAATGTACCTATCCCACCATTTCGACCCCAACGACGAGATGGAGTCCGAGATGAAGTTATAGGGTTTCCTATTCATAAAAGTGTAAAAAAGGGGATTCCGATTTGACCGAAGAGACATGGAAAAGCTCAAGTTTTCAAAATTCACTGTTGCCTTCTTCTTACAAAAGATTACAAAACAAATAAGGTTACCCAGGACTTGGGGATAAACGACTTCGGACCTATGCCAATATGGTTGAGGATGTTCTTGATTCATGCAATGGGGATCTTCCATCCGCAGGAGAAGGCAACCTCGTGCACGCACATATACCCAGCGGGTGGGTTATAGAATACATGCCCGGGATCAGGGATCATTATTTCTACAGACTCAGGGATCTCCCATTTTTGTCTCATTTCCGGAATCTCCTCAGGCCGGACCCTCGATGGACAGGTAGGAAGAAGCCCGTCCGCGTTTAGCTCTCCGAACTCTGCGCTATCACCATCTGCGAATGCGGACGAGAATTTGATCCTTGCCGCCTTGGCACCACGGCCTTCAACCAACAGAAGGCTGGATTGAGCGGCAGCTACGGAGTGCAATACAACCCGACGACCAGCACCTCTCCGAGGACGGACATCGGGAGAACCTTCCTCTTCTTCCTCCCCGTCTTCACCTTCTTCCTCTCCGCCTTCTTCCTCCTGACCACCATCAGGTCTCCCAGATGTACCAGGGTTGGACGGACCTGTCTCTACCACAACACGGTCCTCCACTCCGGCCTCGAACATCTCCACGTCATCAGCCTCATGCCCGTCCGCCTTTACCGCTCAAGTTGAAGCTCATTCGGATCTATAGCTCTCCCACACCGTCTATAGTCCGAGATTGGACCAACGTTCTCGCCTCATTAACACCTTCTTCGACCACTGGCCCGTCCGTCGGAGGATTGACTGTTTCATGGGTTCCGTGCCTAGCGTCGGAATCTCTGGAAGATAAGACATCCACGAGATAGTCTTCTACGGACACGCTCACGTCCGCGGATTCACCGCCGAATCTACTCCATCCTGGTAATCCGCACTCGTGAACGTTTTGACTATCGCTCCGGACATCCTAGGCGAAGAAGCGGATCGAAATGATGATTGTTATTGTCCGAGAGTTCAGTTATATGTCTTATTAAGTCCAGAGGTCCGGGAAAAAGTTTAAACCCTAAGATTTTCTATACCACGGAAGGGCCCCAAGACCACGGCACAATGCCGATGCACCACGATCCGCCTTATGGCAATAAAAGAAAGAATTCTGAAGTAACACCACAACCAATACCAATTTATCATCAAGTAAGCATGCATTGTCAAGACGCGTTGTGTCGGACGTACCAAATAAAAGTACAAGGCATCAGTGAGGAAAATTGGCATATTATAAGCATGCAGCAGAAACACATCAACTAGCATCTCAACCAAAGGTATCGCAAGAGCCAATTACTAAAGACAAGCACAATTACGGAAGCAGCAAGGGAAGCTACACTAGACATGCAATGGGCGTATAGCGAATACAGGCAACTTTAACAAAGCCAAAAAATGAGGGGTACTTACTTGCTAATATTCAAACAGGAAAGTTCAGCGGACGATCGAGTTTGGATAATGTTCCGAGGTTACAGATCTCAGCTGGATAGCCCAAAGTCTTACAAGTCCCAGTTGCTCGGATCGATCTTGCGTTGTTTGAATTGCTTAAAGATTGCTCAAAGTTTCAATTTAGCTAAAGTGTGAAAGTGACCGATCGCCTAACTATTTATAGGGGCAAAGTGGGAAGGCCAAGCGTCACATCACTTAGGTTTAAACCGCGACCGTTGATCTGTTCAAATCCAACGGTCATGACGATTCACGAATAGATGGCTAACAGCGCATTACGTTTTGTTGGTCCAGATAACGGCAAAGTAAAAGACTAGAGGGGGGGGGTGAATAGTCTTTTAAAACTTTTGTCGATAAAAACTATTTCTCAGATATCTGAATAGATATCTGATACTTAGAATCAGAGCGCGGAAGACTTAATAAAGATAAGTACAGAAACAGTTAAAATGTGTGTGTGTGTGTTGCTGAAATGTAAATACAGAAAGGTAAATAACACAGCAAGTATAGTGGTATCTGGAGGTGGCGTAATCCTCCAACTAATCCACTTTGGTCTATCAGAGACCTAGAATCCACTAGAACAGATAATTGAGTTCACCTTACAATAAACCTATTCTAAGATTCTTAACAATTGGTTCCCAACCAAATGTCCCCCCTGAGTTGTTCCCCGGCTTTCACAGCCAAGTACTTCCTATACTCAGAAACCTTTGAGTTATTCCCTAGCTTCCCAAGCTAAGTACTTCCTATACTCAATGACCTTGGAGTTATTCCTTAGTTTCCCAAATCAAGTACTTCCTATACTCCGGTAACCTTGGAGTTATTCCCTGATTTTTCAAACTAAGTACTTCACGTACTCCATGATTATGGTGTTGGTTTTGGTTTGAGTTGTCGATGAGCTTCTTTAATAACTTATTCGCTTATTCGAGATAGCTCGTGAATCAAGGTACTTAATACACTTTACAAACAGATGGTATCTTGTTCGATTTCTTGACCTAAGTCTTATGATATCTGCTCATGAGAATGAATCTCGGATAGTTGATCTTTTGATTCAACTCCTTCACGAGATAGCTTTGCTTGTTTAGGATCGTGACACTTAGAACTTCAAGGTGTTACTCAAGATCAAAAGCTTTCGTATGTAAAGCTTTGTGAGTAAGTAAGTTGCTTTGAGAGAGTAAGATGTTCAGCGTTTTCAAGTTATGTCGTGTGTCTAAGGTGTCTTCTCAAGCAGTCTAAGTGTTGATATTTATAGATGAATTTGAGTGCCGTTTGAATAGTATCCGTTAGGCTCAAATTCAAACTATTGATATCTGTGTATAGTACTGTAGCAAGTTTTGTCTTCTTCTTCAGAAGCTGTCGTTGCTTTTATTCAGACATCTCTGTCCGTGCATTAAATGCATTGTACTATACTTTTTGTCCTGTAGTGTCAACGGAACTATGCTTTATATCAGAGACTAGTGTTATCTGATTCATTGCACGTCCTCATCTTCAATCTTCATATACCACTTATTTATTGAAACAAGTTTGTTTGCAATATATATTTCTTTTTCAAAAATGTGGTTAATGCTCAAGGTATATGAGAATAGATATCTGTGGACACTTTCCTTGTTTTCAGATATGTCTCTTATTTCTCAGATATCT
The DNA here is from genome assembly GCA_026545765.1 of Plantago major. NCBI lineage: Eukaryota > Viridiplantae > Streptophyta > Magnoliopsida > Lamiales > Plantaginaceae > Plantago > Plantago major. The sequence goes on from CM048839.1 coordinate 35,621,168, forward strand.
CTTGTGACACAGTTTGTTTGAAACTATTCGTGTCTTCAAGATATCTGGCTAAGGTATCTGAACAACAGTTTTAGTAATCTTGCGCAGTTTCTTCAAGTCTTCAATGTCGTTGAGCTTGTTCTGCTTGGATGTCTTCTTCTTGGTCTTCTCTTCATAAAATAAAAATTACATTTTGAGACCTAACATCCTATACAAGATTAGCTAGACTATCATACTTAGTGAGTTTCCTCTTTTACAATGTTCAAGTGAACCAAGAGTACTAATCACCTTTCTGAGACTAAGATAAGTCATCACGTTGCTGATCAAAACTAAACAGATATTCTTAACAAAATATCTTACAAAATTCCTAACAAATTTCTCAAGAAATTTCCCAACAAATTTCCCAACACGTTTAGTGCCTGACAGAGGAGTCGCGTCACTTGATCTCAACCGGTGAGGCCTTCCAATCTAACGGTCGCATCGTTCCCCTCGGGATCTTACCCCATGGGCCGGACAAGCAACTCGTTGGACCCCGTTGATTTACTGTTCGGAGGTCCATCAGGACCATTTCACAAATTTGGCCCAACGGATAACCTCCTACTTGATCTTCCTCGAAAAACTTCGTCAGATCCTAACCGTACTCGGACCCATATATCTCGGATACAAATACCTTTACCATCTACAGTCCCAGTTATGTGATAACTTCGAATTTGTAGACGTAAACGGGGAGAGATATATTGAATCCTTGAGGACACGGACGACGGATCCCGACAAAAAGGATTTTTTCCTTTTTCTTTTAGCTAACGATTCGGACACGCTCCACAGACACGACTGATGCCTCATAGTTACCAACTATCTTCTACTAAGATACTTGGAAACGGGGGGACATATGTTGATACGGAAATGTGTCCAATCCGTTAAGGGCGCCATAGAGCGTGTCCTAGAGCGCATCAAGGCTAAGATAGCCATTCAAAGCTAGTCCGACCTTCGAGTGGTCCGTCCTAAAGGAAACCATCTCAGGTCAACTAGTACTCACAAGTCAGCACGCCATTTCAGCTAGGTCCGACCAAGCTAGATGGATGACTTCTGAGCCTGACAAAAGGTTACCTGGTCCTCCCAAGTACCCAAACTGTCAGTCCTAAGATGCTAAAACGGACCGGACGAGAGAATCTCGGACGCCACCAGTACAGTAAGACCAAACGTATTTGACAGAACCACTGAGATGCTTCCGTGGAACTCTAAGGTCCGGACACCTTGAGTTACCCAAGGCAGAGTCACCCAATCATGCGGATCTGTCCGAGGGACTTACACGGACCCAACGTGCGGAATAGTACTCTCAGAGGGAAAGGACCAAACTACCCTCCCAGCCCATTAATTAGTATTGGATTACTATTCACTAATGGGTCATGGGCCAAAGGTAGCATTGGTGTCCAAATCTGAGGCATACACTTGGCATCATCTTATGAGCTACTTCATAAGTATATGATAACTATAAATATAACACAAGGTCCAATACCTGGAGGTAAGTGAAATCCCCTAGGAAATTGTGTTGTCTCCTAAGTCCTAAACATCCTTGATTTCATTACCTTTCCCATTACTATTGCATTGAGAGCTTTCATCTCTCCTTTGAGTAAAGCCTCCTTCCGGATTGACTTAGGCAATCTGGGTAACCCATTCTAACCCCCGGGGGCCCACTTAGTCCTTTCAGGTACTCTTGCTCGGACAAGCCTTCTCTCGGACTTCAAGTTGGAGGTGGATCTTAGATTAGGTTACTTGTAGTAGTAGTGTTGGTGTTTGAGGTTTTGTCCCTCAACATTTTGGCGCCGTCTGTGAATATCGTGCCTACGGACCATGGAGAAGGGGTAGCACGAGCTTCTCCGTGAGAAATTCGGTCAGTCATTTACAATGCCCGATGGTCACATTGTCCGCACAAGCGACCTCGGACTAAGCGAAACTCAGTTTGATAGGTTGCTCACGATTATCCAAGGATGCCTAGGGTCTAACAATGCCCACCCTCAGCAAGCCACTCCGCCAGTGGTTACTCCGGTTCAAGCGGAGCCCACCTTGTCATTTACAGGGAGAGGAGTCCGCCCAGGAGATTTGCGGACTACACGCGCCTCAATAAGCCGAGATCCGACATCTTGGCCAGTATTGTTGAGAAAAAGTTAGACATCCAATGGCCAAAGCCATCCCATAATCGGAGAAACAGAAATGCGAAGGGATACTGCAAATTTCACAAGAGCAGAGGTCATGAGATTGATGACTGTATCCAGTTGAAAACAGAGGTCGAACACCTGGTGAGAGAAGGCAAGTTGAAGGAGCACATATATGCGGACGAGCCCTCCAGGCACGATAGAACGGAGCGGAGGAGGGAGGATAACGCTGCTGGCCCACCACCTCGCCCACTATCTTTGCCACCTCCGCCAGTAGGGTATCCGCCACGCATGGAAGGACATCCGTACAGATACGGCGATGAGACGGAAATGGAGAGCCCTCCGTACAGCGGAGTGATCAACACTATCACAGGCGGACCCTCTGGAGGTGATAGCAGGAATGCAAGAGAGCGGACCGCCCAAAACCTTCGGAACAATGATAGGGCGTACGGTGCCCCCGCGATTCGAGGAACAAATGCAATATCTTTCGACGATAGCGAAATCCCCCCTCAAAAAGAAACATCGAAAAAAATTAAAGGGTGAGTTATAGAAATTGCGGATGTAAAAACACTACTGGGAGAGTCGCCTCCTAAAAAAATACCCAGCTGTGTTCGGTTGTATCATATATAGCGGATACCGGTGAGAAATCGAAAATTTTCAAGATAAAATTAAAGGGTGAGTCATGAAAAATGGTGTTTGGACCAGGATTACAAGATTTAGGCTATGTTCTCTTCAATCGCAGCTTTGAATCGAATCGAATCAATTGAATCAAACGAATCGAATCGAATCAAGAAATTATTTTGTAATAATAATAACAATTATATGATGGTATGTATAATCACAATTAAAAAAAAACATATTATTTTTTTCATCTTTCTCACACTCTTCTTACTCTTTTTATGTCACTTTACCTTTTTATTTATTATTGTATAACAAACTTTAAAACCAAACACGCCGAAAACAATATGAGAATGATAACTCAATTAAAACTGAATTTTAATCGTCGTACAAACTGTCTTTATCTGGGTTTTTTTTTTTGAATCGGTGAAATTTATTGCAACTTGAAAATAACAACAACAACAACAACAACAACAATAATAATAATATGAATTTAATGAACTAAACTGAACTGAACTGAAGACGACTGAACTGAACTGAATGAGTTTTCAGTTGAAGAGAACAGAGCCTTATAGGGTACATAATGGTGTGAAAGAAATAAGTGACATAATAACTCTAATTGGAGCTGTTTACACAGCTCCGATTGAGTTGTGAACACCTTTTGGTCAATTGCAAAAAGGAAGAAAGGAGGAAGAAGATAGGTTTGTGTTTTTTTTAATAACCTTTACTTAATCAATAGATAGATTTAATTTCTTTTTTGACTTTTCTTTATTGTTTCAGTCAAAACGATTCCACCACGGAGGGAGAGAGAAATGCATTTCAGGTTTAGTCAGCTCCAATGAGGTATGTGTTATTGTTCAAATATAATGGACGAATATGTGTAGGGGTACCAGATGCAATTTTCACTGCATTTTATTAGTGGCCTAATTTTCTGGTGACATGAGACAGGTCACATCTTTCTTTTTTTGCAATCATCCGCATTCAGATAAGACACCATTGAATCCCAGTTCGCATCCAACATAATCAACCTAGAAATCGCGGAGCTTGAAATACCATTGATAATCCAGACCACTCCGCCTCGATCTTTGATCTATAATATTTGACAGTCGACACATGCTCCTCATTCTCCTCATTGACACGCGACTTCTCCTCATGCTCGATCCAACATAGTGAAAACACGAATGATGAGAAGAAAGCAAAGGGAGACGTCTTACTCTTATACAAACGAACACAATAAACAAAGAACATCAATAAAAAGAAGAACGCCAAAAAAAGAAGACTTTATATGGATCCAAAATTATATGGACTTGACCCAGGTCCAAAACCTAAAGAACTCGCCCGAAGCGCTATAAACCATACAAAAATAGTCCAAAATTGAGTTGAAGTACTTTATGGAACCTTATTACCTTAAGGAGCCGTTATGTTGCCCGATGGGATTAGAGACGGGTTGTGTAGGGGCATACTATATGGAAGATTTAATATACACTATCTATTCGGTTCAACAGATAATGTAAAAGAGTAATTATGTCCATCACGTTATGTTTTCACTCTAATTAAGCTTATCTAATTTACTCAGTTGGTCCAAAATAATAGTATGGCAAGTGAAAAATAAAATTATATAGAAAAACGAAACGAGAGGCTTTCATAATGTCGATTGATTCCAATTCTTGATATGCCCTATCCGTCGCTAATTACGTTGACCAAATAATAAGAACCAAAAAAGAAAAAGGTTTTAGCGACGTATATGTTTATCCGTCGCTAAATTTAGAGACGGATAGGGCTATCCATCTCTAAATAGCGACGGATAAATCTATCAGTCGCTAAGTTCCGCATAAACCCTAATATACTCCTTCCTCTTCCTCCCACCACTCACAATTACTTCTCTCAGTCTCTCCTTCCTCCCACCACCCTTCCACCACGCCCTCACACCACCACCACCACCACCATACTCCACCAATGCCTCCCTCACACCACCACCACCACCCTTCCACCACCTCCCTTTTTCCACTACTTCCACCACGCCACCACCACCACTGCCTCCACCACCTCACACCGTCCAAGATCTCGTCCGATCCACCAAGATTTATTGAAATTCGTCCGATTTCTTATTAATTTTATATAATTTCTTCTTTGTATTATTGAATATTAAATATTGAATATTGTATTATTGAATGTTGTATAAAATTGTCGATTTATTGTATATTCGTATTGAATATTGTATAAAATTGTCGATTTATTGTATATCCGTATAAAATTGTCGATTTATTGTATCATTGTCGGTTTATCCGCTGCGTCTCCAAATCTGCAGATTAAAAATAAAATAAAAACACTTAATTAGCGACGGATAAACTATCCGTCGCTAATTTACAACGCCTTAATCCGTCGTAAAATAGCGACGGATAAATTATCCGTCGCTAAATGGCTAGAAACGACCAAAATAGAGACGGGCTTATTATCCGTCGCTACGGATTTAGCGACGGATCGCTCATTGTTTAGCGACGGATAAACAGTGAATTTTTTGTAGTGTATCAAACCCGCCAAATAATTGAGATCAATTGAAAGAAGGAAAAAGTTCAGTTCTTCTTACAACTGCTATTTTCATCGAGTCGCTTAATATGAAGCTTTTCACAATCTTTTACATGCATTCCTCGTCTCTTCCTCACTTCAACCAAGTCTACCATGGAGTAAAGATGGTATGGAAGGATCAAAGGGTATTTAGGAAGAGAATAATGAATAGTTGAAACAAATGATTTTTTGAGCTCATTATTGTACAGTCCAGTAGGTTAATGTGTTTCAGTTTCAGTAGATTTTTGCGTTAAATGATTTTTTGGTAAAAAATGGTTATTTGATCTGAAAATATAATAAGCGAAGGATTACAATCCAGCACACTTTCGCAGGATGTGAATCTACCTTTTAGCTCGAGATAGCCAAATTTAATATATTTTATCCTGAATCATGCATAATGTACCGAACAAAAGATTACCCCTACGAATTCATCTAATCCTATTCAATACCCACTACCGGAAAACCCTTAAAAAGACTTTGTACATAATTAAACTGCACTATACAATTTCCATTATAATTTAATTAAAGATTAATAACTAAAAAAATAGATTTTAGTTGAAGTTGGAAAAATCAACAATTTTTTTGGATGGGGGGATTATAAGACAAAAATCAAGGCATAAATTATTTCCAACACGCAACACTCTCCCACCCCCAAAATAAAACACAGTCGCCGCAACTATCTTCCCATTCAATCGGATAAGCCTCTCCTCCTTGCTCGTTTCCACTCTACATTCGCCTCTCTCTTCGAAAATGGCGAATTCATGCTTCTCTCCCTCTTCTCTCAGACTCAATTCATCTTTAATTCCCCTATCTTCCCCAAATCCAACCTCTTCCCCTTCCAAAAACCTTTCTCTCCCCTTTCAACCTCTCCGTTCCAGGTACGATACTTTTCTCCAGCTCTACGAAATTTGTTCTAACTTTTTATCTGCTTAATGTTTGATTATTTGCAGGAATTTGAGCAAGTCGTTTGTCCCCAAGGCGTTGATTGATGATCCGTGGTATAATGCCCCGCCGAAGAAGTCTCGCAATGGTGTTTGGTCGATTAGGTGAGGAATTTTGGTTAATCCGGACGAATTCAATTGTTGAGTGGTGTATTATATCTCGCCTTCGTGTTTCCCGTATTCGTACTAATTAAACAGTGATTAACTACAGATAATATAGTATTGCAGTAGTAGAGGTAGTATTAGGCTTTTGCTTATAAAAATAGCTGATAAGTTAGTATGAAATTCTGATCCAAATAGTCTACCTGAGTTCTAATGGAGGTGTTTAGTGTATTAGGTGTTCAACTAGCTAGTTTGCTATAGTTAGTATAGGGCCTGATTTTCCATTAGGATATAGAAAGTCCGATTTTTTTATATTAATTCGCTCGCGGTCAGTTTCTCCAGCTGCCCGGAAATCTCGGTCACACTATAAAAACCCTAAATCAGATCTAAACCCAGATCTAAACCAGCTAAAATTAAAAATGGCCGATTGGGTGAATGGAAGTGGCGATTGGGATGACACATTTGGAGAAGAAGGCGAAGAAGACGAGTACACGCCGGCCGAGTCATCGAAATAGAAAACCGAGATAAGCTTGCGGACGAGGCTCTGAGCGGACAGGAGGTCACATGCCAGCCGAGTCATCGAATCGGTCCGGATCGGCGCCGAATCGGAAACCGAGATGAACTGAAGAGGCATGGCGGAGCTGACCTGGGCGGAGAAGGAGATGGAGGAGCAGGCGAGGATGCAGTTGCGATCGAAGTTGTGGCCGGAGGAGAGGATGACTGGATCGGCGGAGAGGATGACTGGATCGGAGGAGAGGAGGCGGAGAAGTAGAGGGAGGAGCAGGCGGAGAACGAGATTAGAAGATTTTCCGATCTGCTGATGAAATTTGGGGCAACACCAGAGAGCACCTTCGTGTGTATGTAATGTAATGATCCATTTCCCACCTATAGTCCAACTCCAACCACGTTGGCCAAGTCAAGTTGAGTATTCATCATGATGTATGCCCTTCTTAACTTTCCATTCGATGTACTTGGACAATTTACATTTGAGGTTACCATGTATTGTGCTGACATTGGATAACCATCAATAATTAGGAAAATCAGGCATTTTCTATGTGTGTGTTTAGTTGGAATTGATGTAGATCTGTGATATTTTGCATCTGTGAAATTTATATTGTAACTGGGGATTTTATATTGTGTCTGTGGAATTTTGCAACTGTCAGATTTTGATGTATGTGGGATTTTTACATCTGTGAGATTTATCTTGTATCTGGTATATTTATTTTATGTCCGTGATATATATCTTGTTGTCTGCGAGATTTTAAAAATGGTGAATTTATCTTTTGTCTGTTAGTTTTTGCATCTGTAAGATTTATCTTATGTCTATGAGTTTTTGCATCTGTGAGATTTATCTTATGTCTGTGAGTTTTTGCATTTGTATGAGATTTGTGTGAGATTTATCTGGTGTCTGTGAATTTTTAAAACTGGAAATTTATGTTGTCTGTGAGTTTTTATAAATGGGGGAATTGATGTTCTGTCTGTGAGTTTTTATAACTGGGGGAATTAATGGTCTGTGAGTTTTTATAACTGGGGAAAAGTTCGGTCTGACCGCTGACCGTGAGCAACTTAAAAAACCGGTCTTTCCTATTCTAATGGAAAGTCAGGCCTTTTTCTAGAATTTGTGAATTTGCTAATAATCTTCCATAGGTATAGGCTCTGGTTAGCACCAGCTTATTAGCTAGCCTATAAGTTCGATGGACTTATTTTTGAAATAAGCCCATTACGAACGCCTAGCTGGTATCTTATAGTGGCTATCTTATATAAGCTAGCTGATCTTATAAGCTTGTTCAAGTAGCTTATTGAAAAAATTAGCTAGCTGCTCTCTTTTATACTATATTCAGGCACTCAGCAGATCAACTAGCTTATCAACAAATTAATTTACTAAACAACTCTGTAAATACCAACTAGCTTACCAAACTAGTTTTGCTAAACATAGCCATATTGTCAACTCAACTAGGCGTTCACTTAACATACTTATAGTCAAATAGTCAAATAATCTCATATAGCTTGTATAAATACCCTTCTAATTGGTAAGCTAACTGATAAGCTCATGCTAGAATTCACTGTGTTTTATTTGTTATACAACATTTTCCGGCATGTTATCAGACAACTACTTCTCCAATTGATGTTTATGGATTTCGAATTAAATGTAGGGATGACTTGCAAGTTCCTTCGTCTCCATACTGTACTACATATGCTCAAGGAGGAGAGGGCCCTTCTCCAATGGTGCAGGAGCGTTTTATGAGTGTCATCAGCCAACTTTTTCAATATGTAAGGCAACATTCCTGATTGGATACAGATGTGGGCTATTTTGTTTGTCTTTGTTGCTACTAATGTTTGAAAGTTTGATTTTCTTTGTCTGTTCCTGTAGAGGATTATTCGCTGTGGTGGACAAATAGATGATGATATGGCAAACATAATTGTTGGGCAGCTGCTCTATCTCGACGCTGTTGATCCCAACAAGGTATGATTGAATAATTGTTTTGTTATAATCAAATTCCCAATTTAATTCGTTATGCTTGTTTTTGCATTCTAATTCTGTTCAGGAAAAAATGACTTCCATATTATGTTAGTGAAGCTAGTTTGATTCAGGAGTAACAATAGATGGATGATAATGGTTCCCTGCCAATTTAATTCAAATGAATCTATTGCCTGATCTAGACTGTGTATTGCATTCTAGACACCATCGAGCTACACTGTAAACCCATTTTTCTTGGAACCTTTTTGAAAATGAGAGGATTCTTTGCACCCTGAAAGAAACACCTCGGAGTTCTAAGAATCTGTTCTGCCAAGAGGATTGCTGAAGGCTGCACTGACAGTGGATGGGAATTGAAAGAATAGCTTTGTCAACATATCTTAAAGAAGGACGATTAGTTTTAAAATGATGAGATACTGAATACTGATGTAGTCTTATCATACAGTCGATAAAAGTCTTACCTTTAACTTAAAAATTATCATCCAAAAGCAGTGTGAATGATCGAGCTGAAGTTATCGGGAGCCAGGCTTTGATGACTGATAAATTTTGATTGTTCCAAAAGTCACCTGCAAAAACACGAGATATGTGTGCACGTATAGAGAGAAAGTGAGCACCATATCCGTACCTGATGCTAAATGCTCTTGGACTCCGTTATGTTGTTTGACGAGCAAGGAGGCTGTCAAAAGCTGCTTGTTGGGTTGGCGGAAGGGTTAAGATTGAGAGGAGAGCATTGTTAGAAGTGAAGAAGTTCTCTTACGTCTGTGCATAATGATGAACTGTAGTTTCTTATCCAGCCTAATGTCACTCTCCACTCTCCAGGGCCCAGGGTTCAGTTTTACCCAAATTTTGCTAATGGTGTTAATTTGATAGTTTATTTCTTATCTACCAATTGGGATCTGGGCCTTGATGTGATCAGGGTATATAATTTTTTTAATATAGTCCCGAGGAGTCAAGTGTGCTCCAATCATAGTTGACAGCACTCAGCACCTCAGTATCAGGAATAGTATAAGGATAAAACGCAGCAAAACCCTGCTTCATCGCTTATGTATGCTACATGAGGCTATTCAAGATAGTGGTCCCTACTTGTCGCTAAGCTTGCTTTAAGAATAGTACTCATTAGTCATTTAGCGTGCTATGTCATCTATGTCCATTATATAGTGATTAGTGCAGGAAAGGAAACATAATGGCTGTTAATTAGGTGACCGCTACGTCATACCTGAAGTTTTCCAGTTGATGGACTCCAGATTATGTGAAACTATAAGATTAAATTAATAAAATATAGATATAGACTTGTAAAACAAGGGAATTTTACACCCAGCCACCTTTTTAGATGCCCTGTGAACGATTAGGTCCCTATCGATTCAAAATTTACAATGAAGTTCAATCTGAGCATAAAGTTTGACTTTTGACAAAAAGTCTACTTTGCCCCTCTATTTAAGCATTTCTTTAAAATACAAGTTCATCTTATTACACATTTGTCTCAAATATTTTGCGTTTTACAATATAGACATAATACTTCAATATAATTCCTAAAACTTTCAAATTAAACCTCAAAGTTTTAACTTTTTATCAGTGTTGTGAATTGCGGCGCGATCGCGCCCAGGAAAAGGCAGGCCGCTACAGATATGCTGTAGATAACGCGGGCTGTCGCGCCCGCGACAGCCCGCGATCCCGGGATCGCGTCCCGGGCGCGATCCCCCGCGATGCTTTAATTCGCCTTAGGGCGTCTTTAGTGGGGGTAAAATCGAAATTTTACCCCCACTTAGGAGAAAGAAAAGCCTGTAACGGGCAGAATACAGAAGCAGAACAGAATTGAAAAACAGAGAGAAAGAAGAAGAAAAGAAGAAAAAAAATCATCCTATAAGTTTTTCTATAAATTTTGCATTTTTTTTCCTTCGCTATCCCGCCCGCGACCGCGATCCACGATCCCGGTTTTTTGGGCCTAGCGCGACGCGTCGCGATTTGCGATCGACAACCTTGCTTTTTATAGTTTATCCATCTTCTTCTTCATAAAAAAATTTTTAAAAAAAATTGAAAAAGGGGAGCTTCCATGGAAGCTCTAAAACTGGAGCTTGGAAGCTCTTGGAAGCTCCAAATTCGGAGCTTCCAAGCTCCAGATCTGGAGCTTCCACGGAATCTCCAGGAAGCCCCAGATTGGAGCTTCGAAGCTCCGGTTTTGGAGTTTTTTTTAAAATTTTTTTTTTAATGATTTGAAGAAGAACATAGATGAAAATATGAAAATTTAAAACATTAAGGCTTCTTTATTATAACTTGAATGTTTTAGGGGGTTAAATAAAATGAAATATGGAATTTCAAAGAAAAGGGAAAAGAAAATGCATTTCCACTCTCTCTCCTATGACATCATCACCAAGTTTGATTTTTGTCCTTAGGTGTAAATAATGTTTTAAATCAGTTCTAAGTTTGTCCTCCGTAATATTTGAAACGCTGGGGACCTAATCGTTTATAGGGCATCTAAAAAGGTGGCTAGATGTAAATTGCCCATAAAACAATTATATTCTAACTAATATTCAGCCTCAGTTAGGACCCCTTTTTATTTTATGTAATTCTTCTTAGCTTTCGTGCAAAAAATTATCTTGATCTTCAATCTCCAGATTCTTATCAATTTATGTATAGAGAAAATACAAATTCACGCTCTGGCATAGCCAGGTCCATTCCATATGGTCCATTATTTAACAAACAACTATTACTCAAATGAATACCATACTGGAATTCTTCCCTGAAATTTATGTAAATGTCCTACTAACATTTCTCTGGTTCTTATCGAGCAGGATATTGTCATGTATATAAATTCTCCCGGAGGATCAGTTACAGCTGGTAATATATCTCCTGTATTTCCAGTAGGGTGGTGCTAAATCGAGAGCACCTCTTTTTATATCGAGAGCAATTGTGTTTATTGATCTGTTCCATCTTCCTTAATATAAACACGATTGCTATCAATATAAAAGAAATTGATTTTGATTTAGACCACCAATTCCATTATTTATATTATCGACTTTTCAATTGTTTATTTATTTTCTCTCCCTTCTTTAGGCATGGCTATATTTGATGTAATGAAGCATATCAGGCCTGATGTTTCAACTGTATGCGTTGGATTAGCAGCTAGGTGAGGACACACTGGATTTACTTTGGGATAATTTGATGCAATTTTTGTTTATATTCTTTTTTTTTCAATACTCCGTATGTTATTCTTTTTCACGACAAATATCTATCGATCGGGCCAACTTGATCCTCTTCCCCAGGGATCTCAGACGATGGACCCTGGGAGAGCCACCCGCTCCAACTACCGTTCATGTATGATTCATACTAGATCTGATCAACTACCCATCATACACAACCCATCTGTCTCAGTAGTCTTTGGGTGGGCATGTTTTGGCCCTCTTCCCCATTACTTACGAATAGTCAGCCTAGGTCAGTTCTTGGTTAATATGTTCTCTGGATCAATGCTGGTTCATAAGGTTCACTGCAATCATGATAAGATTGTTACCTGTTATGATTTTTGTGATATTAGAAAATGCTATCTACTGATATAATGTAGTTAATATGGGCTGTATAATGTAGTTGATGTTTATGGGTGTCAAATTGACTTTGATTTTATTCATTGTGCAGTATGGGGGCTTTCCTTTTAAGTGGTGGCACTAAAGGTATCATTTTGTCTGTTTGGACTAGTGGAAGTTCCATCCTCTCCTTTTTGCTTTCTGAACCTGATTTAGGTTCTCTTCTTGTTGTCTGAAGGGAAAAGATTCAGCCTTCCGAACTCAAGGATAATGATCCATCAGCCTATGGGTGGATTGCAAGGTCAGCAGAGTGACATAGAGATTCAGGTAATGCATATTCTTCATGAGTATCGCAAACTATCATCTCTAAATCCAGTACCCAGAAGAATTGATATTATCTTGTGGTGTTCATATTCAGAGAATTGATAGTTTTGAACATTATCGGTGTCTAGTAGTCAGGGTAATAATGTAGCCAAGCTTGTCGAATCCAAATCAAAGCTTGTTCATTCTTGGGCTGAGTTTTTTATGAGTCCGTCCATATTAGGGTCCTCTCTGCATGCAATCAGAGTTTCAGTTTGGTGTTTGCAGCAACTTCTAACTTGTAGCAAAGTGTGTTTCAAGCCCTTGTAGAGAAAGAACAAAATCCTTGCTACAGCATTGAACCACAAGAACAGGATCTGAATAACGGCATCTTTAATCTCCAAATAATGCACCAATCGACATGATTTGCCCAAGACACTTTAATGTGGAAAACACTCCATAATAGAACAGCTATACGTAGGTGTAATTTTACTCAAAAAGTAAAAAGCTTCACGGAAAATCACCTTCAACATCCTCAATACTTGTAGAATGAAAATAAAATGTGAGAAACACCATCTCTCAGTTTTGGTTTTTCTTCAGTCGCAAACATCCACAGGTTCTCTATTTGTATATTTAAGTTCCTGTCACCAGTTTTCTCTAAACTCTTCCAGCTTATCTAGAAAAGATCTGTATCTGCATGAGTTTTTAATCTGTCGAAGATGTTGGTTTTATATTAAATTTTTGAGTGCATGCTAAGATTAGGATTGAGGGGCTTCTGTCAATGGTTTAGTATGTTAGTCCAATGTTAAAATGGTTCTGCTTCGATGTCCTTTTTTGAAGGAGATAATTTTTGGGTCATTTCTATCTTTACCATCTTCTTGCCCAGGTGAATGAGATGATGCACCACAAAGCAAATTTGGGTGGCTACTTGGCTTACCATTCTGGTCAAAGCGTGGAACAGATTCATGAAGATACTGATCGTGATTATTTCATGAGTGCTAAAGAAGCCAAAGAATATGGGCTTATAGACGGTGTTATCCTGAATCCTCTCAAAGCCCTCCAGCCACTTGCAGCTGCCTAGTCATTGATCTTCACTTTTTTCATATCATTAGATAAACCTAATTTAGATAATACCATGAAAGCTAGCGAATACAGATTTTGCACCAAAATGCATCGAACTGTTCCTCTTCATGCTCTATGTACTGTATTTGCTGTCATTCTATTTCTATGAAACTGTGTTTCTTGGCTTCATCTTAATGCAATGTATTTCTTGTATCTGAATCTTATTTACTTATTTTCAAAACGTCGTTTTTCATCAATTGGCTTCGATTTCCTGTTCAACATGAGTTCTATCCTGTGATTGCCAATGCTAGATGTAGTTTCCAGATAGGTCCAAGAATTTCAAATTACATCTTCAAGTTCAGAGCTAAAATTTGAGACCGTGAGAATCTGGCAGATGTTCTTGGCTGGAGTAAGGCTAACGGATAACGGCCGGTCTGGGCATATACTGCAGACGAAAACGAGGTGATCTGGATTTATAGCTTTTGTTCCCAAACAGTACTCACGTACTTAGTTGATATAGTGATTTATTTTTTGTATGACAATTTCAGATCTGTAAATTGAGCCATGTTTTCTCTCTAGTTGGTGTAAACGTGTGACTTGTCAAACGATTGAGAAGACATACGAGCACGATCACCTTCGAATCCAATGACCCAAGGATCTACTGGTAGGTTTCCATTTCAATGTCCCATGAAATAAAGTGAACGTTATCATTTCACTGAATGAGAGGAAATAACGTCTCTCCTATTAAATTGTTCGAAATACTCATCTAATTTGTACTAACGTGAATTTTCATACTCTTTAGAAAATAGTAAGAAAAATCTGAGTATTTCACAAAAATTGATTTGGAAATAAAAATCAATAAAAGATAGTAGTACCATACTACTATATATAATTCTTTCTTATAATCCGAAACCACTTGATAAATGATAGTAATTGACAATTTAATAGCAATAATCATGCTACCCTGTTCTCAAGTGTCGTGGCTACCACTCTAAACTCCTACGTTCCTTCTCTTCACAGTTTCCACCATCTTCAACATGCCTACTGCATATATACATACATCCATGATCATTGCTACACCATCAGAATCAACTACATTTGTTGTTTTCCTCTTCAGCATCCGAACTAAATGGGGTTGATCAGTCAAGAAAATGCCAAGACAAACGGGGTAGGCATTTACGCAGTAATCGTACCATTCCAAATCCTGACCACCACCCTCCTCAGCCTCCTCCTTCCCCTCTCGTTCCTCCTCCTCGCACGACTTGCCACTGCTCACTACCTTCTCTCTGTCTCCATGATATACCCCACTGATCCTAACCGAAGCTCCTTTCTATGTTCCATTTTCCTCTACACAAGCTACCCAACCACCATCGTGCAGTTACTTGTGGCCCTGATAAGCATCGAATCTCTTGCTTACGGTTTAACCGGTAAGATCTTGTTCCTGATACAATACCCCGTGACAAGGTGCCGGTTATGCACAGCATGGTTCTTACTCATTGCTGTGCAGTTAAGTGTCGGGTTGGGTCTTGAAGGGAGCTTGGCTGTGGGAATAGACGGTTCGGGTTTTGGGGCGGAGGGTAGTTTAGTTTGTAGGATGGTTTTCTTCTTCGGGTTGCATGAGACGATGATGTTTTGGGGCAGGGCGGTGGTGAAGCCGGTTGTGGATGATACGGTGTTTGGGGTGTCGAGAGAGGAGGGCTTGGCGGAGAAGGTGGTGTTGGCGATTGGGTATGGTGGGTTGTGGTGGTGGCGGTTGAGGGAGGAGCTGGAGGCGTTGGTGGTCGTGCCGGAGGTGAAGAGGGAGCTCATGATGGGGTTGGGTGTTGCGGATTTTGTTGGTTGGTGGTTGTATTACTTGACGGTCACGATTGGGATGTTGAGGGTCGTTAGAGGTTTGATTTCCACGGTCGGGATTTTGACACGTAGGACCGAGGTAGTTGAGAGCCGGTTCAATGATGACAAAGTTTGATACTATTACAAATGAATTCTATAGATTCCGAGAGGAAATAGTGGAGAAATACAATCAACAACTGATGTATGGAATTCATATATAAAATTGAATTGATTGAACTTATTTGTACTAGTAGTCATAACCAAACCTCGTTAACGATACGTTTTATCTCTATCCACGGTATATTAGATACTTGTGCGTAACCACTAATACACTCTCTACTCTACGTCTTACGTGGATCCAAACATGTCCAATGAGGTTGAATGTTGCGGGCATGTTTCAAAACATTGTTTGTAAGTTGTAACCTGGTATTACGATGAGAAGGCGATATTTTCAAGTAATAGCTCTGATTATCATCAATTTCTTATTTTGGCCTGTCGGAGGTGATTGTGATAGGTGACACAATTGTCCGGTCAGCTCAAAAGTTTCTTATTGTACTCATTTGTCCGGGGAAAACATCAACATAGAAAATCAACACGCTGCCAAAGAACATCGGTATCAAACACCGCTGCAATCGCATACGCACAGCGATTTTTGTTGACGATATAGTAAAAATGTTATATATTTATTGTTTTTCATACTTCAACTCTGTCGTTAACAAAAACTATGTTATCTAAATCATTTTCCTAGGCATTGTTATATTTCACGAATTTCTTAGTCTTGTCCTATTTCCATTGGCTCCTTATATGTATGTTGTTCTTTTGTGCAAATCGTAGATGGCTTGTAACACACATATGTTTCACTAATTTCTTAGTCTTGTCCGACTTCTATTGGCCTATACGTTAATTGCTATTTCAAATATTTTCAACACTGCTTGAGCACAAGGAATTAAATAGCAAGGCATCTTCAAATTCTTCATGTATCTTTTCTCATTGGTATCCCAACACTGATCTTGTCCATCTAAGATAGTCATGCCACCAGAAGATATGCTCTCCCAGTTCGAATTCGATTACAATCGAGTGGCTGACTATGATATCAGTCAGTCTGGATACGAAATGATGGATTGTAATGCAAGTTCCAGCTGCGGAAATGATCATCTCTGGGATGAACAGGAATTTATGAACTTGTTTTCTCCGGTGTTTTTTCAAGAAACCACCACGAAGAGACACTCTGAGCTAGCCAGACCTTTCGAACTCCTGAACGCCTACAGAAATGGACTAAAGCTGCCCAGAGAAGAAGAGAACCAATATATGGTGATTGAACCGAGGCTGAAATTGTCAACGGAAGATGTCCTTAGAGTTGCTGGTGAAAGGTTCATTCGGTTCCGTACCAACAGGGCAAATGATGGTATTTCTCCCTTCATCCATCCATACGGTCCTCCCATGTCCGGTCTTTGTATGGACGATGCAAGAGATGTGGAGTTGGTGCACCTGCTGCTGGCTGCTGCTGATTATACGGGCAGTAAACGATATGATATCGCGAGTAAACTCATGACTCGTTGCCTTTGGGTTGCATCTAGTTCAGGCAGTCCGGTCCAGCGCATTGCGTTCTACTTCACAGAAGGTCTTATGTCTAAAATTGGTAGAGAAACTGGGAGTATCAATCATGAGGCGGAGAAACAGAATACGAACGAGCTTGCATTAGGCGACAACAACACGTTCTTGGAATGTCACCAAAAACTTCCATTTGTCCAAGTGTTGCAAATTTCCGCAGTACAAGCTATAATTGACAGTGTCAACAAAGGCAGCAAGATCCATGTGATTGATCTCCAGATAAGAAGCGGGATTCAGTGGACGGCCCTGATGCAGGGGCTTGTCGATCAGGGGATAGAGCGCCTCAAAGTCACGGCTATTGGAATGAGTGATCAATTATACATGGAGGAAACTGGGAAGCGATTGGCGAGTTTCGCGCAGTCATTGAGGCTGAAGTTTTGCTTTGATGTTGTTTATCTGCAGGACATGAATGATTTCAAAGTAGACTGCCTAAGCGTTGGGGCTGATGAAACTTTGCTCATTTACGCCTCTGCGATGCTACGTTCAATGTTATCAAGGCCTGAGTGCTTAGATAATGTAATGAGGGAGATCATCAAACTAGAACCGGATTTAATGGTTATCGTTGAAGTAGAGGGGAACCACAATTCGCCTTCTTTTGTAGGCCGATTCGTTGAAGCACTT
Organism: Plantago major; assembly: GCA_026545765.1. Classification (NCBI taxonomy): domain Eukaryota; kingdom Viridiplantae; phylum Streptophyta; class Magnoliopsida; order Lamiales; family Plantaginaceae; genus Plantago; species Plantago major. The sequence goes on from CM048839.1 coordinate 35,638,944, forward strand.
TTCTTCTACGCTGCTTTTTTCGACTGCTTGAAAGACTGTATGGGGGAAGACAGTCCTTGCCGAACGGTTGTTGAAGCTGAGTATTTTGGTCAAGGGATAAGGAACGTGGTTGCGGCTGAAGGTCAGGAGAGGGTCACACGAAATGTTAAAATCGACGTGTGGAGGGCGTTTTTTGCTCGGTATGGAATGAAGGAGATCGAACTGAGCCAATCAGCTAGGTACCAGGCAAGGTTAGTACTGAAGAAGTATGAGAATGAAAGCTCATGGGATGTTGAGGACAATGGAAAAGGTCTAATTGTTGGATGGAAAGGAACGCCATTGCATTCCCTTACGGTTTGGAAGTTCTCAAAGATGAAAATATGAAATCAGGACATGATTTGGTGCATAAGTGAAGCGTTTATGATGTAAAATTGTAAATAATGCCAGTTAAATGCTTGAAATGAAGTTTGTACAGAGTCAGCAGTGTGCCTTAAGCATCATGCGTATATTGTGTAATTTCTGTAATAATTTTCCATTTTAATCGTTTCAATAAAATTATTACATTTCATGAAAATTAAAATTTATTTTTAACCATACAATTTTTAGTCCACGCGTACTTTTTCACTTAATTAATATATCCTACTCATTCTTAACTACATACTGTAGGGGACACATATACTTTTATAAATTTTTCTTAAAAATTGTGTTAAACACAATTGTTACTTTTTTTAATGAAATGGATGGAGTATATATATTAATGGATCCATTGTCACATTTATTCTATAAAGAACTCTCACGAATACACATTTTTGAAATCTATTCTCACTCTTAGACATTAGACTACTCATGGTGTATCGTGTTGTCGTCGTGGTCGCCGGAGCAAAAGTATAGTGATCATCCCCATAATCCTGAAAATTGCCGTGTAATTGGTCGTTTAATGTGGTCGTCAAACTTTTTTAATTTTTTTTTATCACATACACATCATTTAATTATTTGACAAAATAAAGGGTTCTGATTAGTCCGTTTCATTGATTAGTTGGCCAGTCCTTTTATTCTAATTGGTCCAGAGATTTAACTCTAATGATGTGTTATTAACTTGAGAAACAAAAACAATTTTACATTTATATTGTGTCATATCAATTATTTTTGCTACATTGTGAGTTTCTTCTTTTGCAATTCTTCTATCAGCCATGTAAAAGCTATCTATGGTAAATTGTGTCCACTGATTCATGGAAATGATTCTGCGGGGAGCTCTCCATGGGTGGGAATTAGATGTTATTTTAACTATGAAGTGAGGCTATTTTATAAACCACATTTCAATGCATAAAAATTAAAATATGATTTATTATCAAGTTGGTGCCTATATAATTTTTATTGATATAGGTAAGTTTAAAATGTGTTGATCAAAATTACTCAATAAAATTACAATAAACTTAAAGTGAAATTAGTATAAAAACATTATCATACCCTTGACAACGACTTGATGCATTTTAGAATTTTAGTTTGTTATACTATAGTCCTGATATATTTTTAATTCATAAAACTAACCACAAATAATTACAAATATATTCAATTTCAAAAACTTTCATGTAACTGATCGACAAACATTATTATTTTAGAATTTTAGTTTTTTATACTATAGTCCTGATATATTTTTAATTCATAAAACTAACCACAAATAATTACAAATATATTCAATTTTAAAACTTTTATGTAACTGATCGACAAACATTATTATTATAGTCAGAAACTAAGAATGAAGTTTTGTAAAAAAATTAGTTAATGTTTTTTAGTAGGGAGTAAGTGGAAATAAAAGAAGCGGGAAAACAAAGAAAACTATGAAGGGGAAGAAAGGGGATGAAAAGGTTGAAGGGAAGAAGGATGAGGATGAAATTGTCACAATATATGAAAAAGAATGAAAAATTAAATGAAAGGTTGACGTCTGTTGATAATTATAGACCTTCCTACCATCTAAATATTATTGTTCGATATATATACGTGTGCTATTTTGCAAGAATATTATCCAGCCATCCCGAAGAAACTTCGAACAATAGAACTGTCGTATAGTTTTAGGCTAAAAGTTAAAGTAATGAAAGATTAAAAATAAGGTGGGAAAATGTATTTATTAATTAGTGACACGTAAAATGTATAATTTGTGTGTAAAATTAAGATTGATTATTATTCGTTGAGTGTGTGCTGGTAATTTTTTTTTTTTTTTTGTAATGTACGAAGTTATGTGAAAAGGCTAAAAACTTGAAAAGTATGAAGTTCCGTGTGATGTAGGGAGTAATTTGTAATTTTCCATATTTTATGATATTTTTCATTTAATGTAAATTTAGGATGCATCACTAAAAGAGAAGAAATAAAATTACACCAACGGTGTGAGGGTTATTTTGGATAAATCGAATGTAACTCATGAAGTCTATTATATAGATTAGGATGGTGAAATATTTAAATAAATGATAATCTATGACAAAGTGGTATAAATGTATACTTTTGGTGGGAATGTATGAAAAATTGGTGAAAAGATGTAACATTATGGTTTTTTAATTATTTGGTTGTGGTACTTTCCTACATCAGGGTTTTCTAATTTTAGTGGCAAAATGTTTAATTTGTGTTTAAAACTAAAATGGTTTATTATTTTTGTTGGGTGTGGGGTAGCTTCCTTTTTAAATTAATGTATGAAGTTCTGTGGACGATTAAAAATGTATGCAGGGGACGGAGGTAGTAATGTATGAAGTTCTATGATACGATTAAAAATGACTAATGTATGAAATTATACAGAACGCATGGAGTACGATATTAGTCGTGTTCGAGAATCGTAAATAAATAGAGAGGCTCATACCCTTGCCGATCAACAACTCCAATTCCTGGTCCAAATAGTTCCTTATAGGTGGGTCTAAATATTGGTCCACATAAGGATCCTTAAAAAGTTACAAGTCTAAATTGATCATGATTGGGTGAAACTTCCATGTTTTTAAATTCGTATATTTCTATCTAAACTTGGTGACATGTGTTGTATGTCATTCATTTTTTCAGTTATATACACCATCGAGTTTCAAAAGCGAGGCCTCTTACATGCCTACATATTAGTCTTTCTTAAAGTCAAGGATGATGATATAATTAAACGCCACATTAATGACTATATATGTGATGAGCAGCCCGACAAAGACACCAAACCTGTGTTATACGATGTTGTTGCAAACAATGGTGCATGGTCCTAGCGTTCCGACAAAAGCTACTACTCCGTGCATAGAAAATAATGTATTCACAATGTTTTCTTAAAAATTTCATCATGCATTTATTTTCAAGAAATAAATTTGAAAAGATTCAACGGGATTCTATCTTGTGGTTTGGAATAATGATTGAGTTAAAGAGGACTATTTGATGATAATTTGGGTAAATATGAAGAAAGAAAAAATGTGGTTAGAAAGAAGAAAAATAAGTTCTTTAGGTGGAGAAACTGCAGTTTAGGTGAGTGGGATTGGTATTGTTCGATCAATTCATACTTGACTAATCAACGTACAATTATTGGAATTCACATTGTTGAGCTCATGTCGGCCTATATCTTACTAAACTGGTATTCGTTATTTTACTTTAAAATCGGTCGGGTTCTATCCAACCCGCATCGAAACCCGTTCATAATAATGATGTTCACGTCCGAGTTAGGCATACAATCAACCCGTTCTATACATTTGTAACAAGACTCAAACCGCAAAATTTTATAGTTAAGTAAGTAAAAAGTACATTTATCCCTGGAGGTGCAAAAAAACCATTGTAACATGCATATAAAATTATGTTTGTAATTTAAAATGGGGGGGGGGGGGGGTCCGGGGTTGTTGGAAATCCACCCATTTAATTGCGTTATACACTTTTGTATTTTTATTTTGGTTCGAATTCGAGGATTAAAAAAAATATATGTACATGTTACTGACTAACATGTCAAGTATGCGTAGAGTACCATATATAAAATATACTATGTTATCAACCCGTCGGGTCTTGAGTGGGCGCGGGTTGGGTTGGATCCTAAGTTCTTTACCCATTAAAGTCATATCCGCCATTTGTAATTCGTATTTTACATTTTCTACTACTGTGAAAAAAAAGACTCAGTGATATGGTACTGAATGAAGAAGGATTATCACTGCACGACGAACACTAACGTTGTTTACAAGGAAGTTAATTAGACAATCTTATCTTCACGATTAATTTATTTTGTCATCCCTTTTATATTTATTATTAGAAGTAAAGTATACAGTGGCATTGTTGAATTCTATAGATCTATAGAATTCGAACAAGGATCACACGGGTAAGCTCATCTCTGATGCATCAAAGCTTATATTGATTTACATAACTCGAACAAGAATGATTAGCCGAATTGTACCAAATATGACAAACATTGTCCTTCACTTTGTATTGTACCAGACTTTTATCATTGTGGCATGCCTCATAATTAGAAAAAAAATAAATTAAGAGACTATAGAAAAGGTAAACAACAAACAAATGGGTATAAACAAATTTGAAGATTTATAGAAAACCTTAACATATTAATCCCCTGTAAGTGACCAAGGAACCAAAATTGACAAGTAATTCCAGCATCGTCATCGATCTGACGATGAGTTTCATCATCTAACAGTGGAAAGTTTTGAATTACATTCCACCTCCAACACACAATAAGTTTTTTTTTTATAGTTAGGGCATTTCTTAATCTTTCAGACAAATCACTCCACCTTGGACCAAAGGGTTAGGTTTAGTTTGACTTTTTTTTTTTGTGTAAGAGCATATGTAATTCAAATTACTAATCACATGTTCAGCATGTTCAGATGGGATTGAAAAAGAAAAGATTAATGAGTTTTCATGTTTAGTAGTATATTGGAAAAACAATTATTAACGGTTATTCAAGAGAACCTTCTTTTTTTTTTCAAGAGAACATTTTAGTTTCATTAATTAACATGTTATGCTGAAATTTCTTTTTGGTGGGTGAGTGTGCACCCTGCCCCAAAAATTAAATTATTATTTCACTACATCATTTTTTTACACTATCCCTGTGATTTTCTTTTTTTTTTTTTGGGGGGGGGGGGGGGAATTAGATGGGTGGCCTAAAAGATATTATTATATCACAAATCAACATACGTTTTCAAATGTTTCGGTGACATGTTTTTCGAGGAGATGGGGTAGGGGTAGGTCTTCCGATTCCCAAGAAATATCAATAGTTCCCTAACTTAACTTTTCACGTGTTTTGATAAAAGTTACTTCTTTTTGGAGTCGGGACACACTCCTATCCACACGGCCTCACCCACCACTATAAATATTCATTATTTCACTAAAATAATCATAATCTTTTTTGAGTTAGGTCAGGTTTGGATCCCGTTTCACTGGTATGGAATGGGTGGGGCATATACCCAACCTGGATGCCATTACTTTGAATGGGTATTGTGCGGGTTCACAACGAGCTGGTTATAACATGAGACGTTCAAAAGAATTTTATCGAGTCACATGTATGTGTTGATTTCGTATGAGCTTTTGTTGATGATAATGGCTGATACAATTTTCACGGAACTGTAAAATGTGAATATGTTTGTAAACTTTTTGGCATACGACTTTAAAATACCATTAACAAATGAACAGTAACTCAACTTTAATTGAGTTGTGAATAATTGTGATTGAGATAGTATTAAAATTTTATAAGTTTTATAGGGTTATTATATAAAGTGTGTAAGAGACTAAGAGTGAAGAGATGTGTGTAAGAGTTTTTAAAATTATTTGATTGGTTTTAAGGTTATTTGATTTATTTAAGGTTGGTATAATAAACGAAAAAAGTAAAGTGGGAGGAAAAAATAGGTAGAGAGAGAAAATTTAATTGAGTTGTGAATAGTATGTTGATTAAAAACGGATATTGTTCCAATTCGATTAAAGTCGAGTGGCAAACATGATCGATTGTATGGCTCAACTAAAGTTGAGTTTAGTTGTATAACAAACGCTCCATTGCAAATTGAAAATGCTATTGTAGTAATTGTAGAGTTCCATATGCTTATTATCTTTTCACTATACCCGTCGAGTATCGACGGGCCATAAACTAGTTATAATAGTTATAAGAATACTTACAAATTCAAAATAATTAAATTGCACTTAATCTTTTTTTGAAGTTTTTGAAATCGAATCTAAAGAAAAATCAAATACCAGGTTTGTAAAAATTGAAATATTGCACTCTTGACATTGTTAAATTTTTGTCTATTCTTTTGAGAGAGATGCACCATTTGATATCTGACATTGATTCCAACCATTAGATATTTTGGACCTCATTCCACGAAATGTTCCAACCCGTTGGTCCATTATTAGACAACAGTCAAATAAACAGATAGACAAATAGCTTGCTGAATGAGTAAGTGCAGAAAGTAGATAACAAAAGTTTATAGTAGTATCTGAATGTGGCGTAATTCTTCAACTAATTCATTTTGCCCTTTCTCGGGACTTGAATTTACCAAGACATAAAGTTGAGTTCCATTACAAAATCCTATCTTAGCTAAATCCCTTTTACTGTAAGTTCCCTTTTACTGTAAGTATTTTGGTTCCTTCCAAGGGTTTTTCCTTAACTGCCCAAAGTCAAATACTTCCTCCCTTCTTCCTTATAAGGTTAACACGCATGTTGATGTGTTTGTTTATAGTGATTTTGTCAAGATATTGAGCATTTATATAACAATGTTTCAGTTACTTTAGTGATCAAGTAACTCAACTTAAGTTCTTATATTTCAAAGACTAAATATGTTGTTCCTGAAAAGAAGGGACTTGTTATTGTTTAGAAGAAAGAACACTTTTATAGTCGCAACTTAAAACCTTGTTCTATTTTCTTCACAAATAGATTCGCAAAGGTTAAGTCTCTTAGGAGAGTGTTTAGGAACTTAGAAAGTTTGAGAGTTTGATTGCAATAGCTAGTTTGAAAGCGCTGGTTCTCCGTTGTTTCTCAAGTGCTAAGCGTTCCAATTTATAGGCAAAAATAGTTCCTTTTGAATCACTATCCGTTGATGTGAAAATTCAAACTTTGAAACTAAGTGTTTTAACAAGTCAGAGTACGGTACAATAGTTTTGTCTCTTTCTAAACGCCATAAAGCTCTTCTTAGAAAGTACGTATATTGCATTTCATGCACTGTACTGTCTCTTCTCCTTTTATCTTAATGGATAGAATATACTCAGAAAGCTGGAGTATTTTTCTTCTATCCAGTAATCCATTATCAGAAAGCTAGTCCAAAAGTATAACTTAGTATATCTTTCACCGACTCTTGGAGCTTGCCAATTGTAAGCTTTCTAAGATTGTTGCCTTGCATGAATCACTCACCTATTCTTCGGAATAAACAACTTGTTCGGTTTTTTCTAAGTCAATTCTTAGTAAACTTTTGCAGTGAATCCCTCTGCTAAAATTCATATACGTAGTTCCTGGAATCCACTATTGTGTTTATCGGAGACTTGGAGTATTATATTTTTGACTAGATTCCACACCTCTCTACAAGTTCGAGCTTTTAAACGAGATGAAATTTTATCATGGTATCAGAGCCTCTGGCTCACGCACACCTGGGTTCTAATCTCCACGGAGACAATCTCCGCCCCATATTAAATTTCCACTCGAATGGCCTCCCCAAAGAAGTTGAAACCGGTCACAAGTGCGGGGGGAGTATTGTAGTGTTATATAAATGACTAGATTCCACACCTCTCTACAATTTTGAACTTTTAGATGAGATGGAATTTTATGAGTGTTCCATGCCTCTTATAGTTAGCCAGGAAAACTTCGTCAATCTTCGCATTATGTTAGTTTACTTTAGACAAAACATTCAGGCTATGCGTGATTTTTGCAAATAGTTATACTTGTATTATGTAACTTTACAATCAACTTATTACATAGTTAGTCGAGACTCGAGAGAACAACTACGTGGTTAAAAAGCCTGCGTATTCAACAATCCTTTTAATCATTGTTTTAAAAGTAATTAGTTTTGAGCATATTAGTTGGAGATGGCTTCACATATTGGAGGAGGAAGATGGAGATGAGGAGGAGAAAGTATGTGTGTGTGTCTATGTATATTTGGAAAATAAGATTTTGGCATGGGCTGTAAAAGTGTTAGAAGATGAGGTGACTGTTCAAATTTATCAGAAAAGAGTGAGGATTAAAATGCTCAAGAAAGTTGTATTGATTTCTCATAATAATCGGAATTACAAACATAATTATTTACAAGGAAAATGAACTCTATTTCTTGCTAAACAATTCAAAATTCTAGCTAAAATACAATGGAGATGTACTCGATTATTTTCATCCTATAATCGCGTTGATCAAGCTTGAGAATCCCACTGTTGATTGTGAATTTCATGGCTTAGATGAAAAAGTATCAAATGTACTCGCCTGGACCCTAAACGCAGAGCTTTGTCTTCTTTCTTGGTGATGAAGACGACGAACTAGCTGTTGAGTCATAAAACGTAAGATCGTTTGGCAACTTTGCCTTTCTCGAGCTTTCATTCCTTTCCCGCTTTTCACAATGGTCCTTCTCAGTTTCTTCCTTGATCAATTCAGTCACAATTTATTCCGCAACTTCTTCCGCGCCTTCATGTCTGGTCCTCATACTTTAAAATCTTTGCAATTAACTCATGTTAAATTGCAACTTCTGCTCGTTTCATTTTCCTTTTTAATTTTAAATTTCCACTACTGACAATGTGATATTGGGTTGAAAAATGAAATGAAAATTTTGGGTCAATGGCTGAGGCTTTACGAATTCCACTTCAACACTAATTCATTTTAAAATGTCTAAATTCAAATTACGAATTCTTGGACTGTTACGACTGTAGTATTTTTTTTAAAAAATGAAAACCTGAAAATGAAAAATACCGTATCAAATTAGATAATTTATCTAGAGACGGACCTATATTGTCAAAAAAATTATCGATGTTATTAATCAAAACATATATGTTCTCAATATTGGTGTTTTTTATAGCACAATAAGACTTATTTGGTTAACAACATAAACATTTTAATTAATAATATGGATGTTTATTGATAATATAGACCGTTTCTAGATAAGTTATCTAAGGACATTCTGTTGGAACGTGGGTTCCAACAGGGAATTCGTCTGGCGGCTTAGCGATGATTCGCCCGGCTTAGGGCCATTGGCTTAGCGGCATCCAAGAGTTCTCGCGCCTTTTCACCTATTTTGTGGTATTTTAAGTGGTAACTTCGCTGGTGCACGTATAGCGGTATCGGTGGAAATATCACACATCATTAAATTTGAATAATTAGGGTTAAGTTCTAAGGTCATATTTAATATTTTATACTGGCTACCTGACAAAGTATTTCAGACAGTCCAAAGTTCTAATGAAAATAAAATAAAGGAAAATATATGTAGGGATATAAAATAAAATATCTTAATAAATCTAATTGCCTTATCATCTAGAAAATCTTGCAGTTGCCTATTCTCTCTAGATCTCTGGCAGAAAAAAAAAATCCTAAGATACTAATTACTAAATAATGTAAATAATACTAAAAGAAGATATTCAACCGAACTCAGATTGCTTGTTAGACTCTAGCCACTTTTAATAGTTCATGATGGATCGATAAAAGGTATAATGCAATGTACTATCACTGTCTCTCATGAGACTTTGTGATCAATGCGAACTGATTTAGTAATCGTATACTAGTTAATGGCCCGTCGATACTCGATGGGGCATGGAAAAAAATTTAAAATAATAAATGAATAAATTTGTATAATAACATGTCGAGTTGAAATACATATAAAAATTGCAAGGTGACAAAATGCATGATCTAATCGCTTCAACATTGCATCGAAAGTTACCCCTACCTGTAGAAAAGTGCATAATGTAAATTAGTGAAGTTGAACACGGCCATATATATTAGATACACATAAAAGATAAAATCAACTCATAACTTGTCGAACACTTCTTTATAAATTACATTTGTTGTTGTCTCATATGTATTACCCTCTACGTCGCAAATTACTACGTTCAAGCCCTTCACGATAGTAACTCTATAAAGAGCAACATTTAACTGATCATGGTTGAATACATGTGAGCGGAGGTAGAGGCCGACGTGTTAGAGAGAATGTCAATTACGTACCCTTATTTATGGTCATAGCAAAGCAGACGAATATGGGGAGCTGTCTCCAATCAATTGATAGGGAACTTCATCCTGCCGGATGGCTCATCATCATCATCGGAATGAAAATCTTTTAGCACGCATTGATTCAAGATATCATCTTTGCCTCGATGATATGCTTCCCAAGATTAGTAACTATGATCCTTGTTCCATTGCACGACTCGAAAGTCTGATCAATATTCCTAAAAAGCATTATCATACACCTAACCTTTAGTATGATCCTATGGTTAGGCAATTTAGAGCAATTAATGATGTTGAAAAATTCTACGGTGAAAACATGTTCAATACCGTTCTCAAAATTATCTTCCCTAGCAATGCTATATGCGCTCAAATATTCAACGCTATCTTTGGACATCTTCAACATAAAAAATTGATTTATATAATCAAATATTTCATTTGTAGGTGCAAGAACATCCCGGTGATGAAATATACAGGGTCAAGTGATGGATCGCCTAAGTGATACAACAACGAAGGATGTGTACTATCTACAATGGTTGGAATTGGATGACTTACTTCTCAAATAACTAAACCTTCGGGGATCTTGATATGAACCCACAATCATTGTGTTCATGGCAATGCCCACACCGACATGTGCTATCCGCCGTAAAATTCTTACGCCTCTTAAATTTCAAAGATGACAAACGAGATCAGATATGATTAAATTGACGAAAAATGATAAGTTAAATACTCCATCCGATTTCAACTCCCGCATTCTTTTGGGACGCCTCAATTTCAACTTCACATCCATTAAATGGAAAACCTTTCTCTTGCTTTCTTCACTATATCTCCTACTTTATTCACTATTTGCCATACTTTATTTACTCTTTTTCATATTTTATCACCATCTTTCCTACTTTATTCATTTTTATCTTAACATCTGTGTCCGGGCCAGCGGGAAGATGAACCCGGGATGGAGGGAGTATGATATAAGTATATGTGGTATATAGATAAAACGGACCATTTACCTGCAATCTCATGTTTTTTATCAATCGAAGCACCTCACAACATCTCATATCCTAGAGGAGCATATATAGGCATTCACAATATTATAACTATTCCTCCTGGAATAATGGGCAAAATATGCCGGAAGTTCCCGCATAAGACAATCACTACTCCCACCAAATGGCTCATCTGAACACCCCATCACATCCTTTAAGCTCCTATCGGTTGCTTCAAACAATGTCGGTTTGTCATGAGAGCCTTATCCCAAATAATAAGTCGAGCATCCTTGAGCAGTCATGTGGCCTAGGAATCATGAGCTTATTGCATGTTGAGTCCTCCGGATTTGCAATGGTATTCCGAACCTCGAATATGCCAGATTACTGTCCTACCTTTATAAAGAAGGAGTGATGCATTCCTACGGACGAATCGAATTACAATATATTATTTAGCCCTAAAAAACATGGCACATCGTTCTCCATATAAAGGTTTTTGTGGTCCCTACGTAGATGTATAAGAAAAATACTTTACCTTTTTTACCATCGACAATAGACATAATTTCATATATGGCACGTTATCCATCAGTCAGTTGTGGGTATAAACCATTGTGCTATGCTCCATTGCAACTCTAACATAGAACATCTAATGCAAAATGAATGGATTTGAAGCATTTTATATAACAGACTCATTCGACACGGGCATATCGTCAAATGAACTGAGATTGTTGCAGTTTTTCTTCGGTAACTTCGGACTTGCATAATAGCAATGTTTTTTTTTATTTGTTCATCAGTGAGTTTCAAACCTAGATGGAGAGTTCACTATCGTTACATGACAATTACATACACAATTTAAACTGATTGCCATTGTATGTGGGAATGGGCAATATAGTCTTTAAATTTATTGTACCAGGATTGCTGAGTAACCTTTGATGATTGTACAGAATGTCGCTTGATAATAAAGTCCATGTTTTGTTCCACACTTCCTCAGGCCTCGACATGCTGCGTGATAACAACATTATGAAAAGGTGACGTAAAAAACTCGCAAATTCCCATAGAATTCCCCCATTCAAACCACTAATATACTCTCCATCATTGAATGAGATGCCCATAGCGTCACATGCATCCTTGTGATATTTGTGCATTACTTAATAAAATATAAAGGAAGATACAAATTACTAAAATCAAAATTACCATAAGTGAACAAACATTTAGTTACCCACAATCGCATGTTCTTTGTAAGTCTTAGGACCTCACATGAATCTTTGGATAAGCATATTGCTGCATTAATAATGACAGATCTAGACCCTCGTGAAACCACTGGCAGTATCTGTCTAAAGTCTCCGCCAAATACAATAATCAAACCACCAAATTGTGTGGCTAGTCGATGCATAACATTTCTCAAACTCCTATCACGCACTTCAAAACAATGCATATTGGTTACTGTAGCATCGTCCCATATAATAAACTTCGTTTCTTTGAGTAGACATGTTGTTGGTCCAGATAACGGCAAAGTAAAAGACTAGGGGGGGGGGGGGAGGGGTGAATAGTCTTTTAAAACTTTTGTCGATAAAAACTATTTCTCAGATATCTGTGTAGATATCTGATACTTAGATTCAGAGCGCGGAAAACTTAAGATAGATAAGTGCAGAAACAGTTAAAGTGTGTGTGTGTGTTGGTGAAAAGTAAGTACAGAGAAGTAAATAACACAGCAAGTATAGTGGTATCTGGAGGTGGCGTAATCCTCCAACTAATCCACTTCGGTCTTCCAAAGACCTAGAATTCACTAGAATAGATAATTGAGGTCACCTTACAAAAATCCTATTCTAAGATTCCTTAAACAAATGGTTCCCAACAAAATGTTCCCTGCTTTCACAACCCAAGTACTTCAGACTCAAACCTTTTGAGCTATTCCTAGCTTCCCAAGCTAAGTACTTCCGTGTTCAATAACCTTGAGTTATTCCTTAGTTTCTCAAACTAAGTACTTCCATACTCCACGCCATGATGGTGTTAGTTTTGGTTTGAGTTGTCGATGAGCTTCTTTAATAACTTTTCGCTTAATCGATAGCTCGTGAATCAAGTATACTTAATACACTTTTCAATGTATGGTATCTTGTTCTTTTTATCGACCAAGTCTTAGATAAATGTTCAAGAGAATGAATCTCTTATACTTAATCTTTCAATTCAACTCTTTCACGTATAGCAAGTTGCTTGTTTAGATCGTGACACTTAGAACTTTAGTGCTACTTAAGATCGTGAGCTTTGGTCACAACAAAAAGCTTTGAGGATAAGTAGTTTGCTTGAGAGAATATGTTGTTCAATGTGTTTATGGAGTTCAAGGTGTCTTCTCAAGTAGTCTAAGTATTGATATTTATAGATGAATTTGAATGCCGCTGAATAGTATCCGTTAGCTCAAATTCAAACTATTGATATCCGTGTATAGTAATCGCAAAGAGTTTGTCTTCTTCTTCGAAGGTACCGTTGCTTTTATTCGACATCTCTCCGTCTGCATTAAATGCATCAGCATCGTACTTTTGTCCTCAGAGTGCTAATCTTAACTATGCTCGACGTCGAGACTAGTATTATCCGATTCTTTGCACGCCCTTATCTTTAATCTTCAGATACCACTTTATTGAAACAACTTTGTTGCAATATATTTCTTTTTCAGAAATGTGGTTAAGGCTCAAGGTATCTGAGAGTAGATATCTGTGGGCACTTTCCTGGTTTTCAGAAAACCTTCTAGTTCTCAGATATCTCTTGTGACACAGATTGTTTAAAACTATTCGTGTCTTCAAGATATCTGACCAAGGTATCTCGCAAAACTATTTCAAGAATCTTGTGCGCTTTCTTCAAATCTTCAATGTCGTTGAACTTGTTCTCATGCTGATGTCTTCTTGGTCTTCTCTTCATAAAATAAAAATTACATTTTGAAACCTAACATCCTATACAAGATTAGATAGACTATCATACTTAGTGGGTTTCCTCTTTTACAATGTTTAAGTGAACCAAGAGTACTAATCACCTTTCTGAGACTAAGATAAGTCATCATGTTGTCGAAAATCTAAACCGATATTTCTAACAAAATATCTAACAAATTTCCTAACAAATTTCCCTTTTGATCACCAATGATGACTATCCTGACCTATTACAACTGGACGAGTGAATGTTCAACACTTAATCATTTCTTAAGATTTTTCAAATCATTCAATTATGCGTAGTAGACATCAACCAAATCACAAGGTGTGATCTTTCGACAAGTTATCTTTTATAGAATACTATCCGAGAGTAAGTTCTTCAGATAAGTTACAAAGAAAGATTACGATAACTTTAGTACATAAAACAAGTTTAGCTCAGTCAGCAAAAATACAACAAAAATACATAGTAAATTCGGACAACAGGAGTAACCAAGCTCCAAGTAAACATCCTAATAGACTAGTCTTCAAGTCTTCAATTTTTCAAGTCTTCAACAGTTGTTCTATGGATCAGTCTGCAAATTTCCTATCTCCAAACTTTTGATGTCATCGTAATAATCATAGAGAAGTGTTCGACGAGCATCTCAAAGGTGTCTCCGCAAATCCACGCACCTCTTTGTAGGTTTTGGTAGGATTTTCTCGACAAAATGTTCGACCCGTATACTTTCCCCACTTCCGTGCATGCTCTATTCGATATCCGAAAGCTTGAAGTATTCATAGATAATCTCGATATCCGATGTCACCTTGTATTGATCTTCGCTAGATAGACCGATTCATGTGGTTCCACAAATGGTATTTCTCTTGTGCTCGTTCGTGATATTCGTAATTGCGGCACATCATCCGCTTTCCAAATGGACATTCATCGAGAGGTCATTTCTCATGGCTTCCGCTCTTCGACAACTTCAAAATCCAACTGTGCTTTAATGTGATTGGTGTTGATTAAGGTCGGCTTATCTTTTCTCCATGCCATAAGTTGTTTATGGATTGGTTCTGGAAATCTTGAATTTACCAAGAGATGCTTAAGTTCCAGAATCCAATAGCCATTTTTCTGATTGATGCACCTGTAGGCAGAGGAATCATTGTCATTCTTCACATACTCTATTTTCTTCCGCCCGAGTGGAAGTCGACTTTGTCTTTGCTCAGCTCTCAGTCTGTTCCTTCTCTGTCTTGAATTCTCTTTGGGGTTGTTGCTTGAAGAACCACCCTGGATAGACTTGGTATTTCCAGAGGGTGTTTTAGCTAGGGGCTTTGCAGCTATGGGCTCAGTTAGGCTTTCAATTTTCCTTTTTCTGTGAAGAGGAGCTTCATCTTCATCAGTTTCCTCATCATCATCAAGATTAGATCTTGTGAGAGTTTTACAGCCTTCTTCATTGCCCAGGGACTTGATTTGACCTTCTTCTTCTTCAAAAGATTCATCAATCCCTTTAACTTGTCTTCTCCTTGGAGCCTTGGTACTCCTTGGAGGTTTCTGTGCCATGACCCTTGTTATCATTGTAGTTCCTTCAGTAGGTTTCTGGGAAGCAGCTACTATTTGCAAAGCAGCTTGGCTTGAGGAGGGTTTGTTGATTCTGAGTGGTGGCTGGGAAGTTTTCATGTTTCTTCTTCCTCTCTGAGCCACACTAGCTCCAGATTTATTCTTGTTTTCTTCTCCTTCTTCCCATTCCCCGACTTTGAGGTCCAGATTTGTACTCTTTCCCCTTAGTCATTGTCATTGACTACCTCATAAAAGAATCAGAGAGAGTTAAAATGCCCTTGTAAATAATTATAGGCAGTGACCAACTTCAAGTTCGCTTTGAGCTCTCGATTTTGCTTGATAAGTCCATTGTCCTTATCGCTGAGCTCTTAACGGGCCTAGGATGGCATCCGCTTCCAACAAGGTAACTTGCCTCTTGAAAGCTTTTTCGCTTAAAGACGATCATCGTCCCTTATCATTCCCAAATCTTTCCGCAATGACTATGCTAGTTGTTCTCTCGAGTAACGAGCCTGAACTTTTTCATTTCGTGAGGGACAGGCACAATTACTTCCTTTGTTCGTGAAGACATCTCCTTTTTCGTATGAGCCAAGATTGCATCTGCTCATGTATTCATGGGAGTGGACATTTGGCGCTTTAGGAGCACCGCCTTTTCAAGTGTGAAACAATAGATGTTCATTGCGATGCTCGCCAAAGTCTTGTCTTCTTCATCATCCGAGTAATCACCAGGATCTTCATCCTCTCGACATTCTCATCGATTGTGTCGAGTCCAAAGAACCATCTCGTAGATTGGTTTCTTCCCTTTTTGGGAGGAGGATGGTACTTCTTTTGAAGATGATATGCCTTAGCATCATGCTCAATTTCGTATACTTCTTCAAGATCGAGTTCTTTGGTGATGGCATTTACAAGATCCCGTAGCTCTTTAACCTCGTAGTAAGCAATCATCTCTGCAGATATTGATCTTGTAGTTGGTCAAGCTTGTCTCGGATTTGGCTATCCGGTCTTCCAGCTTGAAGATGGAGTCGTTGTTCTTCTTCCAACAATTGTCCGAGTTGGCGCTCGATCGAGTATTCAACAATTTCGAGTGATTTCGTAATCCTCAACTACTTGTTCAAGATAACCTTTTGTTGGGAAGATGGATGAGTCGACTTTTGAGGAGATGGAGACGGAGATTTCGCTTTCCTCTCGCTTTGCTTTTCAAATTGAGGCATGATTTCTTTGTGAAATTCCTCCTGGCCCTCGTGCAGGGCATCATCATCATCCTTTTGTCTAGGTCATCCTTTTGGTGATGATCTGGGAGGTTCATCAAGTCGCTTTCATTTATCTCTTCCTCCTCATCATCTTCGATACAAGATTGATCACTTCAGAATAGTGATCTTCGCCCATTAACCTCTTCTTGTTCGTAAGGTATAAATTGCAGTCTCGGGGCGAATCGGCTTGAATGCCATCCGTAATCTTGTCGACCATCACTGCTCAAAGACTTGTATCAAATCAGGCGCCACTTCTCCGGAGAAATCCTTATGCGATAAAGTCTCAACTGTAATCGCTCGGTAGGGAACATTGCATGGATATATGTCTCAAGTCAAGAGCTCGTGCTCGTCTGGTTGATCTGATTCTCAATATTTCAGAGATCGAGCACCTTAACCTTTGCCATTTCTTGAAGCATTTTATATGCTTTAAGGTGGTTTGAGCTTTGAAGAAGGGAAGCAGTCCTTTTCTCATCATCGGGAGCCCGCTTGCACTTGTTCGAGCTCGATAGAAAGAGTTTTGAGTGAGCTTCAAAACTTTTATAGATATCTGAGTAGAAGTGTAGTTTAGTTTCGAGTTACCCGAGTAACTGCAGCTCAGAGATTTGTGCATCGAGACAATCGGTGTCTCAGATATCTTGTCAGGAGGCGGGACTCAAAGTCCGGGTCCTCATCAACCTTTCTTTCTTGAACTCGAGAATTAAAATTATCACAATACTTAGGAAATTTTATCAAGAAAACTTTAAGTGACAAATCGATATCCGAGAGGTCAATTACCTCCATGGGAGGCTCGATATTGTTCTCGAGACTTGTGCCTCTCGAATCTTTTCTTTCGATGAAGGCCTTGATGCCTCATCAATTTCCATAAAAGTGGATGTCGCAACTCTGTCCCCTTGCACTTCTACTTCTGAGTGAGCCTGTGAGTAGAAAGTATTGAGTAATTTAGACGAAGTTTGAGATAACCCAAGGTATATATATATATATATATATATATATATATATATATATATATATATATATATATATATATATATATATACCTTCATATGGGAAGGCTTAATGATGTGTTCTTCGTAAACCTTGTTGGTTTCGGGTTCTTTTCTCGCATTTCATTTTATCTTCCTCTTTCTCGCTTGGAGCTCGTAGAAACATTTACTTTAACCACATGAACATATGACTAAAAAGTGTTATATTAAGAATCAATTTATCACCTGTGGCACAGGCTCAGATTTCTTAAGAGGTGAGGTTGAGGTAACCTCCTTCTCAGTTTCTGAGGCAAGCTTTCCAGCTTCCTCTTGTTTCTGTGTTTCTAACTCATTATAACAAAGAAATTTTATAAGTAACAAGATATATATAAGTATAAAGTTTCACAAGATGAGAGTTAAACCATTGGCCATTCGATCCATGTCAGTCGATTGGTCTCAAACTCTGACCTTCTATACTTTGGTCTTCTTGTTCCAAAGAATACTTCTTTGTTTGAAGTTTCTGTACTTCACACCTTTCCGAGTGTGCAACTCATTGCCTCCGGTTGATCATTCCGAGTAGATATCTCGCTTGATCCTCTTATCGAGTCAGGGAACCCGCTTTGCAGGATTTTCTTCAGCATACAACATTGCTGATAATTCAAAATGGAGTTCATTTACCATTTCATCAACCACTTGTGGCTGTTGTAGTTGTGGTTGTTGTGGTTGTCTGGAAGGAGAAGATTGGTCAGTAGAGTGTTCTTCCAGATTTTTAGTCGTATGCTTCCATCAAGATTCCGCCAAAGACTAAAATACCACTCATCAAGGCTTTTTGAAGTTGTGCGTAAGAAACGTTCTCTGATGATGTGTTTGCACCAACAACCTTTGCTATAGGTGCTTGTTCAGCAACCTGAGGTATAGGTTCTTCTTCAGAAACCTTTTCACCGCCATTATTTTAGTAACCTTAGCCCTTTTTGTTCTTTCTAGACTCGAGATGACTAGCTTCTCATCTTCAACGCCGTAGCTCTCATCAAGATTAGGAACCGATTGTCCATTACTCCGCAGCTTCGCAGATAGGGCTTGGTGTTTTTCACCACTTTTGGCAGCATTTATGAGTTCATCAGCAAGGCTTTCTGTAATAGTCTTCACATTTCTGAAAGCACTTTCACTTGCTGAGTCTACTTGTTCAGTAGTTGATAACTCTTTTGCAGCATTGATGAGTTCATCTGCCTTTATCAGTTCATCGGCAAGGCCTGCAGATATCTGAGAATCGACAACCTCAATGGGTATGTCTTCCGATTTGGCCAGACTTCTTTCTTGAAGTTCGGCTTCGGTCGCAACCTTTTCTTCAGATACCTTTTCGACTTTTCGCTTCTTAGAACCTTTTCGAGACCCAAGAACCTTTTTCAACAAGTTTGTATACTCATATTTGTAGAGTAGGTTATCGCTATTATTTCAAATTGCCTCTCGAGCTCAATGCCAAGCTTCTCCAAAGAAGTAGCATATCTTCATACCATAGCTCATCGTGGCCTTTCGCTCAGCTAGTCCTTTGCGATTTTAGGCTCAAGCCTTGAATCTTATTCACAAACTTCATGAAGGCGCATTTTCCCAGCTTAAAAGGGTTTTCCAATGTTTTCTTGTTGATTCAGCAAGAACATCATGATACATCGCTTCGCTTATCCGGTCAAGACCTCCTTGTAGACCATCAAAGCATCTGTGAAAAATGCAAGCAATACATCCCAATGAACCATCGATGTCCGGTTTCGATGTCGAAGCTTGAATTCATGGTGTATCCGATTTTCAAGATCACACACGCCATCGCATGCTTCTTTAACACCTTCAAGGAGATCATCGTCCTTGGTGTTTATTTCAAAATACTTTCCAAGATTTTGAAACTCAAACAACTTACGAAAGTTGTTAAGTCCGTATGATTTCCTTTCCTCGATCGAGGTTTTGATGACACTATTGTAGTGCCTTCGTAAACACAGAAATTATCTCGAGTTGTTGTAGAATTCCAACACATCGAGTGATGAAATTCCACTGGGCGAAAGCGTATAGAAATCCTCGATTTGTGCCTTTTCAAGCATGTCAAGAATCGCCTTTTGCCGGTTTGGTTTTCAATCAGAGCCGTGAGGTATTCCTCAACCATGGCACCACCCCAAATCATTCTGTGATTTGAAGTCCAATGGTCGATTAAAATCTCCTACCAAATGGTTGTTCACAACCAACTCGTGCTTGCTTTTCAAAGAAGCATCAGTGGAGGATTGAGATTTCAGTGTAGAAGAATTCTTTGGGGCCATCTCTTTATATAGTGTAGAGAATTTGGATTGGTGTTTGAAAGATATTTGATTCAGTAATTCTTTGCAGAAAAACTTAATCTTGATTTGCAGAGATTGTAGAAGGTTTGCAGAGAATCAAGAGAAGGTTTTGCTATTTTTGTGCAAGTCGGAATTTTGGATTAGGCGAAAGTGATTTCTTTTGTCAAAATCCTATATATATATATATATAGCAATAGAATCTCATCAGACAAATACATACAAATTGATTTTGTGTAACGATCTGTGATTTGCAAGCGTGAGCAAAAGCTAGTTCGCATTAAATGCAAAGTGGGCTTTGTTTAATTTTTACACCACTATTTATCGTGAATTAATTTCCACCGATAGATCAATCGCTTAATTTCATCAAGGGTCACCATTGCTTTTCAAAGAATGATCACAATCAACAAGTGTAATTGTGCCCATTTAATGAATTTTGGCTAATAGCTATCCGAATCACGTTTTGTATGACCAAGAACACCGGTTGCATCCGAATCATCTTATACTTAGGATTTTTCCAAGTTTTTCATCAAGATAGAAATAATGCTAATTTCAAGAGAGTTGATTGCGTATAGTTGTACTATTCTCTTTTGTGTTCCCTGCTTATAGAGTGATTTATATCCGAGTTCTGCCTCGTAGATCTTAAGTCGCTTTTTGCTCTTTAGCCTTTTTGACTCGGATACCCGCTCTGCATTTCTCTTTCTTCTCCGGATACCCGCTCCAGATACCTCTTCTCCGGATGCCCGCTCCAGATACCTCTTCTTTGGATGCCCGCTCTGCATTCTGAACTCTTTCACCATCAGGTAGTTCCATTAGTCCAAGACTATGTCTTAAGGCTAAGAATCTACTTTCTTGTAGTGGCTTAGTGAAGATATCCGCAAGTCGGTCTTCGGCCAATCTTGAGTATCTCTATATTGCCTTTTTCAACATGGTCTCTGATGAAGTGATGTCTAACATCAATATGCTTTGTTCTGGCATGAAATTTAGGATTCTGTGTAATCACAATAGCACTTGTGTTGTCACAGAAAATGGGAGTTTTATTTTCATCGAGTCCATAGTCTTTAAGTTGTTGTTGTATCCACAGAATTTGTGTTGCACAACAACCAAAGAATATATTCATTTCTGTGGTAGAAGTTGCAATCGAGTTTTGCTTCTTGCTAAACCACGAGATAAGTCTAGAAACCGACAAGTTCCCGAGGTGCTTTTCCTATCAAGCGTTGATCCAAAGATAATCAGTCCGAGTACCCAAATTAAACTCAATCCGCTTTTAGGATACCACAATCCTACATCTACTGTACCTTTTACATACCTTAATATTTTCATAGCAATGTTGTAGTGTGTTTGCATTGGATTTGTCTAAAATCTAGCACACACTCCAACGGCGTATTGAATATCAGGTCTACTTGCAGTGAGGTAAAGTAGTGAACCTATCAATTTCCTATACTTATGTTCTTCAACACTCTTGTCTGATTCAGTATAGGTCATTTTGGTTCCAATGCTCATAGGTATCTTAGCATTCTTTTCAGAAGGCTTAAGATTGAATTTTGTGAGCATATCTTTTACATACTTTGTTTGACTAATGAATATTCCATCATTGAGTTGCTTGACTTGCAATCCTAGAAAATAATTCATTTCTCCCATCATGCTCATCTCAAACTTACTTTTCATGAGATTTGCAAAGTCATTATAAAGTTGCTTGTCCTTAGATCCAAATATTATGTAATCAACATATACTTGAACTAAGAGTAGTTTCCCATCATGGTTTAAGGTAAATAAAGTTTTATCAACTTCACCTTTCTTGAAATCACTTTCCAGAAGGTATTTGGCCAAAGTGTCATACCATGCTCTGAGCCTGTTTACCCATACAGAGCTTTCTGTAGTTTATAGACCATTCTACTTTCTGAGGAAACTTCAAAGCCCGGTGGTTGCTCAACATAAACTTCTTCTGTAAGTTCACCGTTCAAGAATGCACTTTTGACATCCATCTGATAAACTTTAAAATCTTTATGAGCTACAAAGGCTAGAAAGAGTCTTATTGCATCCAATCTGGCAACTGGTGCATATGACTCATCAAAATCTAAGCCTTCACCGGTAAATCGGCAACCAATCTTGCTTTGTTTCTGGTTATTTCACCAGATTCATTCATTTTGTTTCTGAAAACCCATTTAGTTCCAGTCACAGATATTCCTTCCATGAATGGAACTAATTTCCAGACTTTGTTTCTCTCAAATTGATCCAGCTCTTCTTGCATTGCAGATATCCAGTCTTGGTCTCCTAATGCTTCTTCTATATTTTTGGGTTCAATATTTGAGATGAAACTTCCAAAGAGAGAATTAGCATTTTCAGCTATTGCTCTCCTAGTCCTAACACCTTGATTAATTGGTCCAATCACATCTTTTGCAGGATGATCCTTGATCCATCTCATCATAGGTTTAGTGCTAGTAGGATCAATATCAAAATGATTTGAATGAGAATCACTGGGATTTTGATTTGATACTTTTTCAAGATTCAAGACATTTTGCTCCTCAGAAGGGCAATTAATGTCTGACACTTGTTCAGCGTTTGAGCTATCTGGAACATGTCTTTCAAAGAGATTGTTTCCAGAGATAGCTTCATGATGAACATCTTCAGTTTCCATTTCTGGAAGTTTCATAGATAATTCTTCATCATGTTTGTGAGTCATCTTGTTGTTACTAGGCACTTCATGTTTTTCTACGTCAGAGTCATCCTCACTTTCCATAATGATGTTTCTCCTTTCTGAGGATTCTTCTTCAGGATACCTTAACATTAGTTCTTTGAACCTTTCTGAGAGTTCATCATTAGGAGGTGTTTTCTTGCTTCCTTCATAGAATACAACATGAACTGATTCTTCAATTTTCTTTGTTCTTTTGTTGTAAATTCTGTAGGCTTTGCTATTCGTGGAATAGCCAAGAAATACACTTTCATCTGCCTTTGGTTGAAATGTTCTCAGATAATCTTTTCCATTGTTTAGAACAAAAACATCTACAACCAAATACTCTCAGATGTTTGATATTAGGGGGTCTACCAACCAAGATTTCATAAGGGGTCTCACATGGTGTTTGTTTATCAAACATCTGCTCGAGTGTAGCAGTCAGGTTTACGCCTTCAACCCAATAAATTTCACTTATTTTGTCACTAGCATCGCCCTTGCACTTCTTTAAGGGTTCTGCTTTTCTCTCGCAATACCATTTTGTTGAGGTGTTCTTACAGAGGAAAGTTGGTGTTGTATACCTTTGCAGGTACAAAACTCCTTTATGTACTGGTCGACAAACTCAGTACCATGGTCTGTTCTGATTACAGATACCTTGTCATTTTTCATGACTTCAAGCTTTTTCAAAGAAGTTTGTATCTCCACCAAAGGCCGATTTGTGTTTCGTAAAGACAACCCAAGTGAATCTTGAGAAGTCATCTACAACAACTGACTATACTTCTTTCCTCGCAACTAGTTACGATGATTCAAAAGATCCATATGTAGTAGTTGCAAAGTGGTCTAACACTAGAGTGTCTAGTTTTGACTTGAAAGAGATTTTGGATTGTTTCCATATGACATGCGTAATGTATATCATCCTTTCTCGAAAGACGCTTTTGGGAAGGCCAACCACTAACTCTTTCTC
The DNA here is from genome assembly GCA_026545765.1 of Plantago major. Taxonomy (NCBI): domain Eukaryota; kingdom Viridiplantae; phylum Streptophyta; class Magnoliopsida; order Lamiales; family Plantaginaceae; genus Plantago; species Plantago major. Next base: position 35,662,604 of record CM048839.1, read on the forward strand.
GCAAGTTTGTTCAGAGTTTTGAAGTTCAAGTGACTCATTCATTTGTGCCATAACGGTGCTCTTCTATGTGACCAGATTGACTCACCATGAGACATTCTTCGCTTGTGGCAGATGCCCAATCGCAACATAAAGATCGCTTTTCCGCCGAAAGCAACCAAGACTGTGGTGCTTTGACTCATTGTCAATTAGTTTGCAGATTTTGCTTTGAATTTTATAGTAAAACCTTTGTTCCGCAAACCGCTCATGCTAAATAGATTGTTTCAAATCCTTAACATGTAATACGCCGCTGATTGTTAATGTTCCTAATTTGACGCTACAAATCCTTGAGAGGGATTTAATTCTCCTCAAAGAACTGATATCCGTCCCGTGGTTGCAAGCTTTGTAATCGACGATTTGCTTTCAGGTCCGCCATGTGCTTTTCGTGATCCACTATCAAATAGCCATTGTGCTTTAGTCCGTGAAGCATTCGCATATAACAGGAACAGGAGATTAGGTTCTCATTTTATAGTTGGAACCATCAGGACTAAACAATCTTCCAGTAGGAATTCATTTTTGAATGAATTTCCTTGGAACATTCTTTTGTCTGATAGGAACATAAGGAGGAATTCTGATTGAATGTGTTAGAACTGTAGGACCGGGATTGGTACTTCTGGACAGTTTCGAACGATGTTGACTATTGATGTTGAGTCAACACCGTTTCTCAACAAAGGATAAAGGATCGACAAGACTACATAATAGTAAATCGTGATCGATGTAACTCAGTAAAGTGCAAATGAATAAAATCGAACACGAGATTTCTAAAGCCAGATATAAAGATACCGATTTCAGAAAGCAAAACTTCTACTAAAATTGAAAAGTAGAATTACAAAAGAAGTTTAATTCAATCACAAACAATTGATTAAACTTACAAAAACTAGACCTAGAAATGTATAAGAAAAACCTATTCTAGTTCAATGATACTAGAGTAATTCTCAATCTTTAGAGAACACTCACAAGTAAACACCGAGGTAAAGGTCTAGTAAAGCAAGACAAACCTAAACTCAATGATCAGGAAGTTTAATCTCTATAGGCGTGGTCTTGCTGAAAGCTTCTTCAGGTGTATATATGCTTGGGTCAAATTCACCAAGAAGAAAGGTAAGTCAAGTCAACTTGAAATGGGAAAGAACTAAAAATATATTCAAGAGTTGCTCTTCAAGGCGATCAGTTTCTAGCAAAGCGTGTTCTTCCTCAGATATATAATGTACAAAGAATCGATCTTCCCGTTAGAAACACGTTTGCCCAAGTCGAAACTCCGTTAGTTTTCTAGAAGGAAACCGCTTTCTTATCTTTCAACAGTATAAGGAGTCTTCTATATATCAATCTCTTTTAAATCTCACTTTCCTTATAGCATCAAATTCTTCCTTGAACAATATGGCAGCTTCCTTCTTGCATTATGCTTCTTATTTTCCTTTTGCAATGCGTCTGCTTTTGCTAAGGATCGCCATAAAGGACCAATCGTGATCCATTAAGCATGTTGAGGCCCAACTTGATATATCCTACAAAATAACCATAGAAAACAACTACAATTGTCGAACTGGTTAATAAACGAAGAAAGGCCGAATTAACAAAACTAGTGCAATATAAATTGCACTTTCAGAATGATTATCATTATTAAGAATTATTTTCTTCCTTGGTGTGTTCCTAGGTGCTCCATTTGGTGCTTTCAGATACCTGTCAGGTTTCTGAGTTTGCTTTTCAGCAAACTTAGCTTTCCTTGCCAGATTTCTTCTAGCCCTGGCATTCAGATTTTTAGTGGCTTGATTCAACTTCCACTTCTGATAATTGCTTTGAGCAATTCTAGCCTTTAGCCATCGTTCTTGCTCTTGTTTGTATTCATGAGCAAGTTGTTTCCCGATGCCTTTGTAGCCAATACCGTTTCGAGCACTTGAAGCTATATGAGATCTTTTCTCAGCAGCTTTGCTAGTCTCTGGTTGATCCAATTTCTTTCCAGAAAAAGTGACATGAGAGAAATTGCCAGCTCCTGCAATTCTACCCTTCTGAGAGACATAGCACTGTGGGTGTTTACACTTTCGTTGTCAGGTTTCTTTTCGTAGACGCCCATCGCTTTTATTTTGACTTGTTTTTCCCACAAAGGTTTAGTCGAATCGCTTTTCCTATGTCAACAATCTTCGCCTTTCCGATCGATACTATAGATTGTATGGGAACCATCTTGTCGAAAGTGCTTACAAATGTTCTTCTTTCCTCACTCTTATTCAGAGTGATAGAACACTGTCTGTATTCAAATTTAAGTCCTTTCTTTTTCAAAGGATCTCTTAAGTAAGATTGTACTTCAAGAAGAGTGTCACTAGCTTTGGCATAAGATTGAAAAGATAATTCTTTCTTTTGAGTTCCTTGTTCTCGTAAAGAAGATCTTCATATTCTTTCATAATTCAAATATCGCTTTTACGTGATTCTTTACCTCGTATATCCGAGCTTTGAGAAATGCATTTTCAAGATCCTTTTCTCGATATCTTAACTAATTGAGAATTTTCCTTTGTAAGAGAATTCTTTTCTTCTTCAAGATCTTCTATTTAGCTCTGATCATTAGAAATTCCTTTCATAGATGTCAAGATCTTTCCTAAGATTTTCTAGATCTTTTATTTCTTCTTCATCACTTTCATAAGTATAACAAGAAGTATGTGTTACCTCATCACCATAAGATGATTTCTATGTTAGAGATGTCCGATCAATCTCAAAGAACTCCACACATTTCATTCTTCTCGAGGTCAAGTCGATTATATCATGAGTAACTCCACATAATTCGTGATGGTAAGATCGAGTCATCCGAATTGTCATCTTTAGAATCGCTTCATAGTCTAGAGCATCCAAATAGTTTGATTTTCTTTCTTTCTTCGCCATAAGCGCTTTCCGCTTCTTCTCAAGATTCTTCTATCTTTCTTGTCACCGTCTTAGAAGTAACGAACTAGGCGTCCGACACGCCGTAACTTCGACGTTTACAATGGGCTTAAACTATTCATTCGGGTTGAATAAAGTTGGGCCGTATGGGTTTATCTAATCGTTTCACACAAACCCTTCCACCACGTCCGAAGTTTGTTGGTCATCTTACAAAGATATAAGTGCCAATATAATCCGATGAAGTCTGCACAAGAAAAGATGGCGATCTCACCTAAGGAGAAATGGTTCAATTTTATAGATAAAATTATCCGAAAAGCTACAAAATGAGGTACAATGTGAAAACTTCTAAGGATAAGTACATGCATCCACGGGCATACCCCTTTGTTCCTTCACCGACTCCTAAGTCGAGCTTGGACTCCGAGCCTCCACTCGCCCCCGACGAGCTTGTCACAGATGGATCCTCCCACGGATCGCCTTCTGCCTCCTCTCTTCCTGGCCTCCTAGCTATTCCCTGACATAGAGGTTGATCGCTTTCAAAATCAAGGATGATCAGTCATCCATGGGTCCCTGCATCAGTAAATTATGGATGCATGTGCCCACAAGCACAATTTACCCAAGCCGATATTCCTCGCCTTGATTCCGACATCCTCGAGAACTCCAGCTTTGTGGACGGTCGAATCAAACGAAAAACACAAAGCTAAGAAGGGTACAAAGGAAAAGGGAAGAATTACTACACCTTATTTATAGTCATGACGGGTCCTCAAGATCTCGCCACATGTCGATAATCCGACGACGGGAGATGAAAACAAGTCATAATGACTATTTCACTGCTTTCACCTTCCTCCTTCTAGAAGAATTAGACATCCCAAGGGGCTTAACAAATTGAGTATCGAAAGATGATGGTCTGATTTCTACATCGATGCCATCTACAATGGTCCGTGTTTCTTAAGAGATGGGTAATTTATAATAACTCACTTATGAACAACAGATAAAAGGAACGAAGAAGAGAGCAAGTAATAGTTCTAAACATAGGAGGTTCAACTCCTGATGAAATACGTAAACATTCCGAAGTTATCAAAAGATGCAAATCCAATGTAAAGATTCAAGAAATACAGAATTTCAACGGGCATAGCCGGACTTTCACCGAGGCCCACTTGCCTTGACCAGCTTCACCACTGAGGCGGATCGACAGGGGCGGTTGGAGGTGGCTTGTGCAGAAGGATTCAACAACATTGAACAAGTTGAAACTGGAAGGCCAACGACCCAAGCAAGGTGGAGAACCACTTCTTCAGAAAGTCTAGAATTGTCGAAGGTACAAAGCATACCTTTCGGAGAGCATCCGACCCATCTCGGGAGGAAGGGCCCGCCATTTCAGATCTCGATCTCACCTTCCTCAAAGGATTTAGTTCGCAAACTCGCATGCGCCAACTGCTCATCCGAGACACTGCCAATGTGGACTTCCACACCATTAGCATCCGCAGAAGGGATTAACCTTCCGCCTCAGCTAAAGTCCGGTGGAAGTAGTCCTCGATCGCAGTTGTCCGATAGCGACACGTAACCCATCCAGAGGGAGGCATCGGATTTGTCCCGTCAAGAACTCAAGGAGTCGACTCCATGAAGTCACGACCACTCAAGACGGCATATTGAGGCCTTCGAGCGTAAAATCCTTGAATCCGTAAAAGCCTTCATCGACTTGTCGACAAAGTTCTCCGCCAAATGAGGTCCGCCTTAATCTCTTCCCACTAGTCTTCACTTATGGAACTTCACTGCTTTTTCACCAGATTCCAATTGCTTCACCTTCTCCGCCTCATCCGCTGAAGTGGCTACGCCTTGTGGAGGTCCTCCTCAATGGTAGCGCTCACGGCCTTCCATCAGATGGTTCTCGATGAAACAAATGAGCCGCAAGAAGTCCGTGAGAATATAAGTTGCACTTCTGTCATACTAAGAACAAGCCAAGAAGAGCATCAAAATATTACTTACCCGTTGGTATAGCCCATCCACCCTCCGACCCGCTTTCAACCTCGTGGAGTCCGCAAGCCATTTCATACTCCTTGTCAAGAGCAACTTGGTCATCAGGAGGACAATGGACAATTGTCTCTTTGTCGCAGGAGGAGCCTCCGTTGCTCCTCTCAAGGCCCCGAGGTGATGGCGTCTCATCAACACCTCCTGCCAGAGTGCAAAGCAATGAAGCCCGACTTCAAGCGGTGGCACTGAGTGACGGGGTCTTGCCTTGTGCACCGCCAAGGCCCGAGAATCCTCTCCACTTTGTTTCGCTTCTTTCTTCCTCCAAGGCAAAATCGGCATTCTTCGATCCGCATGGAAGACCCGCTAAGTGTTGATGATTTTGTCCTCCGACACCAAGCACCTCCGTGGCTTGTCGCTTCTCTATGCAACTTCTTCTTTTCACGGAGGTCGACATGATGTAGTCGAACCAATAAGTCGCATAACAAACCAGTAGATACGTATCAAGTTAAAGAAGAATTATCGTAATCATGGAAATACGAATCAAAATAGAGTATATCAAGAAGAAAGAACGCCAAGTTTCAAGTCAACTAATCTACTAAAGTCCGCCTTCCTCCTACATCTATCGCACTGCTAGTCCGCATGTAGGGAAGTGGTCGATATCCGTGAAACGGATAAGTAGCGGTCATGCTTTTTGTGGACGCCACCCGACGGAGCCACGCTTCTAAGGGGCGCTAACCGGATACTCTCCTTAGGAATTTTGTCGGCCCCCATCGCTCGCGCTTCCTGACTTCGGTTTTTAGAGCCATCCGCACAAAAATGAACTTATCCCACCACTTCAAATGGATTTAAATGGAGTCACAAATGAAGTTATAAGGTTTCTATTCAGAAGGTATAAAAGAGGGATTCCTGACCGAACTAAACGTGAAAGAGTCATCAAGTTCTCAAAGTTTACGGCCACCTTTCTTCTTGCAAAAATGACGGCAAATAAGATTACCCAAGGACTTCGGATAACTCGACTGACCAATCCCAATGTGATTTAGAATGTGCTTCAACTCCGTTGCAATGGGGACCTTCCACCCACAAGCAAAAGCTACCTCGTGCACACACATATAACCGGCGGGCGGGTTGTAAAAGGCGGTCCTGCTGGAACCATGATTTCTACGGAGTCAGGGATCTCCCACTTCCGCCTCCACTCGGGGATGTCCTCCGCCCTAACCCTGGATGGACACGTAGGAAGGAGCTCGTCCGTGTTTAATTCTCCAAATTCGTCCGCTATTGTAACAGCGGACGCAGGACGGGGGAACTTGATTCGGGCAGCTTTTGCACCACGACCCTCAATTAATGGAGGATCGGATCAACGGCAGCAGGTGTAGTAATCACCGATCGATCGCCTAGGGGACGAGCGACAGGAGATCCTTCTCCTTCTTCCTCCTCGTCCTCATCTTCCTCTTCCTCACCATCTTCTTCCTCCTCAATAACACCTTCGGGTCTCCCGGATGTGCTTGGCCGCTACAACACGGTCCTCCACCCCAGCCTCGAACATCTCGACTTCATCAGCCTCCCGATCATTGCCGCTTCCCGCCTTCAAGACGCTAGCTTCGCTGGATCCTGGATGTCCCAATGCCACCTATAGTCCGAGAGTGGACTAACGACCTAGTCCTAGCAAGGTCACCCTTGGCCCATCAAACGCTTACCAGGCTTCGTCAGACCGCTAACTCCGTGCTCAAAGATCGTAATCTCTGGACGACCCAAGCTCCACAAAATCTCTCACGAACAAGGAAAGATCCACGGACCCGGTCCCTAAATCTACTGCGTCATTATAACCTGGGGCCTCGTGGTCGTTCTCGACTATCGCCCGACATCCTAGGCGTATGAAACAAGTCGAATGATGGTGTTGATTGTCCGAGAGTTCGCTTAGGTAATTTCTGTCAAACAAAGCTTCACGGATTTATACTTAACGCCATTGCAGACTATCATCTACCTTACCCAGACGCCGAAAGGGCAAATTTATAAGACTGGTGCCAATTGGCACCAACACATTACCAAATAAGCATGCATAACCAAATCTTGTTACAATGCATACATACATGAAATGCATCAACAAGATATCGCAATAAATCGGCATGCAACAAGACAGAGGAGAAATTGTTTCAACTAAGAACGCTATAAAGCCTATCACACGCAACATCGGCAAAAACAGACTCGACAATTTCATATCCGAGGTGGCAAAACATATGAGCACCAAGTAAGCACATCGTGAAAGGAAGACAACTTAGCAAAAGTGAAGATGTACGATTTGATAAAGTTGATTTGATAAGTTCGAACGACGACTAAGCTTGCCGCTTCTCCGAGGGTACGGATTCAAGAAGAAACTTTCAAATCTTGCGACTTCGCTTGCTCGGATGTGTCTTCAAACGCCGGATTGCTTTTGCATTGCTCGAGTTTCTAGATTGCTAAAAGTGTGAAAGTGACGATAATGACTATTTATAAGGGCAATTGGGATAGCCAAGAGTCACATCGCTGATTTGAATCCGTACCGCTGGTCCTCTCCAATCCATGGTCGTAAGCCGAGTGGATGGTCACAAGACGTCGATTTAATGCTCGATGACGCTGCCACATCAATCGGATCGAACCTAATCGCTGATGTCGCCCGATCCAACGGCCACGCCCCTTTACTCGGATCTTTCCTGTAATAACGGACAACCTATCGGGCCTTGGCTTACGGAGGACCAATTCAACAATCGGTCCAACGGACATTTTCCAGAGGGCTACGCCGATCCTAACCGCATTTCGGACCCATATATCTCGGATATAATATTTTTCCTCTACAAGCTATGTGATATCTCTGATCTTGACGGAAAGGGGAAGAGATATATCAATCCTCGAGGACACGGACGACGGATCCCGGCAAAAAGGATTTCTTCCTTTTCTTTTAACTAACGATTCTGACACGCCCACGTACACGATCGATCCTCATAGTCACCAACCATCTTCTACTAAGATACTTGGAAACCGGGGACATATGTTGATACGGAAATGTGTCCAATCCGCTATGGCGCCATAGAGCGGTCCTAAAGCGCATCACGCTTAACTAGCTAATTCAAGATCGTTCGACTCACATGGTCCCACCAAAGTGAATCGACCAAGATGTCAAGTCACTACATCCCCACAGCCTAGTCCGAAATGGCTAAGGAAAGGATTTCCAAACCCCGACCATGTCAAGACAGAGATGTTTAACGGACCGCATTTAGAGAATCTTGACGCCACCATTACATTAAGACCAAACGATATAATGTAACCAATGAGATACTTCCGTGAGACTCTCGCTCGACATCCAGAGTTACCAAGGGCGATCAACCAAGCAGTGATCCGTCCGAGGACTAACACGGACCCAACAGTGGAACAAAGATTCAGAGGAAAAGGTCCAAACTACCTCCCAAGCCCACTTTTCAGATTGACTACTGCTCACTATCGGGCTATGGGCCAAAGGGAGCATTGGTGTCCAAATCTGAATCATACACTTGGCATCATCTTATGAACCTCTTCATAAGTACATGATAACTATAAATATAGCACAAGGTCCAAGACCTTAAGGTAAGCAATATCAAAGCAACTATCCCTAAGTCTTCTGGGACATAATACCTTTCCCATTACTATTGCATTGAGAGCTACCATCTCTCCTTTGAGTAAAGCCTCCTTCCGGATTGACTTAGGCAATCCGGGTGACCCATTCTATCCCCCCCACTTAGTCCTTTAGGTACTCTTGCTCTGACAGCTTTCTCGACTTCAAGTTGGAGGTGGATTTTAGATTAGGTTACTCGCAGTAGTAGAGTTGGTGTTCGAGGTTTACCCCTCAACAATATCGTTTCCAATTTCTACTTCCTCAGTACATGATGCTTTCTGAGCTGGCTTGTTCAGTGAGCTTTGCATATTTTTGTATTGGTGATAGTGTGAGCCTAGATGCTTTTTCAAATTTCTCTTCGCTTTTCTTCTCTCAATTTCTCGACCGACATATTTGCTCATTTGCTTTGCAAAGAAGAGCATCCTCGCCTCTTCCTTGCTTTTCTTCTTTCGTAAGTTCCTCGAGCAACTAGAGCAATATTCGCAACTTTTCAGCTTGTTTGTTCTCTTTGTGTTGTCTCACAATCAACCGTAGTAAGATGTGAGAAGAGTTCCATCGAGTGATATTCGCATACCTTGATTGAAATAAAAGAATTTAGTATGCTCCAAATGTGGTTAAGACTTCGACAATAGTCTTAATCTTTTCTCGATCGAGAGTATCTGCTGCTTTCCCAAGTGTCGCCATATCACTCATGAGAGTGGTGAATCAAATCTAGTTCTTCCAGAGTTTCATGGGTCCTTGTTTGAAATTTTGAAATTTCAACTTGAGAACTTCAACTTGTTTTCTTTTTTTCCCGCATGCATTTCTTCAATCACCGCTGTGAAATTTTCGCCATTTTAGCACCCTACGCTTATAATCGTATGTGCTCAGTGTAGATCCGATGATGATATTACGAGCTTGACCATCCGTGACGATTTCTCTCGGCATCTTCCGATGTCCGTAGTTCTCGCTTTCGTTCAGAATAACTCGACTAGTAGATCTCCACTTGTCGACGCATCGCCAGGAAGATCCTTCGCTTGATCTCTGCTCTACCATTAGAAACCTCCATGACTTGTTTGTTGTTGAATGACTATCGGGCCATTTTTTATTACTTCGATCATTTCGTTACTTATGGCTTCAAGGTGGAGCATCATGTTATTTTTCCATTTCTCGTAGTTCTCCGGTTTGAGAATGGGTGCATCACTCGTAGACATTCTCGCACATTTAACACACAAATTAAATAGTCCTCAGAATGGACAAAGTTCCTTCACCTATCGGGGATCTAGGTTCAAGGTAAGGCTTGTGAACCTCCCGCCTCGATACCACTTGTTGGTCCAGATAACGCAAAGTGAAAGACTAGAGGGGGGTGAATAGTCTTTAAAACTTTTGTCGATAAACTATTTCTCGATATCCGTAGATATCCGATACTTAGATTCAGAGCGGAAGACTTAAGATAGATAAGTGCGTAAACAGTGTGTGTGGGTGAAAAGTAAGTACAGAGAAGTAAATAACATGAAGTATAGTGGTATCCGGAGGTGGCGAATCCTCCAACTAATCCACTTCGGTCTTCCAAAGACCTAGAATTCACTAGAATAGATAATTGAGGTCACCTTACAAAAATCCTATTCTAAGATTTCTTAAACAAATGGTTCCCAACCAAATGTTCCCCGGCTTTCACAGCCAAGTACTTCCTGTACTCAGAAACCTTTTTGAGCTATTCCCTAGCTTCCCAAGCTAAGTACTTCGTGCTCAATAACCTTGAGTTATTCCTTAGTTTCTCAAACTAAGTACTTCGTACTCCACGCCAAAGGATGGTGTTGGTTTTGGTTCGAGTCACGATGAGCTTCTTTAATAACTTTTCGCTTAATCGATAGCTCGAATCAAGTATACTTAATACACTTTTCAATGTATGGTATCTTGTTCTTTTATCGACCCAAGTCTTAGATAAATGTTCAAGAGAATGAATCTTATACTTGATCTTTCAATTCAACTCTTTCACGTATAGAAGGTTTGTTTAGATCGTGACACTTAGAACTTTAGTGCTACTTAAGATCGTGAGCTTTGGTCGCAATGTAAAGCTTTGAGGATAAGTAGTTTGCTTGAGAGAATATGTTGTTCAAATGTTTATGGAGTTCAAGGTGTCTTCTCAAGTAGTCTAAGTATTGATATTTATAGATGAATTTGAATGCCTGAATAGTATCCGTTAGCTCAAATTTAAACTATTGATATCTCGTATAGTAATCGCAAAGAGGTTTGTCTTCTTCTTCAAGGTACCGTTGTTTTTATTCGCATATCTCCGTCTGTATTAAATGCATCAGATCGCATTTTTGTCCTCAGAGTTAATCTTAACTATGCTCAAGACGTAGACTAGTATTATCTCGATTCTTTGCACGCCCTTATCTTTAATCTTCGATACCACTTTATTGAAACAACTTTATTGCAATATATTTCTTTTCGTAAATGTGGTTAAGGCTCAAGGTATCCGAGAGTAGATATCTGGCACTTTCCCGGTTTTCTAAAACCTTCTAGTTCTCGACATCTCTCATGACACGCCTTGTTTAAAACTATTCGTGTCTTCAAGATATCTCACCAAGGTATCGCAAAACTATTTCAAGAATCTTGTGCGCTTTCTTCAAATCTTCAATGTCGCTGAACTTGTTCTCGCTTGGATGTCTTCTTCGGTCTTCTTCATAAAATAAAAATTACATTTTGAAACCTAACATCCTATACAAGATTAGCTAGACTATCATACTTAGTGGGTTTCCTCTTTTACAATGTTCAAGTGAACCAAGAGTACTAATCACCTTTCTGAGACTAAGATAAGTCATCATGTTGCTGATCAAAATCTAAATCGATATTTCTAACAAAATATCTAACAAATTTCCTAACACATGTTACATCAGAATCAGACATAATCTTACTGCTCAAGTAAGGACGGATATGTTCTTCGACAATGGTAGGAATATGATCACTCACTTCTAAAAAAGAATGTCCTCCGCATCTCGATATTAACATCATTGTCATTATCACCATTAACAACTCCATCACCAACCCGAAGTATCCACTTTGCAAATTCTCTCGTCTCATGAATCTCAGTTGTTAACGTACCAGCTTAAAAAACACAAAACACACTTTACATAATATAAACAAATATACAAATTACTCAAATCAAAATTACCATAAGTGAAACAAACATTTAGTTACTTGTAACAGATGTTCTTTGTGAGTCCGAGGACCTCACACTAATCCCAAATTTTGATGAGCATATTGTTGCATCAAGAATGTCATATCTAGACCTTCCCGCAACCACTGGCGATATTTGTCTAAAGTCTCCACCAAATACAATAACCAAACCCCCGAATGGTGTGGCTGGCCGATAAATAAAATCCCCCAAACTCCTATCAAGCGCTTCAAAACAATGCATATTGGTCACTGTAGCCCCGTCCCATATAATAACCTTCGCTTTCGAGTAGACATGTTGCATCGTAATCATGCTTAATTCATCAGACACCGAGTCTAAATGGATCTTCAATGGTATATCAAATCTTGATTAAGGCTTCACACCCTAAGCATCAATGTTATGATACCTAAGGAATCCATCGAGAACAGATTCTTCTAGCTCTCAAAACGGAGAATAAAGTCCTCCAAATATAATATCTCATCTATAATCAATAATGATTGTAATAATGACGTCCTGCTAAGTATGAGTTGATGACCTTCATTCTCCCTATCTTGTATCCGGACAGCTAAGAACTCCCTTAGAATAATATTTGACATCTTACTCACAATACTTATCTGAATATCGATATACCATCCGTCTTCTCCATGGACGAAAAGTAGTGGATATTGAAAAATAAGGTAGCATCGAAGAAACTCAGTTATGTGCTTCAAGTCCCCATTCCTCACTTGATCAACTATAATATGATTTTTTGCATGTAAGTTATCGACATCACCCTCTACTATAGAAGTGACTTCTGATACAAGAACAAATTGTAAGTTCCATCCTCAAGGCCTTGCAATAATTGAAGACCTACCTCACTTAACATTATCAAAGGAGATGCGATCTCGCCATCTTGTATACTTTTGCATATTAATATTACTCTTCCACCATAGCTTTGATCAATGTCGCAGTAGTAGTTTTCACACCAGCATCATTGGTTTGGCCTTACCATAATAATAAAATAAATTATTTACCGTCGAGTATCTATAATTCTAATGGATACTAAATGATGTATAACGAAGAATTTGTTTGAAACAAAATATGTGAAAGATACATAAAATTGAGTGTATAGGTTTAAAGAAACGAACCCGAGATCATTGATCATGTTGTCAATTCCGTGTTTAGTGTCATATATGCAACGTTGGGCAAATTTTTGGAGTTTGTCCTTCGTTGGGCAAGAGTGAGCCAATCTTGTGATCATTTTAGCCACCTATCTTAAAGCAATAAGGATCTTTTCGTTTATTGACTTCCTTGTCTATTTGACATCCATTGAAGTAAATGTGAAGATGTTATTGTATGCACGGATGATAGAATGCTTTTATGAACGAAGTACTATTGGTAAACAACTAATAAATTTATCATATATTTTCGTATAGTATAGTTTTGAACCTTCCACTCATTCAAATTTATTCCATCTTGTGGAGTCCGATCGAGATCAGAACGTTATTCGATTTAGTTCACCACTAGCTTTTCAGTTCCATGAGCTTTTTTTTACCAGTGACTAATAAAAAGCTCGTTACGTGAACACGCATCTTTTTAAATCAGTTAGCTGGGCAGCTAGTTGAAAAGCTGGCTAGCTAGTTGAGAAGCTAGCTGGTTAAGAAGCTACCCAAGTTAGCTTTTTTTAAAAAAATAAGCTCCTTCTTATCTTTTTCATTCCGAAAATATCCCTGAAAAAAAGAAGGAAAAACTACCCGTTTTTATTATTTACTCCTGTTCCATCTTTAATGCCATATTATTTGTAGACCACATGGAAGGTCATTAGAATTCTCGACTTATATTTTATATTGTTGGATCATTTGTTATACATTTTGTGTACTTGTTTGCAAATAGCATAAGGATTAATGCATCCGCATCTCTTTAAAATGCATACATGTAATACACATCAATTACTAATTTTTTTATTACTAAGTTAAAATGCTCAACGAATATTTCTTTCAACTTCTGATAATTTTGATGATGTTATTAAAGTGGTATGTAAATACATCAATATATATTAGAATAATTGATAATATGTGATGTACTATTATTTAAAAAAGTATAGACTAATAATACGATGAGAAAAGTTAAAGAAAACAAAAATAAGAGTAATGCACTTTTATGTTATTTTACAAAATACCAGCTAGCTTATCAACTAATTTGCTAAATACCTACATTTAAAATCAGCTAGCTTCTCAGCTAGTTAATCAGCTCCCTAATCATCTAGCTTATCAGTTACCTAATCAACTACCAGCTAGATTACCATCTACCAGCTAGTTTTACTAAACAAAGCCTTAGACGATTTGTTCTCCTTCAGGAGTTTTCAAATGTAACCAATTCCAAGCAAGAACTATGCATGCATATCAAATAAATAAAGCTTACAATCATGAGTCGCATTTCACAACTAAAAGTAACAGTTGAGAATATAGGAAACATTTCAACATTTAGGTTTTGTTTGAAATCAAATACTATCTCCGTCACAGTTTCATTTATCCGCTTTTTTCTCGTCAACGATACAAACTTCGCCTCATAATTACTCATAAATAATGTTGGTAAAAATTCAAAATTCATATTATTAAATATTACATTTTAAATTTCTATTATATATTTTCAAAAATCTATTAGAAGTATCATATGTGAGTAAATCAAACTCAAATCGAACGATGTCAATCGTAAAAGTCAAACGTAAACTAAACTGAGAGGAGTATGTAATTAGTTCAAAAGATCGATCATGAAAAAATTAAAATAAAATTAGAGCATAACGACTACTAATGGATAAAATTCTACATTAAATGCCTTGCTTTCTTCTATAATATAAAAAGTCGCAAATCTATAATATGCATTTAAGAGATTTAATCACCAAAGAGAAATTCACTTTAATTAATTACTACATGTTGCCACTCGTAATTTCAAACAATTCAGTTAATTTGTCGCTTAAACGCTCCGCACCTTCTAGAAAAAATCATAAGACACAAAGTTCGACGCCAAGCAATAACATATCGGGTCCCTGATCCCTAGCATCAACACCAATACCACCCCTATGTAAACTCTACGTACTCAACCGTAGCATCAAAATTAGCTTATATGATACTAAGATCAGGCGGCAACCAAGATGTTGCCACAGTTGGCTATGCAACACTTAAAGATCTTTTACTGACTTTACTTATTTTATTCTTAAAATAATACATTAATAATCTAATAAAGTTAATTTTCAATCATAAAAAACTCAATATATATATATATATATATATATATATATATATATATATATATATATATATATATATATATTGAAATTTATATTTAAAATGTTCCATATAGTGCGTATATAAAATAGAAGGTAATATTTGAATAAATAATGAGTAAAAAGTAGAAAACGTGTGAGAATTCACGTAAATGCTGATAAGATGATGGTTTTTATTTAATACAATACGTTAATTTATTGCTAATTTTTAAAGTGTCCATTTGTATTGGATACCTAAATAAATATTAATTTCTTTGATAAATGGAGGGAGTATTAAGTATATGATAAATGCTCGATTTTTAAAATTTTATTAGTTCAATTTATATTATTTAATAAACCTACATAATTTTTAATTTAATATAAAAATAATTTAATTAATTAATAAAATATTCAAGTTTGGTGCTTAATTCGCTTGTCATGCTGAATCTATATATACGTTCAAAATATTTTTGAGTTTTGCAAATAAATATATATGAGATTAAATAAAATTATATATGGATTTAACTTACTATAAGTGTTTGCAAACGCTTTTACTTGTTATTCGCTTACTAAAAGTTGATTTTAAGAAAAGTCAAGAGTTTGATATATCATATAAAAAGCATTTTAAAATCAGAAAAGGTAAGTTCTAGTGTTTGCAAAATTAATTTAATTAGTTATTTTAATTGGAAAAAAGCTACTACGGCTTAAAGTAGATAAGAGCCTATCGGGTTTTCTCCGCTTCTAGCACTGCCGCTTTTTCCGCAGGTCAGCAGAAGTTAAGTCAGAATATAAAACACTAAAAAACTGATTTTATTACTTTAAAAGCACAAAAACACTTTTTTAAGCATTTGCAAACACAAGCTAAAAATAAATCATGGAGCAGGCTCATATCTTCAATCGAAAACTCATTCGCCTGGCCCATTCATTCGCCAAATTCGCTATTATATTTTATACTACAATTCGCCAAGAATTTCAAAAGAAGTAATTTTATATGGTGCGCTACATTAAAATGTTCCACAACCAACATACTAAATTTAAAATTCTAACAACCAATTAAAATAAAAAAAAACTGACCAATAGGAATGTTCTATAATGTCACGTCTAACATGATGAATATATGTATAGATTCATAATCGACGATACACCTAAAAGTCAGGGCGTGAAAGTCACGCTGTCTTTGATACTCCGCCACGTAAGGCTCCCTCCATTTTGCAGTCGACTATTGATCATTTCACTTTCCCCTTTCTCACAAAAATCAAATTGCACAGTACTGTACTCTACACGTCTTCACTTCATCTTCCACGAAATTCACTGCAAGTCTGCTTCTCACTTTCACACTTGTTCGCTTTCATTATTTTTCC
The DNA here is from genome assembly GCA_026545765.1 of Plantago major. Lineage (NCBI taxonomy): Eukaryota > Viridiplantae > Streptophyta > Magnoliopsida > Lamiales > Plantaginaceae > Plantago > Plantago major. Next base: position 35,678,848 of record CM048839.1, read on the forward strand.
ATCACTGATCGATCCTACGCAGTCGCTTTACTGCTAGTTCATCTGAAAATTCGGCCGTGTTGCATATGTGAAGGATTGGTAAAGTGAATTACCTAAAGGAGTTGTAGGTGGGAATAATTTAGGACTATTTCTCATATCACTCTCTGTATGATCTGTAAAAGATAAGGATAAACATGAACACGATATGGCAGTATAGTTCTTATCAGGAGTTTCCTATAAATCATATCTGTTGTAATCCATGTAGTTAGGATTTGAATATATCTTTTGTATTCTCACTTTGTAACTCTATTTATGCATCAATAGATCACCACGGCAATTATCGTGGATTCATAAACATTCACATGATCATGAACTCATGATTCATATCAGTTATATAAATATATAAATAAAGGAACAAATCTGTGTTATCTTATTGTAGTCTGTGGAATCCTTGGGTAAAAGTGTCTGTATTGTGTCAACTCTGTGTTTTTTCCGGTACCTGCTTTTTATTGGTAATTTCGTAACGAATTTCGTAACTATGGGACGATATGGTGGTTTTAAGAGTTTTTACTTTTGTGTTTGATTGGATAGATACATCACAAGGATCAGGGGAGTGATGCAATGGCAGAATTCAGCTATAAGCTTATTCAGCTGAAGCGCCAGATTCAATCGGAAAGAGCTGATTCCATCAGAGTAATTTCATAAACCATAGCATCTTCGTAGATATTTATTGAGGGTAGAATATGTGCATCTCCTCCATGTTATAGCATCTGTGTTGAATATTTCCTCAGGGGATATACACTTTATTCCATTTGATTATTTTTGCTATCTGGTTATCTATCTCCATTTTTAGACAAAATATGTGAGTTCGTTTATTTAGGTAAAAACCAATAGCAAGTTTATGCTTTAGAGTCTGATTGCTTCTCCTAATTCACAGGTGAGTTAAAAATTTTGAGTAGTTAAATTCCTGACTCTGCATTTGATATCTAGATATTTATGTGGTTGTCCTATTCAGGATAGAGTCTGGTAATTATGATACGAAGATGCTTGAGTACTGATGAATATCTGGGACTGTCTTTATTGATTTGTTCAGAAACTATTATGTAAAAAATTGTTCCATTTATTACTTGTCTGTAGAAGATGGTAATGGACTTGATATTTTGTTCAGGAAAAGCTTGAGAAAAATTCGAAGACAATACAAGCTTATAGTTCTGAGTTAGAAATATTGGCAGCGTCAAGGACTGATATCACTGTTACAAGTGATGCTTCAGTGAATTTCCTTTCTTTGAGAATGGAAAATCCTGTTTGCAAGTTTAGCGGGTTCATTCCAAATTCTTCAGAACGAGATGTTGTTAACAGTGGTGAAGTTGTGTTCGAATCAACTGCCAAACTTCCACCTGTCCAGAAGATGCCTCCGTACACTACTTGGATTTTCTTGGATAGGTATTAAATCTTGTTTGTGTTCCTTTGATCAATCATCTTTTGTCTTTCGCCACTTCATAATCTTATTTTTTACTTTACTAGTATCATTGACACGTGGGTATCCGAGTGATAACTTTTTAATCTCGAGTTTTGAATTTTTGCAATGAAAACAGTTCGTGCACATAAGATCATGCCGCACGGTTATGCGCGACCATAACAATTTGTTATGGTATGGTTAGTCTTTAAGAGAAACTTTTTTGTCGAACTTCGATGTTACTTCTCTCCTTTGGTAGTAATAACTACCTAATAGAGTTTTCTTAAGATAATAGTATTGATGATTGTTTAGCTATTTGATATGTTCTTTAGTACCTTTTGGGATCTCTCTGTTTATATACTCATCGCCATAGGGCACAATTATTCCCTCTGAATTCATTTCTCTTTCTATATACCCATCGCCATTGGGCACGATCTATTTCCTCATTTCGAAGTTGACAACATTGAATAGAATCACACATTTTGGGTTGAAAATTGAAATTGAAATTGAATTTTATGAAACATATAATTTTTTAAGGCTTCATTTGGTTTGAGGGAAAATGGGGGAAAAGAAAACAAAAAGGGGAAAATGTTGTTTTCCACCATTTGGTAGTTCTCAGGAAATCCTGAAAAATTCATGAAAATCTATATAAAATACATCTATCTCCACAAAATAAGGAAAGTTGTTTTTCCCTCACATTTTCCAGGAAAATTTTATTTTCCCCTATTTTTTTTTCTTTTCCCCCATTTTCTCTCAAACCAAATGAAGCCTAAGAGAAACTATTTTGCTGATAAGATCATGTACCTTATTATTACTTCTTGTTTGGTTTTGAATTTATCGTCTATTATTTTCTCAAATTTTCTTCACAGCACAGGAATCAGAGAATGGGTGATGACCAGTCAGTTGCAGGGAGAAGACGTATTTACTATGATCGATATGGTGGGGAGGCACTGATCTGTAGTGATAGCTAAGAAGAGCTTGGGGATCTGGAGGCAAGGAAACACGAATTTTCTGAGGGAGAAGATCGTATACTGAGGTTAGCTTTGTTATATGCTAGTTAAAGCAGTGCTTCCAAAAATACTGCATTGATATAATGGAATTCAATATCTTATTACCATTATTCTCAGTTCCATATGAGTATATTCAATGCACGTCTTATTTTATCATAATATCATCTGTCTTAGTGGACTTTTTGCATTTGAAAGAAGGCCTCTTTAAATAGCAAACAAAAAAGAAATAGAAATAATTGTTTCTGCCGGGAAGTCACTTTCTTTAATAGAAACAAGTTGTTGTCTTCACGTTATATGTTAAGTACTAACTAAAGAAATGAAATACAACATAAAAAGAAACATTTTGAGATTGATCAATACATGGATAAATCTGACAATCTAAATGTTATAGCTCATTTACCAGCAGTATGCACTTCTTTATAACTTCACCGGTGCAATTTGGTTTCAGATTACATGCTCAACGAAATACCCATTTTCTCTGTTATCATGATGGTTTACTTGTTTAATAAGAGATGCTACCTCTGTTTTAGTTAGTGGTGCTTCTATTGGTTTCACAATTGATCAGAGCATCATCAGTTCCGTTATGCACATTGATGATGAAACGATTATGTGTTTAAGTAACTTATGGACATAATTGCACTTGCACTATTTTCCGTATTACTTCGTGGTGGTTTGATCATTCTTTCATATAAAAATCTATAGTTGTAGTTATTTTCTCTTTTGAGTCTGAGGGATTTTCCTGATATATTTACTGTTTTAGCTTTAGGAAATACTTGCATACTTGTATAAACAAATGTGCAATTTAATTGGAGTGGACCAGGTTGGCTAGCACTACTTTGTACTGAAATCCTATTATATTTGAAAAGAATTACATTTTGTATTTCCTTGGTCCATGTTGACATGGGGCATAAATACTGTTCTAAGCACTATGATTCTTTCGCTCCAAACATAGTGGACATTAGATGATCCTTTTGTGTTTGTATGAATGTCATTTTGCGTCTGATCTTTATGTATGTGTAGTTAATAGACAGCGGAATCATATTTTATAATGTGATTTTCTAGGATGGCTATTGGAGAGTATGGAACTGGCAATGAGGTTATTGATACATTGACCAAGTTTGTTGGAGGGACCTCTCAGGAGATTCAGGTAATGTGAAGTTAATAGTAACACTGGCAGGACATGGAGTAGAATATGTATGAGAATGACACGGAAACTATACCCATGGCTTGGTTTTGATTATTACTCCTTTTATTTCTGGGAGGCCTGCCATTTTTACTCTTATGTTACAGTTGCCTCTCACTGTTGTCAGATATGTTCACTACCATGATATGCAGGAGCGCTGGAACCTGCTCATGGAAAAAGATCAAATGACCGAGCAGCAGAAAGTGAAATATTCAAATGAAGAAGGGTTTGGAGATATCATATTCTTGGACAAAAGTCTTGACTCTGCTATAGATTCTTTTGATAATCTATTCTGTCGTCGTTGTCTGGTACGTGAGTTCAACTTGTGAGTTTTCACACTCTTTTATCGCTGTGGCGTAATCATGCATTCTGCTGTTTGTTTAAATATTTAGTTGGTACTAACTAACTATTTCATATCTGTATCAACTTAGAACTGGTGTAAAAATTATTTGTATTGTTTCTTGACTTGGGGAGTGTTTGCAAGTACTTTCTAAGAGCACTTATTTGCTATTGAAATGGTCCATGAATAGTTTTTAGTGTTTGGTATCTCAATTTTTATGCTTAGATTCTCTAAATAAAAGTAGCCAATAAGCAGATGGAAGCAAGTCAAAGCTGGGCCAACCATTTTTAACATTCATCAAATGTAAAACTAACCAAACCTATAATAAAGCTTTGCACAACTTTTATGGATGAAAACCAAACACCCTCAAGTTTCTCTTTAAAACAACTTTACTTAGCTAAGCTATGACATCCATGAATTTGTGGTGATGCCGGAGTTCCAGTTCTGTTATGAGGACGGGTGCTATTTATTTTGTTAAGGATAGGGTTTCTATTCTGTTCTTGATTTGATTTTGTTGAGGACAGGCTATTCTGTTCTTGATTTCATTTGTTGAGGATTGGGATGCTATTTCTATTCTTTGTTTTTCTGTCCTGATCCCGTAATTATTTGAAAAAAAAAAAACTCTCCTGAAATGAATTAGGATCCTCTGGACACCATTACCATGGAGTGCTGAGGTAAACTGTTTCATTGTAGCTGACAAACGGAGTAGTAGTTTCGGCGAATTTTAGGGCTATTCTAGCTAGCAGAGACTGTTCATGAAACTTGGGATGCATTGAAAAGCAAAATTATTTGTTTAACATGCATAATAGACCAGGTGAACAAACAAGTGTACAGTGTGTGCACTATTGATTGTTATATGTTTGAAAGATCGGAAGTCACAGAAGATGCTTAGAATTAGATAGGTATCCAAGTGATACCTGATAACTGATGGAGTTGGAGTTTGTACATATTATCTGTTTTGGAATGAAATTCTGTTTTCCAAAAATAAGCAAAATAAAATAATACTCCCTCCACCTCATTAATTTGGTCCTACTTCCCTTTTACTACGTTCCAAAAATCTAATCCCATCCCAAAATGCAAATACTTCATCATCCTGCGTTCTATATCACCTAATTTATCCATTCTTTATTTATTCTCTCACATTTTATTATCTATCTACAGCTACTTTTCACTTTTATCCATTCTATCATTCCTTATTTATTTTCCTTAAAATGAACACCCAAAAGCACTGGGCTAATTTGTGGGAGGGAGGGAGTAATTGCCATCAAAGAGCATTTGTCTGGCCATGATTATCGGTTTGTTTTCTGCGCTCATAATTGTGTGTTCTTTGTTGACAGGTATTTGACTGCCGTCTGCATGGCTGTTCACAAAGTCTAATTCATCCAGTACGAAGCAAGTTTCTTTTTTCATTTTTGTCGTTATTGTTATTTTGTTTGTTGCTGTTATTATTATCATTATTATTACTGAAATATATCCCACTTCTTAATATTGTTGGTTTACAGAATGAAAAGCAAGCCTACCCCTCTGAGCCTGAAGAGGAACGTAAACCTTGTGGTGGTCAATGTTATCTTCAGGTAATGCGTCTTATCAAACAATGTTAAAATATAGATACCCTGTCTTTTACTAGTAATTGGTTATAATTTTGCGTCGGTAATTTTTATCCTTTCTCTTCATAGAACTTCATCATATCATGTGTAAGGATTATTTAACTCATTTGTGAGAGTTGTAAAATTGGTTGGTTTTTGTTCGGGAAATTATGTAATTGGTGCAGTAAGAAACGAAACAGATGTGCAAGAGGGTTGGTGCGAAGTGTATACAATATATGAAGCAAAGTTAATGGCGTATGCAGTTAGTTTAGTATTGTCATTGGATTTTGTTTTTTACTTCCTAAATTTCTTTTTAACAAGAAAAGCAATATGGGCCTATCATTTTGAACCTGTAGTATCTGCAGCGAATGTGGAGACTCAACCGTAGTTTTGGAAAGCCGAGGAAAAAAAAATTAAAGTAGCTAGACTACGATTGCAACGTGGACGTGCTAGTGCTAATTTACTTTTATTTGTCACGGTTAAATCTTGGACATGTTCACTGCATTTGGTTTGTGTTTAATTGATCTCAAGTTGTTAGACCTCACCTGTCACTCTGTCAGGAAGGAAAAATACACAACTCTCTTTATTATTGGAGTGTATACTTTTCATCACTTTCAGGACCTGTGCATGTAAATTAGGACTTGTAAAAGTTACCCTTTGTAATAAATGACAATTGTTGATGATTTTCCTGACTTGGGCAAATCTATATTATGGACAAGTTCACTTTGTGTATATGATTAAAATTCTTCTTGTTCCTTTCAGGGAATGCGCTGCCACTTGCCAAAAAAATTCAGAGGTAGATGTCTTGGATGAGTCGCAAAGCGAAGTAGTTGAAGACAAACATATCGAGCAAGGTGACAAAACTGTTGGGGTTCTATATATCTTTTCCTTGTTCTGTTTTGAAATATTGTGATGGTTATGTATCATGAATATATGCTATCATCACAGCAAATGATCTTGAAATCAAAGGAAAGCGCCAAGTACAAGACTTGGTTCCTGACGAGTTAGCAAGTTCCTCCTGTAAGAAACTGAAGTTGGTGATCTCATATGCTGCGGATGATAGCAAAGCACTTGGGGAACAGGTGCCTCACTCTGGTGAATCAAGTGATAACGACCTCTTTGTGCCTGCCGCTGGTTCAGAGCATGAAGCTCTACAAGCCCACAAAGTAGACTTGGACGTTCCTGATAGTGTAACTGGTCATAAAGCTGGGGATTCTTTCAGTGGTAAGTCAACGAAGTTGCTGAACTCTCCGTGCAGCAAGATGAAGATCTCTTCATCAAACAACATGCATATGTAAAGAATGAGTGGAAGCCATTCGAGAAAGACTTGTACTTAAAGGGAATAGAAGTATTTGGAAGAAACAGGTAGAGTAATCTACTGTCTTCTATACATGGGTTCTTCCCTTGGTCTTTTATCTAGTACCTTTCCAAGCATTATATTATATGAAAGTGGGCCGAATTGGCATCGTCCTGATTTTTAATTCAAGTAAAACATATCTGTTGAATCAGCTAATTTGAACCTTCTACTTTGGAAGCAATGAGGCCAACATAACATAAAAATCTCCTGAAGTCATAAGTGCCTTTTTCTGTGACCACGAAAATGTAGGAAATCGGAGGCTGTCCATTTTCCGTTTCTCTATAAACAGCAGTAATTTTTTAAAATTAAAATCAGTTTAATTGCCTGATGATAGCTTGCTTCTTGTTCGACGTAGAAAAAGCAGAGCATTTTCGATTGGCAGTGAAATTATAGAATATATGGCTGAAGGACCGTTCAAATTTGATCTTTTTTTCTTCCTTATTTTGGATAGTCCTTGCCTTGAATTTGAAATTCTTAATTTATTCAGTTACATTATTATTATTCTAATTTTTTTGAGCTAATTGGATTCTCACATTCTGCAGTTGCTGCATAGCTAGGAACTTTCTCTCGGGTCTGAAAACTTGTAGAGAAGTATACAGTTATATGTTTGGTGATGGAGTGGTTTTCCCTCATGGATCTATGGCCATGCTAAGCTCATATTTAAAAGTTGGTGGAAAAGCTGACTTGGACAATATGGTTTGTAACAGTTTATGCTTATCCTTGCTTCCCAAACACTCAAAACTTGAAAATCCTGACTTGAGTATTGAAATTTTAGGTATAGGAGTATCCATAAAATCAAAACTATGCTTGCAGCTTCTCTCTTCAAATCTAGCTTTCTAAACTGATGTCTGAAAATGGCGTAATATATGTTATTTTCGCAGTCTGAAGAACATTATCTGTCAATGTTTCCCTCTGCCTTCTTTTTGGATGGAAAAAGAAAATACAATATAGCCCATCCAAAAATTAGGGGAGTAATATTTATATCCTATTTTTTTCCCATTAGAAAACATTGCATCCGTTTAATTATTTTTAGGAAGTATTCTAATTTTTTACTAATTTCAAATCATGCCTCGAAGAAATAAGAGTCTCATATTATTAAGTTGTTATATCTTGGTATATAAATTGGTGGTGCAATCAGTTCAAATACAAGTATGAACTCTCACTAGAAGGAGCTGATTCGGCTCGCACGGGATAACTGGGGATTCCTTTTTTGTTATGAAATTGAGATATCATGTGCTTTGCTTTCCTTTTATATGGAAAAGCCTAATAGATATGCATTTAACAAGTGCTCTAATAGATATGCATTTAACAAGCCTCTGAAATTCAATTTACTTGATCAAATGGTTTCGAGCTACTATTAATATAATACATATCATCTCATTCCAGACCCGTATGAGTAAATTTTAGTGTTTGTTTTGAATTGTGCTAATATCTAGACTTTCGTCTTCCAGACAAGAAATGAATGAGGTCATTTCGGTCCATTAGAGTACTGACATTTAGTATGCCAAGCCTTTCTAGGTCATATGCAGTTCTTACCATGTTATCTAGATGGCTAGTTTGAGGAGTATTCAGTGTGGCCTTCCCCTGTCAATATACAGGGGAGGGGACCTTCAGTTACATCTTTTTTCCTACAGAATATGTACTCTTGCAATTAGTGTTGATCAAAGTGCTTTGTTTTCTAACAAGGAATAATTATTTGCACTTCTAATTTCTTCCTCTATACTTGTAGCTGATTCACATTTTGAACTTCACTCAACACATCTGTTGAATTATATTGTTGGATATATCAGGACCCAGAGATGTTAGTCAAGTCCAGAATATGTCGTAAGAGGGGCAGAAAAAAAATGATCAAGTCTTCTTGGAAATCTGCTGGTCATCCATCCCTGTGGAGAAGGTTAATAGACGGAAAAGACCAGCCATCTAAGCACTATGTTCCATGTGGGTGCCAGACTTCGTGTGGGAAACAGTGCTCTTGTGTACAGAATGGGACATGCTGTGAAAAATACTGCGGGTACTTTTAACTTTTACTTTATAATTGACCATTATCTTTCAAACATATTCAGTAGTCTGCTGAAGTATATATATTTTTAAATAATTGACTATTAGTTAAACAAAAAGGTAGGGTAGATATTCTAGGAGACTGGAGAAACTGATAACTGGTTATGATGAGAACGCAAGTAGTATCAGCAACTCAAGATAATTATGCACTCAGGCCAGAATGCTCTATCATTCGTATGGATTCATGAATAAGTTGATGCCGTGATAGGTTGATATGTTGCAGAAGAATTTGTCATATCATACTGTCTCTTCCCTATAAAGGGAAGAAGTATACTATTAGAAACAGGGATGGTCTAGGTCTGCTTATTTATTTATTCTTTCGTATATCTGCACAGGTCATTTTCTGAAGACTATTCATCTTTCATCACTCATTCCTTCAATTTATATGTGTGAGACTCATTGTAACCAAGGAATTGTTTCATTAATACCCTTTTAACTTTCAGGTGCTCAAAAAATTGTAAAAACGTGTTTCGAGGATGCCACTGTGCCAAGAGCCAATGCAAAAGCCGGCAATGCCCTTGCTTTGCAGCTGGACGTGAATGTGATCCAGATGTTTGCCGAAACTGTTGGGTTAGGTATTGGAGTGCATATACTTTCTGTTAATTAATTCATCTGTTTAATCTTTGCTTTAAAAATTCTGTGACTAAATACTTCATGTTGTCTGCTTCCTCTCTCCCCCTATGCCCTTTGTGTTTTCTTATTTCTCCTATTTTAGTTAGTCCTAGGGGCGGGAATAAATTATTTCCTTTTTAATTGCTAAAACACACTATATAGTATTTATCAGCCTCTGGTGAACGGCGTAAAATAATTAGCATGGTGCAGAGAGTGAAGTTCCTTTTAATCTTTTCATATTTGTCCTGACCGTTTTATTTTCAACATTTTACCGTGGTTATGGCTAAATGTTAAAAACCTTTTACCATATTTTCCAATAACAGTCACCCCCCCCAACACACACACAAAAAAAAAAAAATTTTGATCCCACATATATTCTTGTTATCTCGTTGATAATAATCAGAATCAACAATGATATTTTCTTGTCAAAAACAATAAACCTTTTTTTGCCCGTTTACAGCTGTGGTGATGGTTCATTAGGTGAGCCACCAAGACAGGGAGAAGGTCAGTGTGGTAATATGAAACTCCTTCTGAGGCAGCGTCAGAGGGTAAAGAACTTTCTTCTTGTATTTTACGAACTTCCTCACATGTCATATATTCAGTTTATTTATACCTTTTTATCAGTACAGATCCTCTTGGCGAGGTCTGATGTTGCTGGTTGGGGAGCCTTTCTTAAGGTACGAAAGGAGAAACTTATGTTTCATGATTGTTGTTCATGTCATGTTATGTGAATGGATGTTGTGATTGCAGAACTCTGTGAATAAGAATGACTATCTAGGTGAATATACTGGTGAATTAATCTCCCACCGAGAAGCAGATAGGCGAGGAAAAATATATGATCGTGCAAATTCATCATTTCTTTTTGACTTGAATGATCAGGCAAGTAAAGTTTACTTTTCAAGGGTAATTATTATAAAGGATCTTGAATACTTCGATTTAATTCTTGTTATTCCTTGGCTTGATGATGGTCAGAGATTAAGTTAATCAATATTACTCCCTCCACGTGGATCAAACTTCCTAAAACTTTTTTGTACACAGATCTAGGAGAGTGATAAGGAATGAATAAAAGTCGTAAGTGAAGTTCACTTAATATATATATTTCCTGGCAAGAGCACGCCATTAGTGAACAGATTGCCCCCCTGATTTCGGGAAAAATGACATGTGGCCTATCCTTCCTTGATTATGTTTTGATGATCTCCTCATCTTTGCAGCTCTTTTAAGTCGAAGAGCCTGGCATATACTATGTCAGTTGAAAGGTCAATGTGACAATTTCTTCTTAGAACCAAGTCACCAACTATGCTTTAATGTCATTTAATCCCGATTAGACATGCAAAATAGGAGAACCTGAATATGGTGGTCGGGTTCAACCTCAGGATCTTTATAGATCCTAATGTTTTTGCTCTACTTTAAAGCTTTCACCCTGAGCAAGTTAGTAAGAACATTTGATTTACTGTCATATATGTTTCAGTATGTCCTTGATGCCTACCGTAAGGGAGATAAGCTAAAATTCGCAAACCACTTCAAGTAACCCCAACTGTTATGCCAAGGTACTCATTTTGCACTGCCATTTGAATATGACTTCTTGTTCAATTTATCTGAAACTGTATGGTTCCTACAGGTAATGGTGGTGGCAGGTGATCACCGCGTTGGCATTTTCGCAAAAGAGCACATTGAAGCTGGTGAGGAGCTCTTTTATGATTATCGGTATGGTCCAGATCAAGCACCTCATTGGGCTCGTAGGCCAGAGGGTTCAAAGAGAGAGGGCTCACCAGCACCTCAAGGTCGCGCAAAGAAACATCAATCTGGCTAAAATTGCCTGTATCCTTGGATATATTGGTTGACATATAACACTGTTAAAAACCGCAAAAATGTATTGTATGGTCAGCTACATTTTAGCGACAAGCGGAGGCTCCTTGTGAGTGAGGGTGTGTGAGTTCGCTACATAGGATATATGCACTTGCAGTATATAGTTTACTGATCTTATGCACTGTATTGAATAAAGATAACATTTAGTATGAGCCAGGGAGCTAGAAAGTAGTTCAGGTATACACAGATAAAAGCTTCCCATTGCGAAGCTATGTTTTATTGTAATGTGGTAGAGTTTATTTTTCATGTTTGTGTGCTGCTTATCAAAGTGTATTGATATAACTCCATATGGGGAGAGATTCTTCCAAGTGACATGGATTACAGGGTCTATTAATAGACCTCGTCTACAAAAATATTTTCCGCACATGGAGCACCGCAATACCTTTCTCAACTGTGCTTGACAGTGTTAAGTTTTGCCAGACCTATACATGTCATTTAAAAATCACTACTATGATATCCCTGTCCATTGAATGTTTTCAACTCACTACAAGGAGAGTGATCTGACATAAGATTCTATATATTCTCCTACAATCGGCTTTACAGTTGAATCTCTTGAGAACAGTAAACAGGATCAAAGAATGTTATCGCGAAGATAAGATCTAGTCTGAAGATTTAACAGTCTTCTGTTTTGACTGCAAATGGTAGTACAACAGTTCGTTCCAATTGTCTGGAACACCAGGAAGACACCAGTGGCTGCAATCTTGAACACCTTTTTTGCGATTTGCAGATCCATATATCGAGGGATGAGCATCTGGTCTGTAATCTGATAAACGTGTTATGTTTAGGAACGTAACAGGCGTCCTCATTTGGCTTATTACCTCCTCAACAATCAAGTTCTTTTCGGGGTAAATAGATATAAAAGTCTGATTAATGGGTTGAAAAGCTTCTCTGCAATGGCCACCAGAGTTCCAGAGGCCTCCACTGTAACAAAACCAATCATAAGATTAGATGTGAAAATGAAACAAAATTTGCAGCATCTGTTGAACACTTTCTGACGAACCTGAAATGAGAAGGTGCAGAACTTCGAAAGAAAATCTTGGTTTTCCCTGGGTTAATGTTCTTATCGACCCATGAGGCCCATGTGAACAGAGCTTTCTTAAAAGCAGTTTTAACATCGAGCTGAGGATACACCTGGTCCTTTTCCTGGTAGTAGTTGATCCTGTTAAAATTCAATGATTAGCTAGGAAAACGTACAAAGTGCCAACAATGCACTTGCAAGAATCCCCATACCATGCCACATTGCAGATTCAAGCATATAAATCACCAACTGTGAATTATAAAACTTGCAGCAAGAACTGCTGCAATACCAATATAACACCATAACATGTTATTTCGAAACTGAGGAAGTTTTCAGATGACTCCAACTTACAAAAATATGTGAAGTATTAGCTTCCTCAAAACACAATGAGATTCTATGTGATCAAAATAACTCACAAGTTACGCAAGTTTCATACAAGAATGGAATGTTATACTGAGAAAATTGAAGATTGAGGCAGATAGTTAAAACGATAACCAAGTTTGGATGAATGAATTGGAGCCCATACTTAAACCCAGGAGGGCATGCTTCTACAGTTTCCAAGTTCTTTGATATGATATAAATTTGTTATATCCAAGAGACATTAATCAGCTGGAGGTGCATATAAAGTTTGCCATTGTTGGAGAGCCACTGGTTTCAGAGAGAGTTCAAATAGTTGCCTTAAAAAACAAAGAGAATTCATGATAAACGAGACTCACCCAGCCTTAGTTTTAAAATGACTCCACCAATGAGCAGTGTTGAATACCAAAATATCAGCTCCTCTCCATCTCGAAGACCCTCTATCAACAACATCAATACGCAATGTCTGCACGCGCTTCTTTCCTAGTCTAGCCTTACTCTCGTGAACTAAAAAGTGTGTAACATAATACTCAACTGTACACTTATAGTCCTGCAAAACCAAAGGCAAGACCGTCATATTAAACAACAAAAACCCCCCACATTCGAAGAAATCCAAACAAACATATCCAAGGTTACCTCAAACTTAAAACAATAGTCACCCTTCCCTTTAGTAATCCTACGATGGCGCGTCTCATACACCTTCCTCGGATCCTTCACCGCTCCCACCAACAAACAAAGCATTGACTCCCATTGATTCCTATTTATCGAATCACCAACAAACACCAGCCTCTTCCCCCTAATCAACTCAAGCATTTTCACAGCATCAAACCGAGGAATATCACAATCTCGAGGCTGCCATCTCCATTTCATGTAAGCTTTGTCCAACCTCCCATTACCCATACAGTTAAACCCTTCATCTATAAACGGACAAGTAGCATTCGTGTACAATGGATAACTTTCATCAACAACCCAATCCCCTTTAGTAACATCACAGACACCGTTACTACTATCCTCCTCAATTCTGCTTCCTAATCCATCATCCAACTTCTGAACCTCATTCCCCTTAGAAATACCAGTACTATTTACACTACCAACAGTTGAAACTACATCAGATTCAGTACTAATTGAAGCATTAACACTACCAACAGTAGAAATTACAGAAGATTCAGTACTAATTGAAGTATTAACACTGTCAACAGTAGAAATTACAGCAGATTCAGTACTAATTGAAGTATTAACACTAACAGCACCGGAAATTGAAGCAGGATGAGTACTAATTGAAGCATTCACTAAAGAAGCCAAACTCAGATTACCAATGGAAGGCTCGGCAGAAACTTCATCTTCTCGGAAACGAGTTGTCGTCACAATTGAAGATGATATAACACCATTGTCAACTTCACTTACTGGAGCAGAAGTGTTGAAACGAATAGTGTGTGTGTCCAGATGAGAAAAAGGAAAGGTACTGAAGTAAAAAACGAGGAAGATTACCGAGAAGGAAATCGTGAAGGAAAATACCAGATTCCTTACTGGCTTGGCAGAAAAGCTTCTCTGCTTTTCCATGGCTTACCATCTATGTTTAGAAGTGATGAAGAAGAAGAAGGAGAAATTGATTTGAGAAGGAAATGAAAACAGTAAAGTTGTTGAGATTAGTTAGTGGAGAAGAATTAAAGATTTGATTAAACCAGGTACAGTAATTAGTACAGAGTGTTAATGGCTGTTAGTGAGTGATAGTATAGGATTAATCACCATTTTCATTTTGTCTCGTTTTGTCATTACTCATTATTGGTGGTTAAGGGAGAGAGGTGGAAGATAATGCAGGAAACGGCATCGTGCACTAACCTGTAAATCATGTGACATACTACCCATCATGTTAATTATGTGCCATTTGTTTACTACTACTACTATAAACCGTTATTTTACAAGGTTTACATTTTAGTTTGGTGTGAATTTTAAGGAAAAAGAATAAAATAAGAAAATTACATTTTGCATTCACTTAAATCGATCCCTTCACATATCCGCAAGTTTAACCGAATATCTTGAAATGAGCCTCGATAAGTTCTCAATAAAAGTTCTATTGCTCGAGTTAGCTTTTCAGAATGATTAATTTTTCGAATTCTAATTTCAGAAAGTTTCTACCGAAAGTTCTCAAAGAAATTTCTATTAGCTTATTATTAATTATATAATATATAATATATATTTAAAAAAAAACCCTACTAATGTTCACATTTCAGTTCACTTCCAAATTCCAATCCCAAAATAGTGGCTGACTCCATCTCCATCCAATCCTCCCTCACGCCGCCCATCTCCACCACCGTCCACCACACTGTCGCCGCCCTTCACCAGTCTCCACCACCACACCTCACACCGCCCTTCTCCACCACCACACCTCTGCCCTTCTCCGCCCCCACCACACCGCCCTTCCCTTCTCCACCACCACACCGCCCTTCCCTTCTCCACCACCACACCTCACGCTCACGCCACCCTTCTCCACCACCACACCTCACACCGCCCTTCTCCACCACCACACCTCTGCCCTTCTCCACCACCTCACCTCACGCCGGATCGACCACTGCTTGGCTGCTCGCCTGCAATCAGACTCTCCGCTTCTCCCTCCTCCACCGCCTTGCAATTCTCGATCGATCCGAATCAAGGTTAGTGTTTGTCATTTAATTTGTTCCTTTTTCATTCTTCAAGCCCAATTTGATTCTTCCCGATTCTTTCGACACTCTCAGGTGAAGTAATGTATACGCATAAATTTGATTTCTTCTGTTCGAGTTCGACTAATTACTTAATTCTTTGTTTATTAAACTCTGTTTGATTTTAGGAAAGTTTACTTCGAGCCGAGCTTATTTCGAGCTTTGGAAGTTTTCGAGCTCACGAGCCGAGCTAAATTGAGCTTTCGAGCTTTAAAGGTTCGATTTGAAAAAAAAATCGAGTTCACGAGCCGAGCTCGAGTCGAACAAATTATTTCGAGCTCGAGCTCAAATTTCGCAACTCGATTGAGCTCGAGCTCGAGTACAAAAATGATAAACGAGCCAAGCTTTCGCATAGCTCTACTGCCTGCTTATGTGCCTACCTTCACATATCGGTCCTTCTATTCAACAATAATAGATGGCCCCTAATTGAAAACAAAAAACACTTCTCTCTCCTGCCATGTGGATTTAATTTTCTCTCTCCTTAAAAGAAAAGCTAAAACAAATTAAAATATCTTACATATTAATTAAAGTAAAGAAAAAATAACACATGGATCTATATGTAATTAGCTTCCACAAATATAGGGAGCTATTTGTAATTGATTTTTAGGTAATTTTTGGTAATAAAAGTCCAAAAATACATGCACTAAAAATAATTTCCTCATAAACTTCTATGTAATTGATCGAATCAATTATGTCCTCTAAATCGTCAATGGGAATTGAGGAAATTTTATCCCCAAATTCTACCGGACTTACTAAATAGCCATGTTTGTGGCTTGGATGATAGTGAAGTACTAGTAGTAATTAGGTATTTTAATTTCAGCTTTAATGTATTTTTGTAGTGATCACAATTATCTCTTTTGTGGAGTGTATCAGAAGAATGTTAGAATATTTGTTAGTATTTTGATCACTCATCACATGTTCTTATCTTAGCCGTAAAGGTGATTAAGTACTCGTTCACTTGAACATTGTAAAAGAGGAAATCACCGAGTATGATTAGTCCGGTAAATCTTGTAATAGGATTATAGGTCTCGAGTGTAATTTTATTTCAAGAAGACCATGAAGATCAATCCTAGCAATGGAGCTTTTCTGAAGATTAGAAGACTAAAGATTGCACAAGGTTTATGAAGACACAAAGGTTTAGTCTAACTCAGAAAGACTATGTCCTTAATCTTTTCTTAAGTATATTAACTTATTTTCGAAATATGATTCTGAACATATGACATCATGAGTATGGAGCATGCAAGCCATCAAAAAGGCTCATGTATCCGTTGAGACTAAAGGACAATACTATGCATTAAATGCATCGCGTAAATGTCAAAAAGCAAGTCCTCTCTGAAACAAGAGATAGTGACTTCTGAGTACATAGTTCAAGATATAAACGGATATAATTTGATAGAGAGCACAACGGATACAATTCAAACGCCTCTCAAATTTATCTATATATATATCACACACTTAGATGCTTGAAGTACATACCTTAGAACGCTCTATCTTGCAAACTTACCATCAAGCAAAGTATTCTCTCAAGCACTCTACTATCCTTTCTGAAAGCTTTCTGTTGCTTGATGAATAACTAGTAGTTCTAAGTTGTCCTGAACCTTAACAAGAGATTGTTATTCGTGAAAGAGTTGAACTATCGACACCCTTTCGAAGCTCATTCTCCGTAATCTGACATCAATTACTGGGTCAAGAAAGAGCATCGCCATCCACCAACATGTATTAAGTCTCTGTTCGCTTGCCTTCTCAGAAACATAACCGAAAAGTTATACGAGAAGCCTTCGACAAAACCTTATAACCAACACCATCAAGGCGTGAGTAGAGGAAGTACTGATTTGGAAAATCGTGGAATAACTCCAAGGTTATCTCGAGTAGAGGAAGTACTTAGCTCAGGAGTCAGAATAACTCAGGGGAACATTTGGTTGTGAACCATTTGTTTAGGAATCTTAGAATAGGATTATTGTAAGGTGAACTCAATTATATGTTCTAGTGAATTCTAGGTCTCGTAAAGACCAAGTGGATTAGTCGGAGGATTACGCCACCTCCAGATACCATTATACTTCGTGTTATTTACCTTTCAGATTTACATTTCAAAGCAAGCACACACATACTTATTGTTTCGCACTTACCTATCTTAAAGTCTTCCAGGCCTCGAATTTAAGTATCGAAACCCTGTGTTTCGAGAAACTGTTTATCGACAAAAGTTTTAAAAGACTATTCACCCCCTCTTCTTTACTTTGCGTTATCTCGACCAACAAGTGGTATCAGGTGGAGGTTCACAAGCTTTCAAGATCGAACCTAGATCCCCAGATAGGTGAAGAAACTTTGTCCCTCTCTGAGGACTATATAATTTGTGTGTTAAGTGTGCAGGTAAGTCTCTGAGTGATGCGCCCATTCTGAAACCAAAAAAACTACGAGAAATGGAAGAACAACATGATGCTCCATCTGGAGGCCATTAGTGAAGAGATGATCTATGTCATCAATGAAGGGCCTATCAAAATCAGACAACTCAAACAAGTTACTGAGGTGTCTGATGGAAGAAAAGCCTCAGACAAGGAAGATGGAAGCGAGGATATGGCTGCTAGTGATAGTGGTCATGTCATGGAAGCATTATGTATGAAGACAAGCTAAGAGAGCTCGACATCCAAGATGCCAAGAGACATAGATTGATGGTCAAGCTCGTAATATAATCATCGATTGATACCGAGCACATACATTGTAAATCGGGTGCTAAACGCGAAAGTCGCTCGCAATTGATTGAAGAAATCGTTTGAATCGAGAAAACCAAAGAAAACAAGTTCAAGTTCTTAAATCAAGTTCCAAAACTTCAAACAAGGTCCCACCAAACTCGGAAGAACTTGATTTCAGATTTACTACTCTTATGAGTGATATGGCTGCACTTGGTGAAAGCAATAGATACTCCCAATGTAAAAGATTAAGACTATTGTCAAGACTCAATCACAACCGGGAACACACTAAGTTTTTTATTTCAATCAAGGATGCCAAATATTACTCCAGAGAGCTCTTTTCTCATCTTGCCATCAGAGACTATGAAACAACTGTAGAGAACAAACAATTAAAAATTGCAAAGTGTTGCTCTAGTTTCTCAAGGTTCTTCCGAAAAGAAGGATACCAAAGATGCATCTCAAGAAAATGCTCTGCAAGAAGACACATGAAGAAATTTGTGAGTCAAGAGATCGAGAGAAGAAAAGCTAAAGAAAAGTCAAAAGCATCTCGCCCAAACTATCATCAAGACAAGAACATACAAATGAACAACTCTTTGAACACCCCATTCGTAAAGGTGTTAGTAATCAAGTCATAAATAGGAAATGACATCTGCTTCTATTGTCAAAAGCCCGGTCACTTAAGAGAGATTGTCCCGCTTAAACAAGCACAAGACAGTGACAAGAAGGATGTAAGAAATTTCAAAAGAAATCAAAGGGCCTTTACCGATCAAGAAAGGAAGAAGATTCAAATTCAACTTGATGCTCTAGACATTGAGATGATTCAAGATGGAGATTCGATGACTCAAACCTACCATCACCGTAATTGTGTGGAATCACCCACGATGTAATCGACTGGTCTTAAGAAGAATGAAATGTGGAGTTGCCGAGATTGTCGGTCCGCACATCTCCAACATTGAAATGTGTCTTATGGTCGATGAGGTAACTAACAATTCACAATTTCGCACTATGAAAGTGATGATGGAATTGAGGATCTGGAGTTGGTCAAAAGTGAATTGGATCGTTATGAGAAAGAATTTCTAGAAGCACAATCCAAAACCAGAATTCTAGAGGAAAGCAAATAAATTCTTGAAAAAGAGGTTTCTGAGCTAACCAAGGTATCTCGAGAACAAGAACTGAATAGCCTTTCGAAAAGCTCGATATCTGAGAATGAAAATTCTCACAAACTAGCCTTGGATGAACTTAATAAGAAAATGATGAAGCTGCTTTCTGAGAATGAAGAACTCAGAAAGAAAGAGCTATCCTTCCAATCTTATGCAAAAGCTATGGACACTCTCACTAAGGTTCAATCCTATCTGAGAGATCCCTCTGAGAAAGGTGGAATTGGACTTGATGAACAATCGAGTAATTCATCTCCTCTGAAGAAGAGTGATGAAAGGTTGACCTTTGTAAAAAATCAACAGAATGGTTCTTCAACCACCTATAGCATTGGTCAGAAAGCTAGGGTAGTTGACAAAGGAAAAGGAGTATCAACTCAGCCTTTGAAAGAACAACAAGTTCACAAGAAACATGTGGATAAGGTTCTGAAAAGAAACACAACCCTCAGACATGCAACCATCCACATTTCTATATTACTAGAAAAGAAAGAATTGCTGGAATAGGCAAATTCTCAACTGTACCATTTTATGAAAATAAAGATGGTGCAGGAACTAGTAAGGCTTCTGAAGAGCGCATTCAAAAAGCCAAAGGTGTTCAAATGGATCGCTATCGCTATTGGAAAAGTTCTTCTACAACAATATAAGGAAGGACAAGAACAATGGCGAAGGTCGATATTGCACGTAACAGATGTATGGAAGAAATCTCAAGCCACCGAAAATCAATGCCGAGCTAGAAGGAACTGCCGTAAAGGCTAAGTTTGTCAAAAGCAACCCCGTAAACCTGTGGTCCGAAAGCACCAAAAGGAACACCTAGAAACACCCAAGAAGGAAGATTGAGATCAAAATTATCGATTTTATCAGATCTCCTTCGATCAAGTTAGACAAAACAAACTCCCAAGAAATTCACTACAATGTGGATTCCTACCGAAGAATGTTTAGTCTAAATGGTTCTCTCTCCAAGCAAGAACCTAACTCCTGCTTCCTTTGTGCGTAACGCCTCGACTAAGGCTCAATGGCTATTTGATAGTGGATGCGAAAGCACATGACAGAGACAAAGCAACGTCAACTACAAAGTCCTCTTTGGGATTCGGCAACGCTGTTAGGATCATTAACAATCACCGACATGACATGTTAAGGGTTTGAAATATAATCTATTTAGCATGAGCCGCTTATGCATAAGGGATTTATCAGAAATTCAAAGCAAAGTATTGCAAACTTATCGACAATGAGTCAAAGCGCATACTTTGCTCGGGCGAAAGGAAGTCTTTATGTTGCCGATTGGCATCTCGCCACAATCAAGAATGTCTCATGGTGAGTCAATCAGTCACGTAAGAGCACCGTTATGGCACAAAAGAATGAGTCACTTGAATTTTAAAACTCAACAAACTTGCCAAGAAAGAGTTAGTGGGCCTTCCGAAAACATCTTTCGTAAAGGATGGTATCTGCTCGCCGATGGGGAAACAATCCAAAATCTCTTTCAAGTCCAAAACTAGACACTCTAGTGTTAGACCAACGCAACTATTACACATGGATCTTTTGAATCATCTGAATTAGTTATGCAGAAAGAAGTATGGTCTTGTTGTAGATGACTTCTCAAGATTCACTGGGTTGTCTTTTCAAGCACAACCGATGCAAGGATGGAGATACCAAACTTGTCAATAAGCTTGAAGTCATGAAAATGACAAGGTATCAGAATCGTAATGCACTCATGGTACCGAGTTTGTCAACCAAGACATAAAGGAATTTTGTACCAAAGAAAGGTATACAACACCAACTTTCCTCTCAGAAGAACACCACAACAAAATGGTGTTGCAAAAGGAAAATAGAACACTTAAAGAAGCAAAGAAGGACAATGCTAATGACCGAGATAAGTGAAGTTTATCGGGTTGAAGTCAGAAACACAACATGCTACACTCGTAATGTATGTTTGATAAACAAACACCATGACAAGACCCCATATGAACTCTTTGGTAGACTCTAATATCAAACATCTAAAAGTATTCGTTGTAGATGTTTTGTTCTTAACAATGGAAATGAGTATCTAAGAACATTTCAACCAAAGGCGTATGAAGGAGTGTTTCTTGGTTATTCTATAAATAGCAAAGCATATGAGTTTACAACAAGAGAACAAAGAAGATTGAAGAAGAATCGCCATGTCAGATTCTATGAAGGAAGCAAGAAAACACCCTTGGCCGATGAATTCTCAAAAAGTTCAAGGAACTAATGATAAAGGATTCAAGAGGAACCTCGTAAAGGAAAACATCATTATGGAAATGGAGGATGACTCGACGAAGAAAAGCATGAAATGCCTAGTAACAACCAGATGATTCTACATGATGAAGAATTTCCTATGAGAATTCCGTAAATGGAAATCAAGATGTTCATCGAGAGCTAACTCGAAATGACCTCCGACATGCATGTCCCGTAAATCTCTCACATCGAAAAGTGTCGACATTCACCGCCTTCCGAGGTGCAAATGTCACGATAATCAAGAAGTAATAAGTCATAATCATAGTGATTCACATTCGATCATCACATAGATGTGACCCATCAAGGATCATCTCGCAAAAGATGTGATCGACCAATCAATCAAGGTGTTAGGACTAGAGAGCAATATAAAATGCTAATTCTCTTCGATGTTTTATCTCAAACATTGAACCAAAACTATAGAAGAAGCATTAAGAGACCAAGATCGGATCTCGCAATGCAAGAAGAGTCGATCAATTTGAAAGAAACAAAGTCCGAAACTAATTCTATTTGTAGAAGGAATATCTGATTGGATCTAAGGGGTTTTAGAAACAAGATGAATGAATCCGTGAAATAACCGTAAACAAAGCAAGATTGGTTGCCAAGGATTCACCTGCATCAAGGTTTAGATTTTGATGAGTCATATGCACCAGCTTGCCGATTGATGCAATAAGACTTTTCCGCCTTTCAATTTCATAAAGATTTTAAAGTTTATCGATGGATGTCAAAAGTGCATTCTGAATGGTGAACTTGCCGAGAAGTCTATGTTGAGCAACCACCTGGCTTTGAAGTTTCCTCAGAAAGTAGAATGGTCTATAAGCTACAGAAAGCTCTTTACGGACTGAAACAGGCTCCAAGAGCATGGTATGACACTTTGGCCAAATACCTTATGGAAAGCGGTTTCAAGAAAGGTGAAGTTGATAAAACTTTGTTCACTTTAAATCATTATGGAAAACTACTCTTAGTTCAAGTATATGTTGATGACATTATATTTGGATCTAAGGACAAGCAACTTTGTGACTTTGCAAATCTCATGAAAAGTAAATTTGAGATGAGCATGATGGAGAATTGAACTATTTCAGGATTGCAAGTCAAGCAACTCATTGATGGAATATTCATTAGCATAAAGTATGCAAAAGACATGCTCACAAAGTTCAATCTTAAGCCTTCGAAAAGAATGCTAAGATACCTATGAGCATAGGAACCAAGATGACCTATATCTAATCGATAAGAGTGTTGATGAACACAAGTATAGGAAATTGATAGTTCACTACTTTACCCATCGCAAGGCACTGATATTCAATATGCGCTAGAGTGTGCTAGATTTCAAACAAATCCAATGCAATCACACTACAACACCGCTATGAAAGTATTAAAGCATGTGAAAGGTACAAGAGATGTAGGGTTGTGGTATCCTAAAGAAAGTGGATCGAGTTCACCGGTTACTCAGATGTCGATTATGCCGGATCAATGCTTGATAGGAAAAGTACCTCGTGAACTCAGGCTTCGGGAACTAGACTTATCTCATGGTTTAGCAAGAAACAAAACTCAATTGCAACTTCTACCACAGAGGTGAATATATTGTCACCGGTTGTTGTGCAACACAAATTTCGTGGATTCAACAACAACTCGTAGACTATGGACTCAATGAAGAGAAAACTCCCATTTTCTCGTGATAACACAAGTGCTATTGCAATCACACGTAACCCCAAGTTCCATGCCGTAACAAAGCACATTGATGTCGACACCACTTCATCGAGACCATGTTGAGAAAGGCAATATAGAGATACTCAAGATTGGGCGTAAGACCAACTTGCAGATATCTTCACTAAGCCCTTACAAGAAAGCCGGTTCTTGACTTTGAGACACAATCTTGGATTAATGGAGTTGCCTAAGGACTGAAAAATTGTCCTGAATCTCTAAAGTCTGAATAAGCAGTAGGTCTCTGAGAACAGGTTCTCAGAAAGCCAAGTTGATAAGAAGTGATGCAAAGGTTTCTGAGTAGCAACACTCAGAAAGGCAAAACATTTCTAGAACGGGTATCCAGAAAGGCAAAGGTGGGTATACACTTAATAAGTAAATAAGACTAGAACTTACTTACTGAGAGTGGGTCAAATACAATCAAACAACTGAAGCTTCTGACACTTGAATTCAGAAAGCTATTTAGTCATAAAGAGAAATGGACACACAAAGCCCAAAAGGTATAAGTTCTGCAAGTCAAATATGTGCAATGTCTTGTATTTTTACCATTTTGATGATAAACAATATATAGATAAGGACTTGACACTCAGAATGATAAGATCAAACGATTAAGTACTCCTACTCTTTACTAAAGTGAGACAATGAATGTAGCATAATCCATCAAGGCGGCACATTACCATTTGTTGATTGATATCATTACAAGATATTCAATATAAGCCCTTGATGAATAAACATTTGATCTCAACGATTGAGATTAAAACAAAGCAAGTAATGTCTGTTCATAAATGCAGACATGGCCCACTACGCATTTAATGAAGTACAAATGACGTACCACGCCTATGCAGATGCAAAGACACGCATTCATATTCAACAGTATGTCAGATCTATGTACATTTTGTCCGCTATATATAGGATTAGTGCAAAAGACAAACACTTTTACCAATTCAAATTCAAACTCAGATCAAAACAAAGAAAATCTCTCAAGATTTCTGCAAAACCCCTCTGCAAAACTCAACTTCTTTTGCTTAGTCTTCTGAAAAGATAGACTAATCTCGATTAATTGTCCAGAATTCATCTGAAAAACACTCACTCAAAACTCTATATAAGAGATGGCACCCAAGAAGATGACCACCAAGAATCCTAAGGTCAGATTATCCGCTCCCGCCAAAAAGCAAGGAGGAAAGGAACTTAAGGTGTCAATAAATGCCTTCGGGAAAGTTTACCCCATCGATCGAACCCTAACCACAAAATGAATTGGGGAGCTTTTCTAGTAAAGAGGTATGTACCAAAGAGCTATACCTTCAAGACCGTAAAGGAAACCGATATTGGGATGTCAAAATTCCCATATCTACAAGTTTATCCGCCGCACCCAAAGGACTATCCACATCGGATGTACCGGAGTTCTATAACAACTCCAAAATCTTCACAAAAGTTGTGAATGATGAAGAAGAAAATACATGCGCATCAAGTCCAAGGACAAGAAATTGTTCTAGACTACAAGACTTTCTCGCAAGATTTTCCGATTGAAAAATCGAGGAACATTTGAAGACATCAACATCAAGGACGCCCATGATTCAAGGCCAAAGAGCTATTTGAAGCAATCCTTAGAAAATGCAAAGGTTGCTCAGAGACTTTGTTCAAGGCCATCGAATTCAGTCATCTCCGTAAACACCGAGTACTTTAGCTCTTATTCGTCCATTGCTTGATGGCAACAAAGGTGGAGTAGACCAGATAAGCATGGAGAGATGGATGATGATGCATCTTCAACAAGAAGTGAAGGAAGGTGAAATCCACTTCAATTGGGGAAGTACGCCTTCAACAAATTCCTCGACATATTGAGGAATTTGAGCCCAAAATCATCAATGGCATTCGAGCCAAAGGCCAATATGCACTTTGGTCTCGTAACTGCTACATTCTGGAAACAATGGGAATCACTCTTAGAGAGAGGCAGGAAATCCCAGTCACCAACTCCCTTTTCAGACACGCTTTTGAAGAAAAGGAGAAACTTGCTACTGAGAACGCACTCAGAAAGGCAGAAGAAGAAGAAACTGCACAGGAAGGTGAGGAGGTCTCTGAGCAAGCTCAAGCTAAACCTCCAGTTGCCAAGAGAAAGAGGACTCAAAGCAAAAGAGCCTCCAAGTCCCTAAGCATACAAGAGGCACAACCTTCTGGAGACACGGTCTCAAGATGTTAGACGCCGTAAAAGCAACTCTGAATGCCCCAAGAATCCTCGAACCGTAATGCGTAACTCTCCGTAGATGATAGAAATATCATAGATGGGTCTGCACCAACACAGAATAGTGATTCTGAGGATGACGAAGTACTTGCAAAAGTACTTAAAAGATTCAAGTATGAGACCCATGGAGGAGCATCAAGCTCAGCTCTTCAGAAAGACAAGAGCCCCTCTGCCCAGCAGGAAGAAGAAGGTCTAGTGAGGAAGATAGAATGATGGAAGATGTTGCCATTGCTTCCACATTCACAATGCCAGCACTTAATATTGTCAAGAAAACTCGTTTCAACAGTTCCTCAACCTTCGTGAGAGAGCTCAACTCGTAGAAGGGATCAAACCGAGATGGAGACTCGTAATGATACTACAGAGGATAACAATAATGAGCATGAGAGACTGGAATCACCACAAGTCCAAGAGATCAATGATCACCGACTCTATTCAGGTAACCAAGATAGTTTGTATATAACATGTCAACATAAATGAATGTTAACTTGTTACTCATAAGCTGTATTTGTTACAGGCCAACTTGGAGACACACTTTCAGGGGGAAGAAAACCTGTCCACCCCCTTGAATCAAGAAGAGGTTCCTCCAACCTCAGAACATCAAGAAGAGCCCGTCAGATGTAGTAAAGTTATCTCCTAACAAGAAATAACTAAAATGCTCTTATCTTATGTTCTAATATTTTAATGTCTCTTTAGGCTCCAATCGAGGAAGTAGTGGTGGGAACCAACACCCCAAAACCTAGAGATTCCAGAGGTCAAAAAGCTTTCGAGGAAGTATTTATCGAGCCTTCACGAGAAGGTAAGTAATCGAATAGTCTTCAAGAATGCTCAGAAAACCACTACTAAATCTTTTATGTTTGTTCTTACAGTGCTCGCCAAGAACAATCGATGGAGAAACAGTTGTGTTATCTCCTCCAAAGGAAACTAAAATTGCTGAACAAGCAGTATCTGCAGAAAAGGTTCCAGAAACCCCCAAGGTTTTTGAGAAAGATGCCGCTGAACACGTGGAAGTAAGTGAAGTCTCAGAAAGCATTTTTCCACTTATCTTTTCTGTTAACAGTTTCTAAACATATTTGATTTTAATTCTCAGGTTCTAGCAGAAAGAAAGGTTGATGAGGATCAGACTTCTCCTCACAACAAGGTATCTGAGGCCTCTGCATCAAGCAAGCGTATACAGTGATAATGAGCCTAGTGTTTCTACGTGTATGCTCGTAAAGCCTTCTTTCGCTTACAGATACTAACTCAAGTAGTTTGAGCAAAACTAACTTGAACACTTTCTTTCAGGCTCAAAGTCTAGTGCCAGTTGATTTACTCAAGACCTTCCAAAAGCACACCTTAAAGAAACATCTCAAGTGCTTCAGACACGGTAAACTCGTAAAGGACCTTCCGAATTAGCCGTAGTAATCGACGCCCCGCAGAAGAGAGCAATCGCTTCAACTGAAGATTATATCCATGCATTGTTCCCAACAGAGTCCTACACATTTGCCACTCTGATGCATGAAGACTTCATTCATGAAGTAGCACAAAGAATTTTGGCAGATTTCAAGTCTGGGATGCTCAAACCCAAGAGCAGATGGTTACCCATCCTGCCTTGCCCAACAAGCTCACAACCTACCCAACTGAACAAGAAGAAGTTAATGGGAGGATGATTACATTCCCAAATGTGATCAACCTGGTTTCAGAAGATGACGAGGAGATGGACGAAAATGATTATCAAGAACCTCCTTCTGAGCATCCAAACCAAGAAGCAAAGAAAAAGGATGATGATGATGATCAAAATGATGATGCCCAACCTGGACAAGGCGGGATTCAGAAAGCTAGCAAAGGAAGTGGAGAAAAGGATACTCCCTCAAATGCTCAGAAAACTCCATCATCATCACCTCCCAAGTCTCATCAAGATACCCACCAGGCTGAACCCAATGATGCCTTAGAAGAAATTTCAGCCGCTGAGTTTAGAATTGAACAACTCAGAAAGGTATTGGAAGAAGAGAGGAGAATCAACATTGAGACTCAAGCTCTTGTTGATGAAAAGGAAGCCAAAATCAAGAAGCTTGAAGAAGCTAATGCCAAAGAATCGCACTAGATGAGCAAAGAAATTTGAAAAATGCCATTGTTGTCACAGCTGCTGAGATAGATGCCATGGATGACAATGATGATGAAGAGCATGATGCTGAGACTGCATCAGAAAGACCTTCTACATCTTCTCAGAAGGCCATCACACTTGATGGAAAGGAGAAGAAGATTGTCAATCTGCAAACAATCTAAGAAAAGGATTATGATAGTGATGCTGAAACCCACAACTTGATTATCAAGGTAAGATGAGAGACTTGTCACTCAAAGACAAAAGAGCCCTACTTGCTCCTCATATATTCTCTACACCAAGTAGTTCAAGAAGTGAAGAGCACTGCAAGAAACAAAGGTCTTTTAGAGCTCGAAGACACTAGTTGCCCAAGACATGTATGCTATAATCCGTCCCAAGAGATGAAGCCATCGTCACGCTTACTCAACAGAGCAACCAAAGATAGCTCTCTCGTAAAGACCTAGGGTTGGTCAGGATGAGGATTGTAACAATGCTAATGCAGATTGAATGAAGCTACCATGTTGTCCCGCAAGCCAACGCCATCCTAAGGCCGCTTGAAGAGCTCAATGTAAAGGAGCAGAACCGTTAGATGTAACAACGAGCTAGAGAAGGAACTTCAAGAATTGGTCGGTGCACAAAATCTCCGTAAAAACTTTGAAACTCTCTCCAAGCTTATGCTATCACGAGTCACCATTCATGACTAAGGGGAAGAAGAGATGCCTCGTAAAGGCAGAGAAGAAAAGAAAACAATCAAATCCTCCCTCCTCAAGTCAACTTGTCATTAAGGACACCACTGGAGACACCCTTGCTGAAGAAGTTGTTCCAGATCAACCAGCCAGAAGGCTGAGAAGTATGATAACTAGGTGTTAGGAAATTTGTTAGATATTTTGTTAGAAATATCTGTTTACATTTTGATCAGCAACATGATGACTTATCTTAGTCTCAGAAAGGTGATTAGTACTCTTGGTTCACTTGAACATTGTAAAAGAGGAAACCCACTAAGTATGATAGTCTAGCTAATCTTGTATAGGATGTTAGGTCTCAAAATGTAATTTTTATTTTATGAAGAGAAGACCAAGAAGAAGACATCCAAGGTAACAAGTTCAACGACATTGAAGATTTGAAGATCGCATAAGATTATCAAACAGCTTTACAGATACTTTGCCGACATCTTGAAGACACGAATAGTTTTAAACAAACTGTCACAAGAGATATCTCGAGAAATAAAAGGTCTATCTCAAAACAAGGAAAGTGTCCACAGATATATATTCTTAGATACCTCGAGCTTTAACCATTTCAAAAAAATATATATATATATTGCAAACAAAGTTGTTTCAATAAAAGTGGTATCTCAAGATAAAGATAAGAACGCAAAGAATCGATAAATCGATCAAGGTTGTTTCGACAAAGCATAGTTCCGGCTGCACTACAGACAAAAGTATAGTACAATGCATTAAATGCACGGAGAGATGTTCAACAAAAGCAACGGTAGCTTCAAGAAGAAGACAAACTCACATAAAGATTATACACAGATATCGATAGTTTGAATTTGATTTGCTTCAACGGATACTATTCAAACGGCACTCAAATTCATCTATAAATATCAACACTTAGATGCTTTGAGAAGATACACAACTCAAGAACTTACATCGAACAAATATCTCGCTATCTCAAGCAAATTACTTATCCTCAAAGCTTCGCTATGCACCAAAGCTCTTGATCTCGAGTAATACTAAAGTTCTAAGTGTCTCGATCCTAAACAAGCATAGCTATCTCGTGAAAGAGTCAATCAAAAGATCAAGTATCCGAGATTCATTCTTTGAACATTTATCTAAGACTTGGTCAAGAAAAGAACAAGATACCATACATTGAAAAGTGTATTAAGTACTTGATTCACAGAGCTATCCGATTAATCAAAAGTTATTAAAGAAGCTCATCCGACAACTCAAACCAAAACCAACACCATCACCGGGCGTGAGTATGTGAAGTACTTAGTTTGAGAAACTAAGGAATAACTCCAAGGTTATTGAGCATGAAGTACTTAGCTTGGGAAGCTAGGGAATAGCTCAAAAGGTTTCGAAAGTAGAAGTACTTGGGTGAAAGCCGAACAACTCAGGGGAACATTTGGTCGGGAACCATTTGTTTAAGGAATCTTAGAATAGGATTTTGTAAGGTGACCTCAATTATCTATTCTAGTGAATTCTAGGTCTGAAGACCAAGTGGATTAGTCGGAGGATTACGCCACCTCCAGATACCACTATACTTGTGTTATTTACTTTTCTCAGACTTACATTTCAAAGAACACACACACACACTTTTTAACTGCTTTTGCACTTATCTATCTTAAGTCTTCCGCTCGAATTTAAGTATCGATATCTACACGTATATCTCGAGAAATAGTTTTATCGACAAAAGTTTTAAAAGACTATTCACCCCCGCCCGCCTAGTCTTTTTACTTTGCCGTTATCTCGACCAACAAGTGCACTATAGGTTCTCAGAGCGACTGATAGATCCGTCACATAGTTACCTATCCGTCAGCCTCCGGCGACGGATCGGCGACGGATAGAAAATCCGTCTCGAGCCGTGGCGATGATATCAATCCGTCCAATTCGCGACGGATTGGACGGATTGACCAATTTTTTTTTTTTAATTCGAATTTAGCGACGGATAGAATCTATCTGTCTATATTTAGCGACGATAGATCCTATCCGCTAAATATTTTATTGACTAGTGACGGAATTTGAAATTCCACCGTGAATTCCGCCACTAATTCCGCTACTATTTATTTCATATTAATCCCTATTTTTCGTAGTTCACCTATTTAATCAATATAATGTTCGATAATAAATCAATAATACGGAAAATGTTTCAATGAATAAAAAGTAATATTCGAGTCGAGAAATTATCCAAACAAGTGTAAATATGAAAAAATCCAACATACGATACATAACTAGCTATCGACGGGTGGGGGTGGGTGATGGCGAATCGGGACATGAATCGCCCATTCAGAATCAAGGCGCCGTTTCTCCTCCTTTCTTCGTCATGCGCCCATCTCGCCTTTGTTGCTCCATCTTCGAGTTAGCCGAGCAACATGTTCCTGACTCGCGATCGCATCCATTTCCAGACCTGGTCCTCGTGTAAACCGGACGTCTGGATCACTGGGATGATGATGAGGAGCACGCTACCAGGATGCAAACCGAGGCTCCGAGTCCATATATTCGCCCTTTCTTGTCCGGTTTGTCGACTCTAGGAAGATGTTGTCAACTTGTTCGCCGACAACACATCACCCCTCGCCCTTCCGCCGCCACCGAAAGCATCAACCTCACCAAATCGTAAATAGCAGATATAATGACTGCCATCGCTTTAAAAAGTAACTTGTAATAGTGTACAAATATGAACTTTAAGCAACATAAACATATCAAGAATAGACGATTTAGGCCCGCAATGTCCATACCCCGCCTTCGCCTTCTTGAAGATGGCATACTGGATGTCACCTCCCCGTACACCCGAATCAAACCAGATCTAGTCAACAATTTATCATCTACAAGTAATAGAGTAGCAGAGACTTCATACATACACGTAATGCTAGATTGCAAAAACACATATATACGCACCGATTGATAATAATCGCAATGAGATCGCCTCCAAGGTGGTGAACGCCCTTCCGCCAGACGATCGGGATGCCCGCTCGCCTGCTGGTCCAAGCAACGCCCCGACATCGTTCGCCAAGAGGCATCCCAAAGGGCCCACTCACATCAACTCGTGGAGGGATTGGGCCACCGATCCGAATGGTCTTCCACGCAGACATCATATCCTCAGATAGCTGATCCCATACCTCGTAAACGCCAGATCTGTGGATCAACTCGCTGGAATGAAGTACCTTCTTCTACATTCCCAATTTCATACAACATCCAAAGTCAATACATGTCCTAACAACATAATGTATATGGTGACTAACATATCAACCAAATAAAGTGGCTAACATACCACTCACATAAAGTGGCTAACATACCACTCACATACAAGGCAACATACCACCACATTGTCCTAAAATTTACTAACACAATGGTGACTAACATATCACCCAAATAAAGTGGCTAACATACCACTCACATATAGTGGCTAACATACCACTCATACATAAAGGCATAACATACCACCACATTGTCCTAAAATTTACTAACACAATGGTGACTAACATATCACCCAAATAAAGTGGCTAACATACTCTCACATACAAAGGCTAACATACCACCACATTGTCCTAAAATTTACTAACACAATGGTGACTAACATATCACCCAAATAAAGTGGCTAACATACCACTCATATTAAAACGATTAATTATAATTACAAACAAATGAATGTCATATTTTAAACTTACCCTCAGCTCATCGAAGTACTCGGCCCTCATGCGCTCCGAGATGTGGCTCCAACACTCACCACCCCGCCTCTCAAGGGTTTTCTCCTAAGATGTCACCTAGTTTGTTGTGCACCTCCCGAGGCCATAAGTTTGTCAATGTATAAGATACAAGAAACGAATATGCATTACTTTAGTACAACAATTTATACTTGTCAACTATCATTATCGCTATGTTTTACATATTTAAGAAGAATGTATAATACTTACTGGCAGACCAATAGGGAAAATCACAGCAAGCCGCCCCACGGACGTTGGGATTGTTCGATCGAACACGAGGTAGGGACAATCGCCGTGGTCGCCCTCCAAAGATGTGTTCGGCTGACCGGTAGAGCCACGCTGCTTCTCCGCCTGGGGTCTCAGAATCCGAGACCCGTCATTCCGATCTTGAGCCTCTCCTCGACGACGGTCCCCACCCACCACTATCATGCGCGGCCATGGGGGGACGATAGGTGACGGCCTCGTCATGCATCTCAAAAAATGTAATAAATACAATAAAATGTGTTAGTACGAGTTATAATACATAATGTATTATAATAACACATATAATTACTCATAATACATAATATACCATTATAGCCGCCTCTAAGACTACATATCGTCCTCGTGCGCATCAAACAACTCATCATCCGCTTCTATGGGATCTTCCGCTTGTTTATCGACATCCTCTTGTTGGTACGAAAGTTGGTAATCGAGTCGCCTTTCTCAATGTACTCCACTTTCGAGCGAAAATAATAGGTACCGCAGCCTAACCATTCCCCTTATCGCTTTCGCTTGATATTCAAGAAACACCACTTGTCGTGCTTGAGTCGCCGTAATAAATGGTTCATACTTGGTTCGCACTCTTCTTTCGTTCACATCAACCATTTCATACCGCTTGCTCTTCCTCGCACTTCCCGGATTAGGATCATACCACTCAACGCCAAACAAGAAGGTTCGCTTAAATGGCAATCCGTAATATTCAATCCTCACAATTCGCTTTTAGCTTGCCGTGGAAATCAAACAAAGTAGCGCTCCATACTTTTTCGCAGACCATTAACACACACCCCGGAGTTGTTTGTCGCCATGGCCGTGTTACATTCAAATGTGGAACCTAAGGCCATCACTATATAACCCGGAATGTAGACCTTTTGAATGGACCTCATGAGAGCCTTTAAGTATATGCATGACGTTGTTAATAGGATTCCTACATACTCTAACTAACTGGAAATTGTAGGAATTTTTGAGTCAAGTAGTTCCTCTAGTGTATCCTCCATTATCCGAGGATTTTCTTCCAAACAATGCTTTTTGAAAAACTGCAAACATTGATTCGATGATAAGTCTATAATTGAAGTAGAGACTTATGAAGCTATATTAAAATTTAAATAAATGGTTGTCGACCTCGCAAATAGTACCATATATCGTCAACCTCAAAGACAATTCGTGAGGACATAATATCGAGCCGCTTTCAACTCTTTATCCGTAAGATATTCTTTCTTAGTCGCACCAAGAGGTCTCCCGATACCTCAAGACAGATAGGGAAAACTCATCATCCGCTTGAACTACTTAATGTGTCGCATTTCGAGCCTACTTTGCCGCCTTCGTAGGGACGGTTCATCAAAGTAATAAGAGCGTAAGGTTGCGCTTCTCTCGAATGTAGGCATTGGCAATCGAACCTTCAGGTTTACCTTTGTTGTCGACATACTTCTTCAATTTCCCTAAGTACCTCTCGAATGGATACATCCATCGACATCGAACCGACCAAAGAAGTCTCGCTTCATGAGGAAGGTGAACCGACAAGTGCTCCATAGAATCAAACCAAATCGGTGGAAAGATACGCCGAGTCAGATAGAATCAATGATATGTTCCTTTCAAGATTTTCCAACACTTTATCATGAACCACCCTTGTGCCTAAATTTTTGAAAAATAAGCTCAACTCTGATAGTAGTCCATACGTGTTTCGCGTAAGCTCTCGAAATGCTACCGGATAAGCCTCTCCATGAACACATGACACCGTGGCTCTTCATCCCATAAACCTTTGTCTTCTTCAAATCCACACCTCTCTAAATTTGAGGCGAATTATCCGGGAAACTCAATGCCCTCACCCAATCAAACAAAATTGACCTAGAAGCGTTGTCAATTGTGTAGCACGCCGCCACTTACCATTCTCATCCTTCTTGTCAACTCAGGCCTTTTACACACCACGCCGACAACTCGGATCTAGACTTCGCATGGTCCTTTGTTTTCCCTCACCGCTGCAAAGTGTATTGAATAAGTTCTCAACACGCTCTTCTCAATGTGCATGAAATCTAAGTTGTGACGGATAAGAAGACCGCCCAAGAAGGCAAGTCCCGTAAAATGCTTCTCTTCCTCCAACCACATTTTTACCAATTTTCTCGTTATGCTTCATCCACCCAAGCTCACCACCTTCATAAGACCCAATCTATCAATCTCCGCAAGAATTTGTGCACCAAGAAGTCTTGTCGGGCTTTTTGTCGACTTTATTTTTCAAGAATTGATCCTTGTTCTTCCCGAACGGATGGTCACTTTCTAGCAACCTACGATGATCAAACCAACAAAATTTTCCACTACCCTTCGCCTAAATGCATCTCAGATCCTCCAAGCAATGTGGATATGCATATTTCCCATTTTCCTTCCAGATAGCATGGAGTACGCAGGAAGTCACCACGGTCCAAAGAAGAGCCGCCTCAAGGTGAAGTTCTTTTGTCGACACATCATATGCAGGATACCATCCGCCCACAACTCGATCAGCTCCTTGATTAGGGGTTGCAAGAAAACATCCAACGCCACCAGGATCTTTCGCCTGTGCACCAATGCAATGTAAACATGAATGGCTCCTTCATGCACTCACCGGGGCGATTGTACGGTGTGAGCATAATCGCCAACAAGAGTATTTACGCTCACTACCGAACAAGTTAAAACCATCCGCATAAAGTCCCAAACGACATTTCTAGATTCGGCAAACTCGGATATGTCTTGTCAAACGATTTATGCGTGAGTCCGCCGGATGGTCCATTCTACCACCTTCAAAGATTATCCGAGATTACTTCGCCTCGTACACCGCATTTTATCCGCAAGCACTTGAAGCATACATGATACTCGTGCATGAATCCATAACGCCGCAAGTGCTCAATACCGCAGAGGGCGCTATAAATTGCTTGTTTCCGCAGTTTCAATGTGCAAGGACACTTTATCAACCCCCAATTGCACAAAACCGGATGTCCCATGGCAAACGAGATGAAACCTTTAACCCTTCTACTAAACTCCTAGAAACTCACTATTTACCGCACGCATATCGTACATCCATGAACGGTTGGAATTCATTGTTTACTTTATTTTTAACCGAGACGCTCCAATTGATTAGATCAGATTTAATTTATTAGATCGATTCCAATTCGGATAAGAAGATTGTAGAGGTTAATTGTTAATTATTATATGTTCCTTATAAATTAATTATTAATTAAGTGTTCATGTGTTACAAAATCGACATATATAATAACCATTTCAACCTCTTAGTACATATATTATATACTTAACATACATATCAAATTAACTAATTACTCTATACATATCGAATTACTACATATATTCATATCAAATTACATACTTAACATACAAATTTATCAAATCAAAACTACATACTTCTATACTTAACAAACATATCAAATTAACTAAACTAACTATATATACTTAACACAAATCAAACTAACTACATACATTCATACATACCAAACTTAACATACTACATACATTCATATCATTAATTAAACTAACTATCAAATTGAACAAATTACATATAATTGATCAAATTAACTAAACTAACTACTACATACTTATCATATATACATATAATTGCTCAAATTAATCAAAATAAACAAAACCCCAAATTTTAAAAAAACTAGGGTTTTAGCCAAAATACCTTGGTTAATCGGTAGAAATCAAATTGATCAAGAAACAAACTCCTTGTCCCACTAGCTTCGATTAGGCACCAAGATTGGCCTAATAACTAACAATTCACCGGAAACGAGAAGAAGAGAATGAGGAAGAAGAAGGAGAAGGAAGAAAATGAGGGTGTCAGCCGCCTGCCGAGCCAAATATGAAACTCGGCCGACGGACACGCCGATCCGTCACAAAGTGGCGACGGATAGGTATCTGTTTATAAGGCTTACGGATAATCTATCCGCCTAATTTTCAAAAAAAAAAAAAAAAATTTTTTTTTTAACAAAAGTCAAACTTGGGCGACGGATAATTATTATCCGTCGCCTAATTAGCGACGGATAATTATTATCCGTCGCTAATAATTATCCGTCGCTAATTAGGCGATTTGATAATACTATCTGTCGTTAATCGGGGCGATTGACAGATTCCGCCGCCCAATTAGCGATCCGCCGCTTTGTCCAGCTTTTTCTTGTAGTGGTGGTATCGAGGTGAGGTTCACAAGCCTTCAGATCGAACCTAGATCCCCAGATAGGTGAAGCAACTTTGTCCATTTTCGAGGACTATTTAATTTGTGTGTTAAGTGTGCAGGAATGTCTCTCAATGATGCACCCGTTCTCAAACCAGAACTATGAGAAATGGAAAAATAACATGATGCTCCACCTTGAAGCCATAAGTTTAAATGATCGAAGTGATAAAGAATGGCCCAATAGCCATTCAACAACTTAAACAAGTCATGGAGGTTTCTAATGGTAGAGAAAGAGATCAAAGCGAAGGATCTTCACAAACCGACAGGCCAACAAGTGGGAGATCTACTAGTCAAGTTATTTACTTAACCAAAGCTCAGAGAACTCGGACATCTAAGATGCCAAGAGAAATCGTCGGATGGTCAAGCTCGTAATATCATCATCGATCGACACCGAGCACATACAAGGTAAATCGGGTGCTAAACGGCGAAGTTGCTCGCAACCGATTGAAGAAATCTGCGTGAATCGAGAAAACCAAAGAAAACAAGTTCGAAGTTCTCAAGTTGAAATTTCAAAATTTCAAACAAGGACCCACCAAACTCGAAGAACTTGATTTCAGATTTACCACCTCATGAGTGATATGGCAACACTGGGAAAGAACAGATACTCCCAATGTAAAAGATTAAGACTATTGTCAAGTCTTAACCACAACCGGAGCATACTAAATTCTTTTATTTTAACCAAGGAATGCCAAATATCACTCCAAAGGAACTCTTCTCACACCTTGCTACGTTGATTATGAGACAACACAAAGAGATCAAACAACCAAAAGTTGCGTATATTGCTCTAGTTGCTCAAGGAACTTCAAAGAAGAAAAGCAAGGAAGGGATCGAGGATGCTCTTGCCGCAAAGCAAATGAGCAAATATGTCACGAGAAATTGAGAGAAGAAAAGCCAAAGAGAAGTCAAAAGCATCTAGTTTCAAACTATCACCAAGACAAAAATATGCAAAGCTCACGAACAAGCCACCGTAAAGCATCATGTACCGAGAAAGTAGAAATCTGAAACGATATCTGCTTTCTATTGTCGTAAACCTGGTCACTAAGAAGGATTGTCCGCCTTCAACAAACTAAGGACAGGTGACAAGAAAGATAGAAGAATCTTCAGAAGAAGCCAGAAAGCTTTATTAACTGAAGAAAGAAAGAAAATCCAAACTCAACTGGATGCTCTAGACGTTGAGACAGATTCTGA
Organism: Plantago major; assembly: GCA_026545765.1. Classification (NCBI taxonomy): domain Eukaryota; kingdom Viridiplantae; phylum Streptophyta; class Magnoliopsida; order Lamiales; family Plantaginaceae; genus Plantago; species Plantago major. The sequence goes on from CM048839.1 coordinate 35,716,538, forward strand.
AGATGACAATTCAGATGACTCAACCTTACCATCACCAAAATTATGTGGAGTTACTCATGATATAATCGACTTCGGCCTCAAGAAGAATGAAATGTTGTGGTTGCTGAAATTGACGGTCCAGACATCTCCAACATAGAAATCTGTCTTATGGCTGATGAGGTAACACATACTTCTTGTTATACTTATGAAAGTGATGAAGAAGAAATAAAAGATCTAGAAAATCTCAGGAAAGAACTTGACATCTATGAAAGAGAATTTCTAATGATCCGAGCTAGAGCCGAAAATCTTGAAGAAGAAAAGAATTCTCTTGCAAAGGAAAATTCTCAATTAGTTAAGATATTTGAGAAAAAGGATGCTGAAAATGCATTTCTCAAAGCTCAGATATCTGAGACTGAAAAGTCACATAAAGAAGCAATGGCTGAATTACGAAAGAAATATGAAGATCTTCTTTCTGAGAACAAGGAACTCGAAAAGAAAGAATTATCTTTCAATCTTATGCCAAAGCTAGTGACACTTCATCAAGTACAATCTTACTTAAGAGATCCTTCGAAAAGAAAGGACTCAATGAATACACGCATGATTGTTCTATCACTCAATAAAAGTGAGGAAAGAAGAACATTTGAAGTACTCAAAGAAGATGGTTCCCATGCAATCTATAGTATCGGTCAAGATCTAAGATTGTTGACAAAGGAAAGGCAATGACTAAACCTTTGTGGAAAAACAAGTCAAAATAAAATTGTTGGGCGTCTCGAAAAGAAACACAACACCGAAAAGTGTAAACACCCACACCGCTATGTCTCTCAAAGGGTAGAATTGCAGGAGGCAAATTCTCCCATGTCACTTTTTCTCGAAAGAAATCGACCAACCAGACTAGCAAAGTCACGAGAAAAGATCTCGATAGCTTCAAGTGCTCAAACGGTATTGCTATAAAGGCATCGGGAAACAACTTGCTCATGAATACAAACAGAGCAAGAACGATGGTTAAAGGCTAGAATTGCTCAAAGCAATTATCGGCGGAAGTTGAATCAAGCCATCGAAAATCAATGCTGTGGCTAGAAGAAATCGCAAGGAAAGCTAAGTTTGTCAAAAGCAAACTCGTAAACCTTACAGTATCCGAAAGCACCAAATGGAGCACCTAGGAACACACCAAGGAAGAAAATAATTTTAATAATGATAATCATTCAATTAGAATTCCTCATGTTCCTATCAAACAAAAGAATGTTCCAAGGAAATTCATTCAAAATGGATTCCTACCGAAGATTGTTTAGTCCTCGATGGTTCCAATCAGAAATTGAGAACCTAATCTCCTGCTTCCGTCAGTGCGTAATGCTTCGACTAAAGCACAATGGCTATTTGGGATTCGTAACGCCAAATTGGGAACATTAACAATCACGACGACATATGTTAAGGATTTGAAATATAATCTATTTAGCATGAGCCGCTTTGCATGAGGTTTTATCAGAAATTCAAAGCAAAATATCGCAAACTAATTGACAATGAGTCAAAGGCATACCTTGGTTGCTCATGAAAGGCGCCTTTATGTTGCCGATCAAGCATCTCGCCACAATCAAGAATGTCTCATGGTGAGTCAACTGTCACATGTAAGAGCACCGGTTATGGCACAAAAGAATGAGTCACTTGAATTTCAAAACTCAACAAACTTGCCAAGAAAGAGTTAGTGGTTGGCCTTCCCAAAACATCTTTCGTAAAGGATGGTATCTGCTCATGCCGATGGGGAAACAATCGAGATCTCTTTCAAGTCCAAAACTAGACACTCTAGTGTTAGACCACCGCAACTACTACATATGGATCTTTTGAATCATCAGAATTAGTTATGCAGAAAGAAATATGGTCCGTTGTTGTAGATGACTTCTCAAGATTCACTGGTCAGTTTTCTCAAACACAAATCTGATGCCGTGGTGGAGATACCAAACTTGCTGAAAAAGCTTGAAGTCATGAAAATGACAAGGTATCTCGCAATCGTATGCACTATGGTACCGAGTTTGTCAACCAAGATATAAAGGAGTTTTGACCGCAAAGGTATACAACACCAACTTTCCTCAGAAGAACACCTCAACAAAATGGTGTTGCGTAAAGGAAAACAACCCTTAAAGAAGCCGTAAGGACAATGCTAATGACATCAAATAAGTGAAGTTTATCGGGTTGAAGTCAGAAACAAATACCGCTACACTCGTAATGTATGTTTGATAAACAAACAACATGACAAGACCCTTATGAAATCTTGGTGGTAGACCCCATATCAAACATCCGAGAGTATTTGGTTGTAAATGTTTTGTTCTAAACAATGGAAAAGATTATCCGAGAACTTTTCAACCAAAGGCGATGAAGGTGTATTTCGGTTATTCCAAATAGCAAAGCTTCATGTAATTTACAACAAGAGAACAAAGAAAATTGAAGATCGCCCATGTCAGATTCTATGAAGGAAGTAAGAAAACACCTCCTAATGATAAACTCGTAAAGGTTCAAAGAACTAATGTTGAGGGATTCAAGAAGAATCCTCGTAAAGGAGAAACATCATTATGGAAAGTGAGGATGACTCGACGAGAAAAGCTTGATATGCCTAGTAACAACAAGATGACTCACAAACATGATGAAGAATTTCCTATGAAACTTCCAAAAATGGAAACTGAAGATATTCATCATGAAGCTATCTCTGGAAGCAATCTCTCTGAAAGACATATTCCAAATAGCTCAAACATCGAATAAGTGATGACATTAATCGCCTTCCGAGGAGCAAAATGTCTTAGATATCGAAAAGTATCAAATCAAAATCCCAAAGGATTCACATTCAAATCATTCGATATTGATCCTACTAGCACTAAACCTATGATGAAATGGATCAAGGATCATCCCGCAAAAGATGTGATCGATCAATTAATCAAGGTGTTAGGACTAGGAGAGCAATAGTTAAAATGCTAATTCTTCTTCGGATGTTTCATCTCAAATATTGAACCTAAAATATAGAAGAAGCATTAGGAGACCAAGACCGGATCTGCAATGCAAGAAGAGTCGATCAATTTGAGAGAAACAAAGTCCGGAAACTAGTTCCATTTGTGGAAGGAATATCTGATTGGAACTAAATGGGTTTTCGTAAACAAAAATGAATCTGGTGAAATAATCAAAAACAAAGCAAGATTGGTTGCTAAGGATTTACCTGCATCAAGGCTTAGATTTTGATGAGTCATATGCACCAGCGCCGACCGATGCAATAAGACTCTTTCTAGCCTTCAAATTTCATAAAGATTTTAAAGTTTATCGATGGATGTCAAAAGTGCATTCTTGAACGTGAACTTGCGTAAGAAGTTCATGTTGAGCAACCACCGCTTTGAAGTTTCCTCGTAAAGTAGAATGGTCTATAAGCTGTAAAGCTCAGATGGATCAAACAGCTCCAAGAGCATGGTATGACACTTTGGCCAAATACCTTCTGGAAAGTGGCTTCAAGAAAGGTGAGGTTGATAAAACTTTATTTACCTTAAATCATGATGGGAAACTACTCTTAGTTCAAGTATATGTTGATGACATCATATTTGGATCTAAGGAAAAGCAACTTTGTAATGACTTTGCAAATCTCATGAAAAGTAAGTTTGAGATGAGCATGATGGGAGAAATGAATTATTTTCTAGGATTGCAAGTCAAGCAACTCAATGATGGAATATTCATTAGTCAAACAAAGTATGCAAAAGATATGCTCACAAAATTCAATCTTAAGCCTTCTGAAAAGACTGCTAAGATACCTATGAGCATTGGAACCAAAATGACCTATAATCGAATCGATAAGAGTGTCAAGAACATAAGTATAGGAAATTGATAGTTCACTACTTTACCTCACCGCAAGTACTGATATTCAATACACCGCTGGAGTGTGCTAGATTTCGCATAAACCGATGCAAACACACTACAACATTGCTATGAAAATATTAAGGTATGTAAAAGGTACAGAGATGTAGATTGTGGTATCCTAAAGAAAGAGGATTGAGTTTAGCCGGTACCAGACGATTATGCCGGATCATCGCTGATAGGAAAAGCACCTCAGAACTTGGCCGGGTACTAGACTTATCTCGTGGTTTAGCAAGAAGCAAAACTCAATTGCAACTTCTACCACGTAGGTCAATATATTGTTGCCGGTTGTTGTGCATCACAAATTCGTGGATACAACAACAACTTAAAGACTATGGACTCGATGAAGAGAAAACTCCCATTTTCTCGTGACAACACAAGTGCTATTATGATTACACGTAATCCTAAATTTCATGCCGTAACAAAGCATATTGATGTTAGACATCACTTCATCGTAGACCATGTTGAAAAGGCAATATAGAGATACTCAAGATTGGCACTAAAGACCAACTTGCGATATCTTCACTAAGCCACTACAAGAAAGTAGATTCTTAGCCTTAAGACATAGTCTTGGACTAATGGAACTACCAATGAACCGAAAAGTTCAGAACTGAACGGGCATCCAGAGAAGAGGTATCCGAATCGCATCCAGAGAAGAGAAAAGAGAAACTGAACGTATCGAGAAGTCAAAAGGCTAAAGAGCAAAGATGTACCTTTTAAGATCTCCGAGATGGGAACTCGATATCCGAATCACTCTATAAACGGGGAACACAAAGAGAATAGTACAACTATCCGCAGACAACTACTCTCTTGAAATTCGTGATTATTTCTATCTTGATGAAAACTTGGAAAATCCTAAGTATAAGATAGATTCAGATGCAAACAAAGGTTCTCGGTCATACAAAAGCGTGATTCGATACCTAATAGCCAAAATTCATTAAATGGGCACAATTACACTTGTTGATTGTGATCATTGTCAAGAAGCAATGGTGACCCTTGATGAAATTAAGCGCTTGATCTATACGGTGAAATTAATTCACAAAATAGTGGATCAGAAAAATTCGACAAAGCCCACTTTGCATTTAATGCCGAACTAGCTTTGCTCACGCCGCTTGTAAATCATGTATACGCATACACAAAATTAATTTGTATGTATTTATCTCTGAGATTCTATTATATATATAGGATTTTGGCAAAAGAAATACTTTCGCTAATCCAAAATTCGACTTGCACAAAAATAGCAAAACCTTCTCGATTCTCCAAACCTTCTACAATCTCGCAAATCAAGATTAAGTTTTTCCGCAAAGAATTACTAAATCAAATCTCTTTCAAACACCAATCCAAATTCTACACTATATAAAGAGATGGCCCCAAAGAATTCTTCCACGTAAATCTCAATCCTCCACGGTACCGAAAAGAAGCACCAGAGTTGGTTATTGTGAACAACCAACCGGTAGGAGATTTTAATCTCGACCATTGACTTCAAATCACGTAATGATTTGGGTGGTGCCATGGTCGAGGAATACCTCATCCGCAATAGAGAACCGTCGACGAAGTCGATTCTTGACATGCTTGAAAAGGCACAAATCAAGGGCTTTCTATCCGTCGCCTAGTGGAATTTCATCACCGATGTGTTGGAATTCTACAACAACTCTGTGATTATTTCGTGTTTATGAAGGCACCAATCAAATAGTGTTCACAAAACCTCACCCAAGGAAAGGAAATCCTTCCGACTTAACAACTTTCAGAAGTTGTTCGAGTTTCAAAATCTTGGAAAGGATTTTGAAATAAACACCAAGGATGATGAACTCCTTGAAGGTGTTAAAGAATCAGATGGACGTGTGTGATCTTGAAAATCGATACACCCACCGAAGTTCAAGCTTACGACATCCCAACCGTATATCCGATGGTTCACCGATGTACCGCTTGCATTCTTCACAGATGCTTTGATGGTCTACAAGGAGGTGTCGACAGATAAGCCAAGAACGATGGATCATGATGTTCTGCTGAATCAACAAGACAAAAGGCGGAAAACCCTTTTAATCGGGAAAGTACGCCTTCATGAAGTTTGTGAAGAATATTCAAGGCTTCGAGCCTAAGATTGCTAAAGGACTAGCCGAGCCAAAGGCCACAGAGGATATGGTCTCAAGATATGCTACTTCCGGAGAAGCGCATCGAGCTTAGAGAGACTGAATAGCCAACAAGAATCTACTCTACAAATATGAGTATACAAACTTGATGAAAAAGGTTACCGGGTCTCGTAAAGGTTCTAAGAAGCGAAAGTCCTAAAAGGTATCTCAAGAAAAGGTTATACTAAGAAGCCTGTAACTTCAAGAAAGAAGTCTCACGGCAAATCGTAAGACACACCCAAAGAGGTTGTCGATTCTCGATATCCGCAGTATTGCCGATGAATCGATAAAGGCGTATGAAATCATCAATGCCGCAAAAGAGTTATCAACCATCGAACAAGTAGACTCAAAGAAGGAAAGTGCTTTCAAAATGTTGCGACTAATGCAAAGCCTTGCCGATGAACTCATAAATGCCGCCAAAAGTGGTGAAAACACCAAGCCCTATCTCAGAAACCGCAGGAGTAATGGACCAATCTTCCCAATGCCGATGAGAGCTCGACGATGAAGATGATGAACTAGTCATCTCTCAAGTCCTAGAAAGAACAAAGAGGGCTAAGGTTATCGTAAAGAACGGTGATAAGGTATCAAGAAGAACCTACACCACAAAGTTGTCAACCTATAGCAAAGGTTGTTGGTAAACACATCATCGGGAACGCTTTACGCACAACTTCAAAAAGCCCCGATGAGTGGTATTTTAAGTGCCGCAGATGTCGATGGAAATGCCACATCTAAAAACTGGAAGAACATTCTACCGATCAATCCTCCGCCTGCATAACCACAACAACCACAACAGCCACAAGTGGTTGATGAAATGGTAAATGAACTCCATTTCAATTACCAAAGAATACAAGATGTCAAGAAAATCCGCAAAAGAGCAGTTCCCCAACTCAATGAGAGGGATCAAACCGAGACATCTACTCGTAATGATCAACAGGGAGGCAACCGAGTCAGATACTCGTGAAAGGTGTGAAGTACCGTAAACTTCAAGCAAAGAAACGTGACCGGGACAAGAAGACCTAAGTATAGAAAGGTCACAAGTTCCAGGACCAATCACCAAATCGCCGTAGTCAATCGATTTAACTTTATCTTGTGAAAATTTTATGCTTATACATCTTGTTACTCATAAAATTTCTTTGTTACAGTCGAGTTAGAAACACAAAACAAGAGGAAGTCAAAAGCTTACCTCGTAAATCGAGAAGGAGGTTCCCTCAACCTCGCCTCTTAAGATATCTAAGCCTGTGCCACAGGTAATAATTGATTCTTAAGATAACAATTCTTCAGTTATAAGTTTATGTGCTTAATCATTAAAATAAATGTTTTTAACAGGCTCCAACTGAGAAAGAGGAAGATAAGGCAGAAATGCCAGAAGAAAACCCAGAAACCGACAAGGTTTCTCAAGAATGATCATCGAGCCTTCCAAGATGAACGTATATGAAGATCAATGATAAATATTCTTCACCTTGGGTTAACTAAAATCTTTTCTAAATTACTCAATACTTTCTACTCACAGGCTCACTCAAAAGTAGAAGTGCAAGGGGACAGAGTTGCGACATCCCCTGCACCTATGGAAATTGATGAGGCATCAAGGCCTTCATCACAAGAAAAGATTCCAGATCGCAAGTCTCGAGAGACAAGTATCCGAGCCTCCCATGGAGGTAATTGACCTCTCAGATATCTGACTTGTCACTTAAAGTTTTCTTGATAAAATTTCCTAAGTATTGTGATAATGTTAATTCTCAGGTTCAAGAAAGAAAGGTTGATGAGGACCAGACTTCCAAGTCTCCGCCTCACAACAAAATATCTGAGACACCAATTGTCTCAGTAGAACAAGTCTCTGAGCCAGAAGTACTTACTCAGGTAACTCAAAAACTAAACTACACTTCTACTCATATATCTATAAAAGTTTTGAAGCTCACTCAAAACTCTTTCTTTCAGGCTCAAACAAGTGCCGAAAGGTGCTCCCAATGTTGAGACAAGGGACCTACTTCCTTCTTCAAAGCTCACACCGCCAAAGCACATTAAATGCTTCAAGAAATGGCAAAGGTTAAGGTGTTCGATCTCTCCAAATATTGAGAATCACATATCAACCAAATGCATACAAGCACGAGCTCGACTTGGAGACATACATCCATGCAATGTTCCTATCGATAAAGACACAGCCATAATTCTATTGCATAAGGATTTCTCCAGAAGTGGCGACAGCTTTGATACAAGCCTTGAACAAAGTATAGTCGACAAGATTACAAATGGCATTTAAGCCACCCGCCCCAAACTCGCAATTTATACCTTCAACAAGAAGAGGTTAATGGGCGTAAGATCACTATTCTCAAGTGATCAATCTTGTATCTGAAGATGATGAGGAGGAAGAGATAAACGAAAATGACTTCGATGAACCTCCCACTGACCATCACCAAAAGGATGACACAGACAAAAAGGACGATGATGATGCCCCTGCACCAAGGACCGGAGGAATTCAACTAAGAAATGATGCCTCAGCTGCTGAAAAGCACACTGAGAAGACCTCACAGAAATCTCCGTCTCCATCTCCTCAGAAAACTCATCCATCTTCTAACCAACACGCAGCTTATCGAACAAGTAGTCGAGCTCAAGAAACCAATCAAAATATTAAACACTCAAACCAGACCGCCAACTCGCATAACCGTTGAAGAAGAACAACAGCTCCATCTTCAACTAGAAGATCAAATAGCTAAATCCAGAGACAAGCTTGATCAACTACAAGATCAATACTTACAAGAAATGATTGCTTACTCTGAGGTTAAAGAGCTACGGGATGCTGTGCATGATATCGCCAAAGAACTCGACATCAAGAAGTATATGTCAAGCATGATGCTAAGGCGCATCATCTTCAAAAGAAGTACCATCCTCCTCCCGTAAAGGAAAGAAACCAATCTCGAGATGGTTGGCCGGACTCGATACAATCGATGAAAATGTCCAAGAGGATGAAGATCACCGGGCGATCACTCGATGATGAAGAAGACAAGACTTTGGCAAGAGCACCGCAATGAACATCTAGCGGTTTCTCACTTGAAAAGGAAGTCGATTGCTCCTACAATTTTCAAGAACCGCCAAATGTCCACTCCAATGAATACATGAACAGTACCAAGTCGCTCATCCGAACAAGGAGATGTCTTCACCGAACAAGGAAGTAATTGCCTCGCCCTCTCGAATGAGAAAGTTCATCGAGCTCATCACCAGAGAACAACTAGCATAGTCATTTCTCGAAAGATGGGAATGATAAGGGACGATGCGCCTTTAGTCAAAAAGCTTTCAAGAGGCAAGTTACACCGGAAAAGCAGATGCCATCCTAGCCCATCGCAGAGCTCACCGATAAGGACAAAGGAGTTATGAAGCAAAATCAGAGCTCAAAGTTTAACTTCAAGTTGGTCACCGCTTATAATTATTTACAAGGGCACTTTAACTCTCTCTCGATTCCTTTATGAGACCGAGTCACCAACAATGACTAAGGGGAAAGAATGTACAACCTGGACCTCAAAGTCGGGGAATGGGAAGAAGGAGAAGAAACAAGAAGAAACTGAGTCAAAAGGCTCAGAAGGAAGAAGAAACATGAAAAATTCCACCACCACTCGTAATCAATGAACCCTCCTCATGCCAAGTCGCTTGGTAAATAGTAGCTTCCGTAAACCATCAAGGAACTAAATGATAACAAGGGCCATGGCACGTAAACCTCCAAAGAGTACCAAGGCTCCAAGGAGAAGACAAGTTAAAGGGATTGATGAATCTTCTGAAGAAGAAGAAGAAGGTCAAATCAAGTCCCTGGGCAATGAAGAAGGCTGTAAAACTCACACAAGATTTAATCTTGATGATGATGAAGAAACCGATGAAGATGAAGCCTCTTCACAAGAAAAGAAAATTGAAAGCCTAATCGAGCCCATAGCCGCAAAGCCCTAGCGCTAAAACACCCTCTGAAATACCAAGTCTATACAGGTGGTTCTTCAAGCAACAACCCCAAAGAGAATTCAAGACAGAGAAGGAACAGATCGAGAGTCGAAAGACAAAGTCAACTTCCACTGTGCCGAAGAAGCCAAAATAGAGTATGTGAAGTATGACAATGATTCCTCCGCTCATGTGTGCATCAATCTAAAAATGGCTATCGGATTCGAACTTAAGCATCTACCGTAAATTCAAGATTTCCGTAACCAATCCATAAACAACTTATGGCATGGAGAAAAGATAAGCCAACCTTGATCAACACCAATCACATTAAAGCCCGTCGATTTTGAAGTTGTCAAGAGAATCAAGCCATGAGAAAGGACCTCTCGATGAATGTCCATATGGAAAGCCGATGATGTGCATGTAATCAATATCACAGAACAGCACAAGAGCAAGACTCGTAGAACCCTATGAATCGCTCTATCTAATCAAGATCAATACAAGGGTGACATCGATATCCGAGGATTATCTACTAATACTTCAAGCTTTCAGACATCGTAATAGAGCATGCCCGGAAGTGGGGAAAGTACCTATGGGTCAAACTTTTGTCAAGAAAATCCTACCAAAACCTATAAAGAGGTCTGGATTTGCGAGACACCGAGATGCTCGTTAACACTTCTCTATGATTATTCGATGACATCAAAAGGTTTGAGATAGGAAATTTGGCATCGATCCATAGAAATACCGCTGAAGACTTGAAGAGATTGAAGACTTGAAGACTAGTTTATTAGGATGTTTACTTGGAGCTTGGTTACCCTGTTGTCCTAATTTACTATGTAGTTTTTGTATTTTTTCGATCGAGCCAAACTTGTTCTATGTATTGAAGTTATCAGTAATCTCTCTTTATAACTTATCCAAGAACTTACTCTCATATAGTATTCTATAAAAGATAACTTGTCAGCAAAGATCACACCTTGTGATTTGGTTGATGTTTACTTTCTGCACTTAATTAAATAAATTTGAAGATCTTAAGAAAAGATTAAGTGTTGGATTGTTCACTCATCCAGATTTGTAATAGGTAATATAGTCATCGCTGATCGATCAAAAGGGGAAGTTTGTCGAAATTTGTCGGGAAATTTCTTGGGAAATTTGTTAGAAATTTGTTAGATATTTTGTTAGAAATATCTGCTTAGATTTTGATCAAGAACATGATGACTTATCTTAGTCTCGTAAAGGTGATTAGTACTTCGGTTCACTTGAACATTGTAAAAGAGGAAACCCACTAAGTATGATAGTCTAGCTAATCTTGTATAGGATGTTAGGTCTCAAAATGTAATTTTTATTTTATGAAGAGAAGACCAAGAAGAAGACATCCAAGTAGAACAAGCTCAACGACATTGAAGACTTGAAGAAACTGCACAAGATTATCAAATCGCCAGACCTTAGCTGACATCTTGAAGACACGAATAGTTTTAAACAAACTGTGTCACAAGAGATATCTGAGAAATAAGAGGCCTATCTGAAAACAAGGAAAGTGTCCACAGATATCTATTCTCAGATACCTTGAGCATTAACCACATTTCTGAAAAAGGAATATATATATATTGCAAACAAAGTTGTTTCAATAAAAGTGGTATCTGAAGATTGAAGATAAGGACGTGCAAAGAATCAGATAACACTAGTCTCTGATACAAAGCATAGTTCCGTTGGCACTACAGGACAAAAAGTATAGTACAATGCATTTAATGCACGGACAGAGATGTCTGAATAAAAGCAACAGCAGCTTCTGAAGAAGAAGACAAAACTCACATAAGATTATACACAGATATCAATAGTTCGAATTTGAGCCTAACGGATACTATTCAAACGGTACTCAAATTCATCTATAAATATCAACACTTAGACTGCTTGAAGAGACACACAATAGACCTTGAACTGCATAAAAACGCTGAACATCTTACTCTCTCAAAGAAACTTACTTATCCTCAAAGCTTTCTGTTGCGACCAAAGCTTTTGATCTTGAGTAACACTGAAGTTCTAAGTGTCCTGATCCTAAACAAGCACAACTATCTATGAAAGAGTTGAAACGAAAGATCAAGTATCTGAGATTCATTCTCTTGAACATTTATCTAAGACTTGGGTCAGTAAAAAGAACAAGATACCATACATTGAAAAGTGTATTAAGTATACTTGATTCACAGAGCTATCTGAATAACTGAATAAGTTATTAAAGAAGCTCATCTAACAACTCGAACCAAAACCAACACCATAACTGGCGTGGAGTACAGGAAGTACTTAGTTTGAAAAATCAGGGAACAACTCCAAGGTTACCGGAGTATAGGAAGTACTTGATTTGGGAAACTAGGGAATAACTCCAAGGTTATTGAGTATAGGAAGTACTTAGCGGGGAAGCTGGAATAACTCAAAGGTTTCGAAAGTGAAGTACTTGGTCAGTGAAAGTCGGGGAACAACTGTGGGGAACATTTGGTTGAACCATTTGTTTAAAGGAATCTTAGAATAGGATTTTATAAGGAGAACTCAATTATCTATTCTAGTGAATTCTAGGTCTCGAAGACAAGTGGATTAGTTGGAGGATTACGCCACCTCCAAATACCACTATACTTGTGTTATTTACCTTCAGATTTACATTTCAAAGAACACACACACACACACATTAACTGCTTCGCACTTATCTTTATTAAGTCTTCCGCTCGATTTTAAGTATCAGATATCTATTCAGATATCTGAGAAATTGTTTTTATTGACAAAAGTTTTAAAAGACTATTCACCCCCCCCCCCTCTAGTCTTTTACTTTTCCGTTATCTGGACCAACAAATCCTAGCAATGGAGCTTTTCTGAAGATTAGAAGACTGAATTGCACAAGGTTTATGAAGACACAAAGGTTTAGTCTAACTCAGAAAGACTATGTCCTTAATCCTTTCTTAAGTATATTATCTTACTTTCGAAATATGATTCTGGACATATGACATCATGAGTATGGAGCATGCAAGCCATCAGAAAGGCTCATGTATCCGTTGAGACTATAGGACAATGAACAGTACTATGCATTAAATGCATCGCGTAATGTCAAAAAACAGTCCTCTCTGAAAAATGAGATAGTGACTTCTAAGTACATAGTTCAAGATATAAACGGATATAATTTGATGGAGAGCACAACGGATATAATTCAAACGCCTCTCAAATTTATCTATAAATATCACACACTTAGATGCTTGAAAAACATACCTTAGAACGCTCTATCTTGCAAAATTACCATCAAGCAAAGTATTCTCTCAAGCACTCTTCTACCCTTTCTGAAAGCTTTCTGTTGCTTGAAGAATCACTAGTAGTTCTAAGTTGTCCTGAACCTTAACAAGAGATTGTTATTCGTGAAAGAGTTGAACTATCAGATACCCTTTCTGAAGCTCATTCTCCAGAACGGACATCAATTACTGGGTCAAGAAGAGCATCGCCATCCACCGAACAAGTGTATTAAGTAGTCTCGCTCGCTTGGCTCTCAAAACATAACCTAAAAGTTATACGAGAAGCCTTCGACAAAACCTTATAACCAACACCATCATGGCGTGAGTAGAGGAAGTACTTGATTTGGGAAATCAGAATAACTCCAAGGTTATCCGAGTAGAGGAAGTACTTAGCTAGGAGTCGGGAATAACCTGGGGAACATTTGGTCAGAACCATTTGTTTAAGAATCTTATAATAGGATTATTGTAAGGTGAACTCAATTATCTGTTTCTAGTGAAATCTAGGTCTCGTAAAGACCGGTGGATTAGTTGGAGGATTACGCCACCTCCAGATACCACTATATTTGTCAGGTCATTTACCTTTCTATTTACATTTCAAAGAAAGCACACACACACATACTTATTATTTCGCACTTACCTATCTTAAAGTCTTCCGGCCTCGATTTAAGTATCGAAACCCCTGTGTTTCGAAACTGTTTTTCGACAAAAATTTTAAAATACTATTCACCCCCCCCCCCCCCCCCCTAGTCTTTTACTTTGTCGTTATCTGGACCAACACATATTTTGGCCTCGTTTGCCTCAAGCAATTACTCATGCCTTTTTTCACTATATTGCTACTATATTAGCATACTAAAGGCGTGAAAAAGTTGTGTATACTTTTTCTATCATATCATCATCATTAACTGTCTCACAACATAAGTAATTTTGATATATCCAACTACGCCGGTTGGATATTCACACTTTATTTGCATCACCATCAATAACATCGTTTAATATGGTGTGCATAATATATCACAACAACGTCGGTTGGTTATTCCATACTTCTTTGGAATTCCATAAATCCTCAATCATCAATTCTTGACCACTTCCGGTCTATGATGTTTTGTATCACATATTCACCTCAGGGAATATGGTAGATTGTTTTTAATATTCAAGATAATATTATATAATAAGAATAAAGAACAAAATAAAACTTATCTCGACCGGTGTAAGTATTTGAGCATCATGATTTTATGTACGTACATCCCTTAGAATATTTATCTTTATCTTCTGGACTTCTGGCTACTAAAACTTCTTCGATTATCCATGCCATGCAATTTCACCTCATAAGAACAATTATGAAATATATTAGAATTTATCGAAAGATAGAATGAACAAAATCGAAAAGAAGTAAAATACTACTCAGCTTGTGACCGTGATATCACATGCGATACAATAAAACAATCACTTCCCATGCACCAATTCTTTCCCTAAACTCCGTATTGTAACATGCAGGCTCAAGAAAAATTCAACTAATTCAACTTTCAACAAATTAGCAAATTAACAAAAGGTAATCTCATAGTATCGATATCGAAAAGAAAAGGAAAGAAAAAGTTGAATAAGTAGCGCTTGGCATATGCAAGTGATATAGCGCATAGTCGGCATAGTGTGCATTGACTTGCGCCAGTTAAGCCTCCGCCAACCTGAAGTTTTGAGGAAAAAAATCAATAATTAATACAATTGATGATTATAAATTAAGTATGAGAAAAGGTGGAAGAAGTTATTAGCGCCAATATTGGAAGGAGTAGAATTGATAATCTCTATCGATGATTATCATCATCCACCGCTGTCATCATTGACTACTGTGTGGACTGTGGTTATCCAATGCTTATCACCGCCGTCTCATTCTTTTAGATCTAAAGGATTAGGAGTAGGATGGTCGGGAGCAAGTCTTTTTTTTTTCTTTTTTCTTCGTGATATTGGCCGGAGGATAAATTTGGTTGAGCACTATCGTGCTGATAACGTGTTGAGAAATAACTGTAGTGTTATTCTGTATCTGTATATTCAACTGATAGTACATGTGGTATATATACAAGTATGAGAAGCTTATAGACCTTATCTATAAGGTATTTGACTAAATCTAGAAGAGTATTTACAATATATAATACTCCATCTAGTACAAGTCTAACTAGATACAAACTACTCTCGTACATTTATCTTCTAACAAAAAGAATGAAGAAAAGATCTCATTGAATACCGAGTTCTTCTCAGAAATTAACACAGATCCATGTCCAAACTTCATTCAACACACTTCAGCACCTAGCTGACATTACAAGCTTCAAAGTCCATAGGTCAAGTTTGATTGTACTACATATTGGTCGATCTGGAAGACAATAAGGTGCAAAGCCGCCCAGCCAAGCTCGTCGCCCCTAATCGCTCGATCTGGAAGTTGTGGAGATCGAAAGAAAGAGAGAGCAACAGAAAAGCTGTGGTCTTTTCCACTCGTACAATCCACAGGGAACCAACCAAACTTCCCAAGAATGTGGATCTGGATATTTGTGAGCCTAAATGAAGGGACCCATGCCTAGCCGGAGGTGTGCGAGAGCTAGAGATAGCAGAAACGAAAATATTTCCCTTCCAAGAATCCAAGCACAAGCTCAGGATTCATTTGGTTTGAGGGAAATGGGGGAGAAGGAAAAAAATAAGGTTTTCCTGGAAAATGTGAGGAAAAATAATTTTCCTTATTTTGTGGAGATAGATATATTTTATATAGATTTTGATGAATTTTTCAGAATTTTCTGAGAACTACCAAATGGTGTAAAATAATATTTTCTCCTATTTTTAGGTACACCCTGCGTTTTCTTTTCCCTATGCACGCCTGGAAGTAGGGGTGAGCATCGCGAATCGTCCCAACCGAAAAGACCGCCCGAATTTTAGGTTTTCCTCGAGGACGGATCAATTATGGTCGGTCCCGACCGAGCAGAATCGAAATTCGTCGTCCGTCCAGATCGACTGTAACCAATTTAATTTAAAAAAAAAAAAAAAAGCAAAAAAAACTCAAAAAATAGTATGTTGATTGCTGCCTCCTGCTTGCCTACCTTGCTGAACCAAAAACTCCAACCAACCAAGAACTCCAAAAACTTTAAGGCAAATTTCAACCAACCACGATGCAATCCAAACAAAAGTCCACAAAAGTCATATTACAAGCCATAAATAAAATACAAGTCATACGAGATACGGATTCAAAGTTCAAACATAAGTCTTAAAGTTTTACATGCCAATAAATAATAGTGCTATCCAAACTCCAAAGTCCAAAACACTCAAAAGACTTCAAATCTCATCAAGGTTCCACAATGTAAATGACGTTGTCATCCTCATCAATGTCAATGGTTCTCATT
The DNA here is from genome assembly GCA_026545765.1 of Plantago major. NCBI lineage: Eukaryota > Viridiplantae > Streptophyta > Magnoliopsida > Lamiales > Plantaginaceae > Plantago > Plantago major. Next base: position 35,733,077 of record CM048839.1, read on the forward strand.
TCTATTACGACAAAAGAAAACAAGGATTAGTTATTGAATGGGATAAAGGAGTGCCTATCAAACAACAAACAATATATTCAAGAATTATATATAACAAACAATATATTACCTTCTTCAATTTCCTCCAATTCTTCCAAATCCTTCAAGTTATCTTCCATGTCACGAATTTCTCTACGTTTCCTTGCTCGAATCCAATCTTGAGTACAAATCAAAGCTTGCACGGTCTAGTTATGTGCAAAGAAACAAATGAATTAAAATGTAAAATTAATAAATAAAACTAGGCTAAATAATGAATATAAAGAAGCTTAAAATTACATTACCATAGGATTCAATGAGCTTCTAAATTGATCAACTTAACGACCTCCGGCGCTAAAAGCGGATTCTGAAGCTACCGTAGTCAAAGGAATAGCAAGAATATCACGCGCCATCTTTGAAACAATTGGATAACGATGTTCATTCAAAGCCCACCAAGATAATGCATCAAACTCCTCCTCCTCCGGTCCTAAATTATCATCCAAATATCTTTCAAGCTCACTTCTCTCAATTGTTCCCTTCAACCTCTTAGCTTTGTCTAAGAGCATTTGACGACGACCACCAACTCCAAGATTGACATCACTACTTTGGCCACTTTGGGGCGCCAAGTTAGTGTACTTTGACCTATACTCATCATATAACTCATTAGCAAACGCCCTCACTTCAATAGCTAATGATTTACCTCTTTCTTTCCCAAACATATCTTCAAGAGTCACTACAACAACTTCAAACTTGGCATGTGGATCAAGAATCACCGACATGTAAACCATCATGTTCATTCTCTCCAAATCACCCAATACTTTTCATATTTTTCTCTCATGACAACGGCCATTGATTGCATATTTTCATCTCTATTTTCTCTCCATTCATTCAACATAGAAAGGGTGTCACATATTTCCATTAGTCCCTTGTTGCTTGTCATATACAAAGAACCAGAAACGCACTTTGTCAATCCATAGAACCCTTCCAAAAATACAACCAACTTCTCTACTTTTACCCAATCATCTTCATTAGGAGGCATTTCATCGGGCTTATCAGAATGAGGTAAGTCAACTCCATCAATAGCAACTCTCAATTTGCAAGCGGCATTTAACATGCTATATGTGGAATTCCAACGAGTGGGGCAATCTTGAGATAACAAAGATTTTGTATCTATATCAAGTCTCTTCGCAAGATCTTTCAATCTTTGAAATATAGAAGGAGAGTTCCTAATATATTTCACAGCACATCTGATTCTATTGATGGATGTTTGATCATCTCTAATGCCATCCCACGCAATAAGATTAATTATGTGAGCCATGCATCTCATGTGAATGTACTTGCCCTTACAAATACCACCCGAACGCTCAATCATTCTTCTCAGATAAGCACATGTCAGACATTATTGGTGGCATTATCAATAGTCACAGTATAAAGCTTTCTTCCAAGACCCCAAGCTTCAAGACACTCCTCAATACCTTTACCAATGGCTTGACCACTATGACTAGTGATAGGGCAAAAGTTAATGATCCTTTTTTGTAACTTCCATTCATTATCAACAAAATGAGCAGTGATGCACATATAGTTCAACTTCTGATTAGATGTCCATGTGTCAGTAGTAATGCTAACTCTTTGAGACGAATCTCTAAAAACACTTTTTAACATCAACTTTTCAATCTTGTAAAGATTAAGAACATCACGTGCAATAGTAAAACGTGACACACAAGTGTATTTAGGACATGCAACTTCCATAACACGTACAAAACCAGGTGACTCAGCAAATCTTAAGGAACATTCTTCAAGAATTATCATTTCAACAATGGCTTGTCTAACTTCAGTCAAATTCACAGTACCAAATTTCAATTTCCCATCACCCCCCTCTTCTCCATCCACAAACCCGGGTCTAAATGTCAACTCAGTTTGTTTATCTTTATCCTTATTAGCAGGATTAAGCAAACATTTTTCAGCATGTTCCTTAATATTCCTTATACCATTCTTAACTGTACAAGATCCAAAAGTGGAGTTACAGAACTTACATTCAGCCCGAATTGAATCTCCCTCCATATACTTCACGAAGCACTTCCAATAGTCCATCTTCTTTGTAACTCTAGTCCTCACATAATTCCGCCCCTCCGTGAGTTTCTTATTTGGTAGTAATGAATTGCGAATCTATGCCAATTCTTCAACAGTAAAAGAGTTGGAGGAAGGGTCCACCGAAACCGAAGCTGACCTTTTTTTTGGTGGCATCTACAATTCAAGAAACACACTGTAAATACAATATATTTTTTAAAAATAGTGATGATATCAAGATATACATAGAAGAAAGCTTACATTGCAAGAATCTTGGGAAGCCGTGGTTCCAACCAAAAATTGAACAAGCAGATTCACAGGAGATGAGCGGCAAGATAAAGTCTGGAGATGAGCGGAGATGGAGGCGGCAAGATAAAGTCTGGACTGACTGGAGATGAGCGGAGATGAGGACTGATGAGAACAGTCTGGCTGTCTGTGTCTGGAGATGCGACGTAGGTGGAGGGAGGTGGAGGGAGGCCGGAGAGAGGCGTAGGTGGGCGGAGGTGGAGAGACTGGATGCAGAAATGGCGTGGAGAGATCAGAGATGGAGGTGGGCTGAGGCTCGTTTGGTGATTTGGGCGCTAGGGTTAGTAATTTAGTATTTACTACTTAGTCACTTAATAGTGTATGCTACAGTAACTCGGTTATATTCGGTCCGGACCGCGGTTTTTCGGGTTTTGGACCGGCCCGGACCGAAAACAGAAATTTTCAAATATTAAGGACCGAGGACCGGACCGAATATGTTTAGGGTCGGCCCGAAAACCGATTTTTTGGGCCGGTTCGGTCCGGGGCATTTTATGCTCAGCCCTACCTGGAAGTTCAAAAGTCACACCTCAAGGTATAACAAAGGCACAGTAGAGTAAAGGTTCACCTAACATATATTCTTGGGTAAGTATGGAAAATCCAATAGACTGTAAAGATCAATTTCAATCCGTTAAGCTTACAAGACCATGGAGAGCATTGCATCATGAAGGAGCAGCACTAACAACCCGCGAAACAATGAAGGTATTTTCTCAAAATTTTGTTCTGTTTAACTATATTGTATGTCGGTTGATACCGTGCATTCGTTTAATAGATCCACTAGGTGATTTGAAAACAATTAGGGTGACAATTGGCTCGAGGTTTTGGAAGGCAACAAATCACAGGATATGGGAGTCCAACCCTTGACGCATAGGATACCGCAAGAATACTCGCATTTAGCCGATTGCATTTGTCATCGATGTTTCGACGCCGCTGTCATCAGAATCTCCCCGTCACTCGTGACGGGAGAATTAAAGTGGCAGCAGCCACTCGGTTGCTGCCACTTGTCACTTTTATTTTTTAAAATTTTTTTTAGTTTTGTCCAATTTCAAACGCGAATAACTCGAAAAATAAAAATGCAAAAAATAAATAAAAATCACCAACGGATTTGTCTTTTCGAGAACTACAAATAGAGATCACTTTTGACTATGTTTGGATCATCCCATCTCGAACTCATTTTTGTCTCTAAATTAAACTTAAAATTATAAAACGAATTATAAAAATGCAATTTTATTAATTTCAACTTCTAAACACTCTTATAATATATTTTAAAAAATAAAAAAAATAAAAAAAATTTTGAATTTCATGACGGCACGATGACGCGTCACCAATGCAGCAAAATCTCGTCACGGATCCCGTCACCAGTCGATGACGCGTCACGGAGCCGTCACCATTGCAGGTAGTGTCACCACTCGGCCACATGGATTTACATGTCATAATCGAATTTTTTTTACACTAATAACTTTTGCCCGTTTTTGAACTTACCCCACAACCTTTTTTTTTTTTTTTTTTTCATTTCATACTAAAACGTTTAAATTTTTTTTGACATTACACTAAAAATTGACGGTCGTTAAGTTTGTATTTTAAATCACACTAAAACCTTTTAAAAATTTGCACCCGCTACCAAAACTTTTTTCCAGTTTTTTAAATCACACCAGAACCTTTCTTGACTGGTTTGAGTTATCAAAATATATGTTCGCATGAATTGTTTGGGGTTGCTGGTCTAGTGGTGGTTGGATTATGCATCGTATTCGCAAGCAGACCTTTGCTTTTTGCAATCAAATTCTTCGTAGAATTTGGTTGGTTAGTGTAGAGATTTACGACACTGCATATGTGCCTATGTCAATTGTGTATCTTCCTGCGTTTGGATCTAAAAAACGATACAAATCAACTCATATATGTTGAACGAGCATATATTTTTGGTGCCTTCTTTTTTGTAATTTTATTGAACCAACTAGGAAGGATAGAATGTTAAGAGAGTTCGAATACTTAGTTTTATAGATAGAAGAAAACATATGAATGCCAATTAATATACTAATAAATTTTGTCATTTATTATCCGTGTACTCTAGAATTTGACATTTACCATATAATTATGTAGTATCTTATTGTTATATTTATCATAAAAGAAAATTATTGTTATATTTAGCAAACAAAGGAAGAAAGTGTGTTTGGTAGATAAAATACACTAGTGTATCATGTTTATGGAGTGAGTGATAAGAGTTGATCATTCTATTTTAAGTTTAATGGATGCTCGTTTTATGCTCCCTCCGTTTCTGTAAAAGTGAAACCAAATCAAGAACCGATATTGCAAGTCCATGCACATGTGACCACCAAATAACAAGAATCTTAACTTTTCAATTACCCCAGTTTTTAAGTTAACTTGGTATTTTTGGGTCTTGTATGATTTATTAAAGGCGTGTTTATTTGTGTGAAAATATTTTAGAAAATTTTGAAGTGTGAATTTGGGGACCAAATTCTTTTAAGGAGGGGTGAGTGTACCCTGATTTTGCATGGTACTTTTTGTCCCTGCATGATTTATTAGTGTTACTTTATTTGTCTTGAAGTATATTAGAATTATTTTAGTAGGTTGGTGAAGTTTGTTTTAAAAGTTTATTATTTGTTTTAGAAGTCAATATAACTTGTCAGTTTGTAATATGTGTGGTTATTTATTTTGTACTTTCATTAAAGAAGAGAAATTATTTTTGGTGTATTTTTCCTACTTAAAAATTTGATTATTTTATCCTTTAATTTGTTGGTGTTTATTTGAAAATAATTTGATAGTCATCTCTTAAATTTATTTTTATGAATGATTAGTGTGACAAGACTTCTTTTTAATTGTCTAGCTTAATTCAAGACTTTATTTGTTTGCTTTGAATGATATATAATGTGAAGAGTGCCATTTTAATTATGTATTTTAATGTATGTCATTATTTGTGTGGCTTTATTTGAGGTTTTAAAGAGAAACTTCAATTGTGTTTATGTGAGTCAATTATGTGTTATATTAATATTAGTTAAGTTAGAAGAAGTCTAAGAGTTTCTTTTTAATTATATATATTATTTAAATGTATGTCTTTATGTATGTGCTTTATTGATGATTTATGTGAAGAGTCACTTTTGAATTATTTAATTTATAAATGCATGTCTTTATGTGTGTGGGGCTCTCTTAATGTTTAGAAATTAAAGTGTTATTTTATATTCATATATTTCAAAATACAAGAGTTTGGTAACTTGAGGTTTCTTTAATGAATAAAATACTTTCTTTCTTTTTCATATTATGGTACGAAAGGTCGCTTGTAGTGTCGAATGTTTCATGCTACGTTTCAACTATATTTCGATCAATCTTTTGACTTTATTTTAATTTGTCTTTTATGTTTATTTTCATGTTACTTATGCATGTTTAAGTGTAATATATTGCCTATGCATGTTCAATATTTTGAGTTTAATTGTTACATATGCATGTGTAATTGTGAGTTCAATTTAATTCCTCTAATTGTTGTATTTTTTTGTGTGTTACATTTTATTTTTGTTTACAATTGACACTAAAGTGTACACAAATGTTTTGACCTTTATTTCGTAGAAAACAATCTGATCATTTGTTATTGTATTTAAAAAAAAATGTGAAAGGTCTCTCTTAATTTGACACTTTTATTGTTGGTTTTATAATGAGTTTTAAGTGCAATTTAAGCCATTTAAATTCTCATTTATTTTTAACTCTTCAACCCTTTCATCTTCACTCAATCCACCCTATGAATACCTCTTTCTTGCAGCCTCTTTTACACACAAAAATTCTGAATATTTTACTCCAAAAAATCTTCAAGTACTAGTCTCTTATTTTCAAGTTTAAAGCAAGTTCTTCTTGCAAGTACTTTCATGTTTCTTGCTCTTCCTAACATTCAAAAGTGAGTGTTCTACAAAACTATATATATGTATTATTTTCAAATCCTGAAAGGTATTTTAATATGTTTTCAACTTATATATAAGTAATGCATGGTTTCCAAATCGCACGTTCTATTGCATGAAAACCAAATCACGAAAGAGTTTTAGCATGCTTCTGCTGATATATATATATATATATATATATATATATATATATATATGTATATATATATATATATATATATATATATAATATATGTATATGTATATATGTATATATGTATATGTATATATCTATATCTATATATATATATATATATATATATATATATATATATATATATATATATATATATATATATGTATATGTATATGTATATGTATATGTATATGTATATGTATGTATATATATGTGTGTGTGTGTGTGTGTGTGTGATTGTTATTTTGTTTTGATTGACGGTTCAAGAAAGATATGTACGTTTGGTTCAGGTTAATTGGCTTGTAGTTTGGTCAGTTGTGTCTGGCGAGCTACTTGTCTGTTTTCTTTGCCCATACCCTTAAATCGAGTGATAGAAGCCTTCTTCGATTTAGTTGGGTAGAATTCCACCCTTGTACCATGGAAGGGTCCTGACTGGATAGTTTAATCGACTATCAGAGATACATAAGGCCTGTTTTACTGTGGGGTTATAAGGAGCGGCATGAAATAATATTTTTCTGAAAAGTATACGTTATTGAAATTACATTGAATTTTAAGTTCTTGATTTTTATTGTTATGATTTTAATGAAAACTTCTCACGAAAATCTTTGAACACTCATTGAGGTTTTCTTATACTTGTTTTTATTGCCTTCCTTGTAGGTGAGATGGTGGCGAAGAATGAACGACCGATATACTCAACAAACTAAGTGTGTAGTGGGGATTTTGGATTTTTGTCAATGAAAATAATGTCCTTTTGTGTATTTCAAAAACTCATGTCATTTCCTGTTGTATTGTGTATCTTTTAAAGACAGGAATGTTGAAAATCTTGTGGTTAAATTTGCTAAATAAAATATATTTTATCCCAGCAACTTCGAACGAAAGGTTGTCTGTAACTTCCCATGTTTCACTAAACGTTTCAGCTCTGCTTTCACCTGACGTCCCGACTGAAATTCACTTCTTTTAAAAACCCAAAAGTCAGGGCGTTACACTATTTATGCCCTAGGCTATGATAGTTATAGTCAAGACTATAAGGTTTTGAAAAGTGTGTTAGTTTCAAAAGTTACTTTCAGCATATCAATGTTGGTTTCATTAGTTTTAGTTAAATCAACATCATAATCGATTTGACTGTTAGTTTCAACAGTAAATATTATTTTATAGTTAGTTTTAGCATCATTAGTATTAGTTCTAAAGTTAGTTCCAGAATCAACAATGTTAGTTGGGCTCTTCTACGGTCAGACAGGGCGAAAGGATCAACAATGTTAGTTGGGCTCTTCTACGGTCAGACAGGGCGAAAGGATCCACAATGTTAGTTGGGCTCTTCTACGGTCAGGCAGGCTTCGCCCTGCCTGACAACAGGCAATTGATTATGCACCATGAGATTTTTGATCAAACGGTCCATATGAAATCGCCAAAGTTGACTAGGCGATCGCCCGCTCGCCTTATGAATACTTAAATTAAAAAAATACAAATATTAATCAAAATACCCAATTTATCCTCTAAAATTTTCCAAAAAAAATAATAATTATTTTTTTATAATTACCAATATTTTTAATTTCTATATATTTATATTTAAAAATAAACATGTCAATTCGTAATTTGGCCTTTGTTGTTAAAGCGTAAAGCCCCTTCAATGAGACAAACTCATGTTGGTTTCATTTGTTTCAATTGAAATCAACATCATAACCGACACTTCACCCTGCCTAAACGGAGAAAAACTCATGTTGGTTTCATTTGTTTCAATTGAAATCAACATCATAACCGACATAAGTATTGGTTTCAATGTTATTTTAATTGGTTTCAGCTAGTTTCAGCACCAACTATGTTAGTTTCAGCATGAACAGTGTTGGTTTCATTAGTTTAAGTTGAAATCAACATCATAATCGACATGAGTCTCAATTTTAACGGTAAATATTAGGTTCAATGTTAGTTTAATTGGTTTCAGGTGGTCAGTTAGTTTCATTGGCAATCACAATATTATTTAAATATAATTAGTTAGTAATTAATTAGCACTTTAATTAAGTGAGTATATGAAAAAAAATGGTTAAATATAAGTAGTTAGTAATTATAATTAACACTAACTTAGTTGAATTTTAACTTCCAGGTAATGGATAACATAGAAGATGTGCTAGTCAATTTTGTAAACTCGGGCTTGGTAAAATCAAAGAAGGAATGGTTAACGGTTTGATATGTTACTCTTTGGTTTATTTGGAAATCACGGAATGATCTGATCTTTAAAGGCAAGCTTCCTACTCCAGCGGATACTTTCAAGACGGTTAAGCGCAACATTTGGTTTTGGCTCAAGTGCAGGAATTTAATCCGACATCCGTATAATCTTACGAATTGGGAGAACTTTCCAAAGGAGACAATGATTACTGCAAAAACCTAAATTGTGATGTTGTGAGGAAAAGCTATGTTCTGCTAAATCTTTTTTGAATTGGGATTTTTAGGAAGTTTTGTTTACTGTACGTGTGAGAGTTTGTTTCTTATGGTGCAATTGATTGGTGATGTTTGATGTGTACTGTAAAGAAGACCTTCTTGTAACTACATCACTACTTGTGCTTTAACAGTTTCAAAAAAAAAAAAAAAAAAAAAAAACTAATGGATGTCAAATATGTTATCAAGCCCAATATAACGAGAATTTGAAGTTTCTTAATTAGAATTTAGGGCACAAAAAATATATTGGACTTTTTTTGTAATAGTTTTTAAAGCTAGTCTTATATGTTATTGCACCACCTAAAGTGATATGTTTATGTAATTTCTTTTTTAAAATATTACATGTATACTTAGATAGACAAGAGAGTCTTTTAGTTCCTCGTTATTGGATAGGGCTGCGCAACGGATCGGATTCGATCCAATCCGATTCATTTGAACGGATATCCGTAGAAACGGATAAAAAAAAGTCTAATCCATTATCCGGTTCATTTCTAGCGGATCGGATTGCGGATATATCCGTACGGATGCTGATAAATGCAAGGATATCCACAATCCGTGAAATTTATTAAAAGAAATGCTATTTTGCAAAACTAATACTAATGGAAAGTACAAAAACAATACCAACGAACGTCATTAGTTCAAATATCCAAATGAACATCTGTAAATGCGGATAAACGGATGCGGATCATTTGAGTATCCCTATTATTACATATGTATCACAACATTTCGTGTATATTTCCAAGGTCTTTTGTCATCCAACACCTTTTTCTATACCGATGTTACATAGTGTCTCAAAATTTAAAATGAAATTTAAACATTCGCATCTAACAATTTTTTTTTTGGTATAGAAAGTAAGTAAACTAAATTACATCATACGTAACAAATGGCAAAATAAACTTGGGAGGTTGTTCCCAAAAGAATTCACTTTCCAAAGCTTCCGATGACGACTTGCTGCATTTTTTTGCTTCGTTCGATTCGCTCAGGTTTCGATTCATTCAGCTTCGCCTGGGCCTTCAGTTCAGCTCTCTTCAGTTCAGCTTTCTTCAGTTCAGCTCTCTTAAGTTCATTAAATTATTATTATTATTATTATTATTATTATTATTATTATTATTATTATTATTTTATCATTTATTTACACAACCCATCTTTTGTACGAGGAAAATAAGAAAATTTATCCAATTGAGATATTTTCAACCTTTTTCTTTCTTTCTTTTTAACACGACTTTTAGTAGATCAATGAAATAAAAAGTATAGTTACGATTCGAATTACCTTAGAGTACCATTCAAACTGGTTCACATACTTTGTACGTACATCTCTAACAAAAAATCGACATGTTCTTTTATTGGAAGATATTAGAACAATAGAAGTAAACTCAGAAGCATCCGTTGAGTTTTTTTCTCAAATTTAAAAAATAAAAAACAAGTTATACCAAACTAAAGTCAAACCAAACTCTACAAATTACACACAAAAAAGTATAAAACAAAGTTATGTTAGTCAAATATACTTAATTTATTTTTATAATATAATTTTATTATATTCTTTTATCGTGTAATTTGTGAGTAATTACAGTCAACATCCAGAAAAAAGTCTCCTTACGAATTTATTAATGGACTGGATGTAGTATTCATTATTATTAAAAAATGGGACAAATGTAATTTCTTGATTCGTTTGCTTCTGATTCATTCGCTTTCATTCAATTCGATTCAAGAAATTTCAATTTGAAAAGTTAGTAAAATCCGCCATGGCATCCGCAACACGGTTATTTGGTCTTGAAGTCCAGACGACTTTTATATCCCAAGGCTTTCTTATGAGCAGTTTTCACTCCACCCGCATTTCTTCATTTCCGCCATCGTTCTCTTCATTCAAAACTAGCATTTCCACCATCTCTTTCGAATCAGCTTCCAAGATTAACTTGGGATCCTTTGTTCCCATTCAAAACGGAGACCCGTAACAATGGCAGTGAGTTCTGACCCATTCGCCGATGGTGATTGAAGCTTCTGTAAAAACCCCCAAATCCATTTCCCTTTGCTGCCTCTCAAGCTTCCGCCCACAGTTCCGGAATTGGTGGTCGGATTAGTGCTACCATCAACATTTAATTTGATCCATCCCTTTTTCGTCTTCTCCCAGGTTTCACGGGCACATGTATACACTGATTGTATTTTTTCTTTTTCTCGCCATTGCAAACTGAAGCTCCGAGCTTAATTGTTGAATTTGAAATAGTAGATTAGCCTTGGAAAAGCCTTACCTTTGAAGATATGAGAATTTCGGGATTTCTAGAGGTTCCAGATAGTTGCCAAGAAAACCCAGTGCCAAGGAGTGGCATTCATTCGGATAAAGAGAAGTTGTGCACACTGAAGATTTTGTTGTAGCCAATCGCAATCTGGAATGTTATTGAAGATCGCTAGTTGTTGGTCAGTTAAAAGAAGTCTCCAAACCTCTTTCACTACTTTGCAGTGACGGAATATGTGAAGACAAGTTTCTTCAGGTAATGTACACTGCTCACACCTTGAATTTTCAGTCAAGTTGCGTGTCTTGCGGAGTTCATTTGTAGCCAATCGTTCTTGGGTCGATAACCATATGAAGTGTTTCAGCTTTTGACTACATTGCTTCTTCGAAATCTGTTAGTAATATATGTTAGTATTTTGATCGAAATCTGTTAGGAATATATGTTAGTATTTTGATAAGGGGAAATCATGAGTATGATTAGTCTAATAAATCTTGTATTAGGATTAATTTTTTATTTCAAGAAGACCATGAAGATCAATCCTAATGGAGAATTTTTCGAAAATTAGAAAGACCAAGATCACAAAGTTTATGAAAACAAAGGTTTAGTCTAACTCAGAAAAGACTATGTCCTTAATCCTTTCTTAAGTATATTAACTTACTTTCAAATATGATTCGGACATACGACATCACGAAGATGGAGATGCAGTTCATCGAAAGGCTCATGTATCCGCTGAGACTAAAGGACAATGAATAAAGATTACGCATTAAATGCATCTAGAAATCTTTAAAAGCAATCCTCTGAAAAATGAGATAGTGACTTCTGAGTACATAGTTCAAGATATAAACGGATATAATTTGATGGAGAGCACAACGGATATAATTCAAACGCCTCTCAATATATATCACACACTTAGATGCTTGAAGAACATACCTTAGAACGCTCTATCTTGCAAACTTACCATCAAGCAAAGTATTCTCTCAAGCACTCTATTACCCATTCTGAAAGCTTTCTGTTGGTTGAAGAATCACTAGTAGTTCTAAGTTGTCCTGAACCTTAACAAGAGATTGTTATTCGTGAAAGAGTTGAACTATCAGATACCCTTTCTGAAGCTCATTCTCCAGAACGGACATCAATTACTTGGGTCAGTAAAGAGCAGACTGCCATCCACTGAACAAGTGTATTAAGTAGTCTCGTTCTGTTTGGCTCTCTGAAAACATAACTGAAAAGTTATACGAGAAGCTTCTCTGACAAACCTTATAACCAACACCTTCAAGGCGTGGAGTAGAGGAAGTACTTGATTTGGGAAATCAGAGAATAACTCCAAGGTTATCTGAGTAGATGAAGTACTTAGCTCTAGGAGCTGGGGAATAACTCAGGGGGAACATTTGGTTGGGAACCATTTGTTTAGGAATCTTAGAATAAGGATTATTGTAAGGTGAACTCAATTATCTGTTCTAGTGAATTCTAGGTCTTAGAATGACCGAAGTGGATTAGTTTGAGGACTACGCCACCTCCAGATACCACTATACTTGCTGTGTTATTTACCTTTATGTATTTACATTTCAGCAAAGCACACACACACTTACTTATTGTTTCTGCACTTACCTATCTTAAAGTCTTCCGCGCTCTGAATTTAAGTATCGAAACCCTGTGTTCGAAATCAGATGACGACAAAAGTTTTAAAGATTATTCAACCCCCGCTAGTCTTTTACTTTTGCATTATCTGGACCAACAAGTGGTATCGAGCAGGAGGTTCACAAGCCTTCAGATCAACCTAGATCCCAGATAGGTGAAGGAACTTTTCCCTTCCGAGGACTATATAATTTGTGTTAAGTGTGCGGTATGTCTCCGAGTGATGCACCTGCTCCGAGCTAAAACTACGAGAAATGGAAGAACAACATGATGCTCCATCCGAGGCCATTAGTGATGAGATGATCTATGTCATCAATGAAGGGCCTATCAAAATCGTATAACTCAAACAAGTTATCGAGGTGTCGACGGAAGAAAACCTCGCATAAGGAAGATGGAAGCGAGGACATGGCTGCTAGTGATAGTGGTCATGTTGCTCGTGGATGCATTATGTATGAAGACAAGCCAAGAGACACAGATTGGATGGTCAAGCTCGTAATATCATCATCAGATCGACACATGAGCATATACAGTGTAAACTGTGGGGTGCTAAAACGGCGAAAGTTGCCTGGCAATTGATTGAAGAAATCTGCGGGAATCGAAAACTAAAGAAAACAAGTTCAAGTTCTTGAATTGAAATTCCAAAACTTCAAACAAGGTCCCACGAAACTCTCAAGAACTTGATTTGATTTACTACTCTTATGAGTGATATGGTGCACTTGGTGAAAGCAATAGATACTCCCAATGTAAAAGATTAAGACTATTGTCAAGTCTCAATCACAACTGGGAACACACTAAGTTCTTTTATTTCAATCAAGGGATGCCAAATATTACTCCAAAGAGAGCTCTTCTCTCATCTTGCATCGTAGACTATGAGACAACTCGGAGAGAACAAACAATTTGAAAAGTTGCAAAGTGTTGCTCTAGTTTCTCAAGGTACTTCGAAAGAAGGATACCAAAGAAGCATCTCAAGAAAATGCTCTGCAAGAAGACACATGAAGAAATTTGTGAGTCAAGAGATTGAGAGAAAAAAGCTAAAGAAAAGTGAAAAAGCATCTCGCCCAAACTATCATCAAGACAAGAACATACAAGTGAACAACTCTCCAACACCCCATTCGGAAAGGTGTTAATCAAGTCAGAAATAGGAAATGATATCCGCCTATCACAAAAGCCCGTCACTTCAAGAGAGATTGTCACCTTTAAACAAGCTCAAGACAGTGACAAGAAGGACGTAAGAAATTTCAAGAGAAATCAAAGGGCCTTCTCGATCAAGAAAGGAAGAAGATTCAAATTCAACTTGATGCTCTAGACTTTGAGATAGATTAAAAATGGAGATTCAGATGACTCAAACTTACCATCACCGTAATTGTGTGGAATCACCCGATGTAATCGACTTCGCCTTAAGAAGAAAGAAATGTGGAGATTGTCGGTCCGACATCTCCAATATTGAAATGTGTCTTACGGCCGATGAGGTAACTAACAATTCACAATTTCGTACTATGAGAGTGATGATGGAATCGAGGATCCTGAGTTGGTCAAGAGTGAATCGATCGTTATGAGAAAGAATTTCGGAAGCACAATCCAAAACCGTAATTCTAGACGAAGCAAAGAAACTCTTGAAAAGAGGTTTCGAGCTAACGAGTATCGAGAACAAGAACTGAAATAGCCTTTCGAAATCTCGGATATCCGAGAATAAAATTCTCAAACTAGCCTTCGATGAACTTACTAAGAAAATGATGAAGCTTTCGAGAATGAAGAACTCGAAAGAAAGAGCTATCATTCCAATCTTATGCAAAGGTAGTGACACTCTCACCGAGGTTCAATCCTATCCGAGAGATCCCTCGAGAAAGGTGGACTCGGACTTGAACAATCGAGTAATTCATCTCCTCCGAAGAAGAATGATGAAAGGTCGACCTTTGTAAAAAGTCAATGAATGGTTCTTTAACCACCTATAGCATTGGTCGAAAATAGGGTAGTCGACAAAGGAAAAGGAGTAGCAACCCAACCTTTGAAAGAACAACAAGTTCACAAGAAATTTATGGATAAGGTTTCGAACGTAAACATAACCTCGTACATGTAACCATCCACATTGCTACATTACTAGGAAAGGAAGAATTGTCGAATAGGCAAATTCTCTCTGTACCATTTCATGAAAATAAAGATGGTGCAGAAACTAGTAAGGCTTCAAGAACGATTCGTAAAGCCAAAGGTGTTCGAAATGGCATTGGCTATCGTGCTATTGGAAAAGTTCTTCGCAACAATATAAGGAAGGACAAGAATAATGGCAAAGGTCGATATTGCACGTAGTAACAGACGAAGTGGAAGAAATCTCAAGCCACCGAAAACCGAATGCGAGTTAGAAGGAACTCGCCGTAAAAGCTAAATTTGTGAAAAGCAATCCCGTAAACCTGTGGTCCGAAAGCACCAAAAGGAACACCTAGAAACTCCACAAGAAGGAAAATTGAGATCAAA
Organism: Plantago major; assembly: GCA_026545765.1. Lineage (NCBI taxonomy): Eukaryota > Viridiplantae > Streptophyta > Magnoliopsida > Lamiales > Plantaginaceae > Plantago > Plantago major. The sequence goes on from CM048839.1 coordinate 35,748,295, forward strand.
ATTCGATTTTATCAGATCTCCTTCGATCAAATTAGACAAAACAAACTCCCAAGAAATTCACTAAAATGTGGATTCCACCGGAAGAATGTTTAGTCTAAATGGTTCTATCTCAAGCAAGAACCTAACTCCTGCTTCGTTTGTGTAGAACGCCTCGACTAAGGCTCAATGGCTATTTGATAGTGGATGCGAAAGCACATGACAGAGACAAATTAAATCGTCAACTACAAAACTTGCAACAATGGACCGTACATCGATTTCTTGGAGAATTAAATCCCTCTCGGGATTTGCAACGTCAAATTAGGATCATTAACTATCACTGACGTATTACATGTTAAGGGTTTGAAATATAATCTATTTAGCATGAGCCAGTTTGCAGACAAGGGATTTACTGTGAAATTCAAAGCAAAGTATTGCAAAGTTATAGACAATGAGTCAAAGTAGACAGTCTTGGTTGCTCGGCGGAAAGGCAGTCTTTATGTTGCCGACTGGGCATCTGCCACAACTGAAGAATGTCTTATGATGAGTCTATCAGGTCACACAAAAGAGCACTGGTTATGGCACAAAAGAATGAGTCACTTGAATTTCAAAACTCTGAACAAACTTGCCAAGAAAGAGTTAGTAGTTAGCCTTCCCAAAACATCTTTCAGAAAGGATGGTATCTGTTCTGCCTGCAGATGGGGAAACAATCTAAAATCTCTTTCAAGTCCAAAACCAGACATTCTAGTGTTAGACCACTGCAACTATTACACATGGATCTTTTTGAATCATCTGAAACTAGTTATGCAGGAAAGAAGTATGGTCTTGTTGTTGTAGATGACTTCTCAAGATTCACTTGGGTTGTCTTTCTGAAGCACAAATCTGATGCAAGGGTGGAGATACCAAACTTGCTGAATAAGCTTGAAGTCATGAAAAATGACAAGGTATCTGCAATCGTAGCAGTACCATGATCGAGTTTGTCAACCAAGACATTAAGGAGTTTTGTATCAAAGAAGGTATACAACACCAACTTTCCTCAGTAAGAACACCACAACAAAATGGTGTTGCGAAAGGAAAAATAGAACACTTAAAGAAGCAAAGGACAATGCTAATGATCGAGATAAGTGAAGTTTATTGGGTTGAAGTCGTAAACACAAAGATGCTACACTCGTAATGTATGTTTGATAAACAAACACCACGACAAGACCCTTATGAACTCTTGGTTGGTAGACCCCAATATCAAACATCTAAAAGTATTCGGTTGTAGATGTTTTGTTCTTAACAATGGAAAAGAGTATCTAAGGACATTTTAACCAAAGGCGATGAAGGTGTGTTTCTTGGTTATTCTATGAATAGCAAAGCATCAGAGTTTACAATAAAAGAACAAAAAGATCAAGAATTAGTTCATGTTGTATTCTATGAAGGAAAACACCCCTTGCCGATGAACTCTCGAAAGGTTCAAGGAACTAATGATAAAGGATTCAAGAGGAACTCTCGAAAGGAAAAACATCATCAGGAAAGAGAGGATGACTCGACGAAGAAAAGCATGAAATGCCTAGTAACAACCAGATGATTCTCGCACATGATGAAGAATTTCCTATGAGAATTTCGTAAATGGAAATCGAAGATGTTCATCGAGAGCTAATTCGAAATGACCTCTCGATGTGCATTACCTGTAAAGCTCTCACCGAGAAAGTGTCGACATTCACCGCCCTTCGAGGTGCAAAATGTCACGAATCAAGAAGTATCAAGTCATAATTATAGTGATTCACATTCAGATCACATAGATGTTGACCCTACTAGCCCTAAACCCATGATGAGATGGATCAATGATCATCCTGCAAAAGATGTAATTGGACCAATCAATCAAGGTGTTAGGACTAGGAGAGCAATAGCTGAAAATGCTAATTCTCTCTTTGGATGTTTTATCACAAACATTGAACCAAAAACTATAGAAGAAGCATTAAGAGACCAAGACTGGATCTCTGCAATGCAAGAAGAGTTGGATCAGTTTGAAAGAAACAAAGTCTGGAAACTAGTTCCATTTGTAGAAGGAATATCTGTGATTGGAACTAAGTGGGTTTTCAGAAACAAGATGAATAAATCTGGTGAAATAACCAGAAACAAAGCAAGGTTGGTTGCCAAGGGATTCACCCAGACTAAAGGTTTAGATTTTGATGAGTCATATGCACCCGTTGCCAGATTGGATGCAATAAGACTCTTTCTAGCCTTTGCATCTCATAAAGACTTTAAAGTTTATCAGATGGATGTTAAAAGTGCATTCTTGAATGGTGAACTTGCTGAGGAAGTCTATGTTGAACAACCACCTGGTTTTGAAGTTTCCTCAGAAAGTAGAATGGTCTATAATCTATAGAAAGCTCTTTATGGACTGAAACATGCTCCAAGAGCATGGTATGACACTTTGGCCAAATACCTTCTGGAAAGTGGGAAACTACTCTTAGTTCAAGTATATGTTGATGACATCATATTTGGATCTAAGGACAAGCAACTTTGTGATGACTTTGCAAATCTCATGAAAAGTGAGTTTGAGATGAGCATGATGGGAGAATTGGACTATTTCCTAGGATTGCAAGTCAAGCAACTCAATGATGGAATATTCATTAGTCAGACAAATTATGCAAAATACATGCTCACAAAGTTCAAACTTAAGCCTTCTGAAAAGAATGCTAAGATACCTATGAGCATAGGAACCAAGATGACCTATACTGAATCAGATAAGAGTGTTGATGAACAAAGTATAGGAAATTGATAGGTTCACTACTTTACCTTACTGCAAGCAGACCTGATATTCAATATGCAGTTGGAGTGTGTGCTAGATTTCAAACAAATCCAATGCAATCACACTACAACATTATTATGAAAATATTAAGGTATGTGAAAGGTACAATAGATGTAGGTTTGTGGTATTCTAAAGAAAGTGGATTGAGTTTGGCTAGTTACTCAGATGCTGATTATGCTGGATCAATGCTTGATAGAAAAAGTACCTCAGGAACTTGTCAGTTTCTGGGAACTAGACTTATCTCATGGTTTAGCAAGAAACAAAACTCAATTGCAACTTCTACCACAGAGGCTGAATATATTGCTGCTGGTTGTTGTGCAACACAAATTCTGTGGATTCAACAACAACTCAGAGACTATGGACTCAATGAAGAGAAAACTTCCATTTTCTGTGATAACACAAGTGCTATTGCAATCACACAGAACCCCAAATTCCATGCCAGAACAAAGAACATTGATGTTAGACACCACTTCATCAGAGACCATGTTGAGAAATGCAATATAGAGATACTCAAGATTGGCACAGAAGACCAACTTGCAGATATCTTCACTAAGCCCTTACAAGAAAGCCGGTTCTTGACCTTAAGACATAATCTTGGATTAATGGAGTTACTTAGGACCAAAAAATTGTCCCGAATCTCTAAAGATCGAATAAGTGAGTAGCCTCCGAGAATGTGTTCTCGTAAAGCCAAGTTGATAAGAAGTGATGCAAAGGTTTCGAGTAGCAACACTCAAAGGCAAAACATTTCGGAAGGTATCCGGAAAAGGTCGGTACACACTTAATAAGTAAATAAAACTAGAACTTACTTACTAAGAGTGGGTCAAATACATTCAAACAACTGAAGCTTCTGACACTTGAATTCAGAAAGCTATGTAATCATAAAGTGAAATGGACACACAAAGCCCAAAAAGTATAAGTTCTGAAAGTCAAACATGTGCAATGTCTTGTATTTTTATCATTTTTCATGATAAACAATATATAGATAAGGACTTGACACTCAGAATGATAAGCTCAAACGATTAAGTGTTCCTACTCTTTACTAAGTGACACAATGAATGTAGCATATTAAAAATCCATCAAGTCGGCACATTACCATTTGTTGATTGATATCATTACAAGATATTCAATATAAGCCATTGATGAATAAACGTTTGATCTCAACGGTTGAGATTAAAACAAAGCAAGTAATGTCTGTTGAGAAATGCAGACATGGCCCACTACGCATTAATGAAGTACAAAGGACGTACCACGCCTATGCAGATGCAAAGACACGCATTCATATTCAGCTATATGTATATTGTATCTATGTACACTTTGTCAGCTATATATATAGGATGTGGGCAAAAGACAAACACTTTTACCAATTCCGAAATTTCAAACTTGCATCAAAACAACAAAATCTCTCAAGATTTCTGTAAAACCCCTCTGCAAAACTCAACTTCTTATGCTTAGTCTTCTGAAAAGATAGACTAATCTCGATTAATTGTGCAATATTCATCTGAAAAACACTCACTCTAAACTCTATATAAGAGATGGCACCCAAGAAGATGACCACCAAGAACCCTAAGGCAACATCCTCTGCTCCTGCTGTAAAGCAAGGAGGAAAGGAACTTAAGGTGTTGAATAAACGCCTTCTGGGAAAGTTTACCCCATCGGACTGGAACCCTAAACACAAAATGAATTGGGGAGCCTTTCTAGTAAAGAGATATGTATCAGCAGTTATATCTTCAAAACCAGAAAGGAAACTGATATTGGGAATGCTGAAGAACTCCCATATCTACAAGCTTCTATCTGCTGCACCCAGTGGACTATCCACACTGGATGTACTGGAGTTCTATAACAACTCTAAAATCTTCACAAAAGTTGTGAATGATGAAGAAGAAAAATACATGCAGACTGAAGTCCAAGGACAAGAAATTGTTCTAGACTGCAAGACTTTCTGCAACATATTCCGATTGAAAAATCGAGGAACATTTGAAGACATCAACATCAAGGACGCTTCCATGATTCAAGGCGTCAAAGAGCTATTTGAAGCAATCCAGTTAGAAAATGCAAAAGGTTGCCCAGGAGACTTTGTTCTGAAGGCCATCAGAACTAGTCATCACCAGAAACACTGGAGTATTTAGCTCTTATTCTGGTCCGTTGCTTTGATGGAAACAAAGGTGGAGTAGACCAGATAAGCATGGAGAGATGGATGATGATGCATCTTCTGAACAAGAAGCATGAAGGGCAGGAAACCCACTTCAATTAGGGGAAGTACGCCTTCAACAAATTTCTTGGACATATTGAGGAATTTGAGCCCAAAATCATCAATGGCCTTGCTGAGCCAAAGGCTAATATGCACTTTGGTCTCGTAATCATTACATTCGAAACAATGGGAATCACTCAAAGAGAGGCAGAAATCCCAATCACCAACTCCCTTTTCGGACACGCTTTTGAAGAAAAGGAGAAACTTGTCACGAGAACGCACTCGTAAAGGCGTAAGAAGAAGAAAGCGCAAGAAGGTGAAGAGGTCTCTGAGCAAGCCAAAGCTAAACCTCCATTGCCAAGAGAAAGACGACTCATAGCAAAGAGCCTCCAAGTCCCGAATCATACAAGAGGCATAACCTTCGGAGACAAGGTCTCGTAAGATGTCGACGCCGTAAAGGCAACTCAGACGCCCAAGAGTCCCGAACCAGAATGCTCCAGAACTCTCCAGAGATGATAGAAATATCATAGATGGGTCTGCACCAACACAGAATAGTGATTTTGAGGATGATGAAGTACTTGCAAAAGTACTCAAAAGATTCAAGTATGAGACCCATGGAGGAGCATCAAGCTCAGCTCTTCAGAAAGACAAGAGCCCCTCTCAAAGCAGAAGAAGAAGGCCCGGTGAGGAAGATAGAATGATGGAAGATGTTGCCATTGCTTCCACATTCACAATGCCAACACTTAATTTTCAAAGAAAACCCCGTTTGAACAGTTCCTCAACCTTCCGAGAGCTCAACTCTCGAAAGGGATCAAACCGAGATGGATACTCGTAATGATACCGCAGAGGAGATCAATAATGAGCACGAGAGACTGTGGAATCACCACAAGTTCAAGAGATCAATGATCACCGACTCTATCTGTAACAAAGATAGTTCAGATTCAACATGTCAACATAATTGTATGTTAACTAGTTACTCATAAGATGTATTTGTTACAGGCCAACTTGGAGACACACTTTCAGGGGGAAGAAAAGCTGTCCACCCCCCTTGAATCAAGAAGAGGTTCCTCCAACCTTAGAACATCAAGAAGAGCCTATCCCACAGGTAGTAAAAGTTATCTCTGAATAAGAAATAACTAACTAAAATTGCTCTTATGTTCTAATATTCTTAATGCCTCTTCAGTCTAATCGAGGAAGTAGTGGTGGTGGAACCAACACCCCAAAACCTAGATATTCCAGAAGCTGAAAAGCTTTCTGAGGAAGCATTTACTTAGCCTTCTGCTGAGAAGGTAAGTAATCAGTAATAGTCTTCTTCAACGAATGCTCTGGAAAATCCACTACTAAAATCTCTTATGTTTGTTCTTACAGACTCAGTCAGAAGAACAATTGGATGGAGAAACAACAGGTCATCTCCTCCAAAGAAACTAAACCGCCAACAAGCAAGATGTGAGAAAGGTGCCAGAAACCCCCAAGGTTTCTGAGGAACATGCTACTGAGCTTCCTCACTTGGAAGTAAGTGAAGTCTCAGAAAGCACTTTTCCACCTATCTTTTCTGTTAAAACTTTCTAAACATGTTTGATTTTAACTCTCAGGTTCAAGCAGAAAGAAAGGTTGATGAGGATAAAACTTCTCCTCACACCAAAGTATCTGAGGCCTTTGTGCTCAAACAAGCAAAAATACAAGCAGATGAGCCTAGTGTTTCTACACAGGTATGCTCAGAAAGCTCATTTCTGCACACAGATACTAACACAAGTGGTTTGAACAAAACTAACTTGAACACTTTCTTTCAGGCTCAAAGTCTAGTGCCAGTTGATTTACTCAAGGCCTTCCAGAAGCACACTTTAAAGAAACATCTCAAGTGCTTCAGACAATGGCAGAAACTTAGAAAGGCTGACCTTTCTGAAGTAGCCAGAGTAATCGGCGTCCCAGAAAAGAGAGTAATTGCCCTAAATTTGGATGATTATATCCATGCATTGTTCCCTACAGAGTCCTACTCATTTGCCACTCTAATGCATGAAGACTTCATTCAAGAAGTAGCACAAAGACTTATAGCAGATTTCAAGTCTGCGGATGCTCAAACCCAAGAGCAGATGATTACCCATCCTGCCTTGCCCAGCAAGCTCACTACTTATCCTGCTGAACAAGAAGAAGTTGATGGGAGGATGATTACATTCCCAAATGTGATCAACTTGGTTTAAGAAGATGACGAGGAGATGGACGAAAATGATTATCAAGAACCTCCCTCTGAGCATCCAAACCAAGAAACAAAGAACAAGAGTGATGATGATGATGATCTGAATGATGATCCCCAACCTGGACAAGGCGGGATTCAGAAAGCTAGCAAAGAGAGTGGAGAAAAGGCTACTCCCTCAATTGCTTAGAAAGCTCCATCATCATCACCTCCCAAGTCTCATCAAGATACCCAACAGGCTGAACACAATGATGCCTTAGAAGAAATTTCAGCCGCTGAGTTTAGAATTGAACAACTCAGAAAGGTATTGGAAGAAGAGAAGAGAATCAACGTTGAGACTCAAGCTCTTGTTGATGAAAAGGAAGCCAAAATCAAAAAGCTCGAAGAAGCTAATGCCAAAGAATTGACACTCCTAGATGAGCAAAGAAATTTGAAGAATGACATTGTTGTCACAGCTGCTGAAATAGATGCAATGGATGACAATGATGATGAAGAGCATGATGCTGAGACTGCATCAGAAAGACCTTCTACATCTTCTCGTAACAAGACACTTGATGGAAAGCAGAAGAAGATTGTCAATCTGCAAACAATCCAAGAAAAGGATTACGATAGTGATGCTGAAACCCACAACTTGATCACTGAAGCAGAAGATGAGAGGCTTGTCACTCAGCACAAAAGAGCCCTACTTGCTCCTCATATATTCTCTGCACCATGTAGTTCAAGAAGTGAAGAGCACCGTGCAAGGAACAGTGTCTTTTTGGAACAAAGAAAGACACTAGTTGCCCAAGATACAGAAGTGCTAAAATCCGTCCCAGAAGAGATGAAGCTTTTGGCTGCTGCTTTACTCAACAGAGCAACCAGCATCGCTCTCTCTCAGAAAGACCTAGGGTCGTGGATGAGGATTGTAACAATGCTAATGCAAAGATTGAATGAAGCCACCATGTCATTCCCGCAAGCCAACGCCATCCTAAGGCCACTTGAAGAGCTCAACACAAAGGAGCAGGAGGCTGATGTAACACGAGTCAAGAAGGAACTTCAAGAATTAGTCAGGGTGCACAACAATCTCCAGAAAAACTTTGAAACTCTCTCTGAAGCTTACGCTATCATGAGTCAGTCATTCATGACTAAGGGGGAAGAAGAAGAGATGCCTTAGAAAGGCAGAGGAAGAAAAATAAAACAATCAAATCCTCCCTCCTCTAGTCAACTTGTCATTAAGGACACCACTGGAGACACCCTTGCTGAAGAAGTTGTTCCAGATCAACCAGCCAGAAGGCTGAGAAGTATGATCACTAGGGGAACCAAGTCCCTTAGAATCTCAGAAGAGAAGAAGACTTCTGAAGAAGAAGAAAAGGAAGAAGGAGAAGCAAGAGGCCAAGAAAGCTGCAAGTCTCCAATTTTGGACTACAATGATGATGAGGATGAATACATAAGTATTTCAACCTATCTCAGCTGCAAGTAGACCATGCCTGGGTCTGGAGAAAGTACTTCTGGGTCAAACATTTTCTGCGGAAGAATCACAAGCTTGGCAAGAGTTTCCATGAAATATGTGACTTATCCAGAAAGACAGAGCTCTCTGTCAGAAGGATTCTTTATGACTACGTCCAAGAATGCAGAAAAGTGGATGATCATGTCAACTGATCTAGAAAGGGTGCCGAAGAACTTGAGGTATCTGAACCCAAGTTGTGTTTCTGAAGACTTGAAGACTAGTAACATTAGAATACTCTCTTGGAGCTTGGACTCTCCTTTGTTCTAATTTACTTAGTATCTTTTATTACTTTTTGTAATCTTGCTGATTGTTTCTGAAATTCTCTATCTGTAAAAGTTGCATCTTACTCAGAACTCGTACTATCTGAAGATCATACTCTCAGATACATTTTAATAGATGACAACTTATCAGCAAAGATCACTTCTTGTGATTTGGTTGATGTTTACTTTCTGCATTTAATTCAACTAAAATTGAATATCATTTGAAATGATTAAGTGGTGGATTGTTTTCTCTTACAGGATTACAATTTTGTAATAGGACTTGAAAGATAGTCATGGATGACTGATCAAAAAGGGGAAAATTTGTTAGGAATATCTGTTAGTATTTTGATCACTCATCACATGTTCTTATCTTTGCCAGAAAGGTGATTAAGTGCTTTTGGTTCACTTGAACATTATAATAAGAGGAAATCACTGAGTATGATTAGTCTAGTAAATCTTGTATTAGGATTATAGGTCTCTGAGTGTAATTTTATTTCAAGAAGACCATGAAGATCAATCCTAGCAATGGAGCTTTTCTGAAGATTAGAAGACTGCAGATTGCACAAGGTTTATGAAGACACAAGGGTTTAGTCTAACTCAGAAAGACTATGTCCATAATCCTTTCTTGAGTATATTAACTTATTTTCGGGATATAATTCTGAACATATGACATTATGAGTATGGAGCATGCAAGCCATCAGAAAGGCTCATGTATCCGTTGAGACTAAAGGACAATGAACAGTACTATGCATTAAATGCATCGGCAGAAATGCTGCAAAAAGCAGTCCTCTCTGAAAAATGAGATAGTGACTTCTGAGTACATAGTTCAAGATATAAACGGATATAATTTGATATAGAGCACAACGGACACAATTCAAACGCCTCTCAAATTTATCTATATATATCACACACTTAGATGCTTGAAGAACATACCTTAGAACGCTCTATCTTGCAAACTTACCATCAAGCAAAGTATTCTCTCAAGCACTCTACTACCCTTTCTGAAAGCCTTCTGTTGCTTGAAGAATCACTAGTAGTTCTAAGTTGTCCTGAACCTTAACAAGAGATTGTTATTCGTGAAAGAGTTGAACTATCAGATACCCTTTCTGAAGCTCATTCTCCAGAACGGACATCAATTACTTGGGTCAGTAAAGAGCAGACTGTCATCCACTGAACAAGTGTATTAAGTAGTCTTGTTCTATTAGGCTCTCTGAAAACATAACTGAAAAGTTATACGAGAAGCCTCTCTGACAAACCTTATAACCAACACCATCAAGGCGTGGAGTATAGGAAGTACTTGATTTGGGAAATCAAGGAATAACTCCAAGGTTATCTGAGTAGATGAAGTACTTAGCTCTAGGAGCTGGGGAATAATTCAGAGGGAATATTTGGTTGGGAACCATTTGTTTAGGAATCTTAGAATAAGGATTATTATAAGGTGAACTCAATTATCTGTTCTAGTGAATTCTAGGTCTCAGAAAGACCGAAGTGGATTAGTTGGAGGATTACGCCACCTCCAGATACCACTATACTTGCTGAGTTATTTACCTTTCTGTATTTACATTTCAGCAAAGCGCAAACACACTTATTTATTGTTTCTGCACTTACCTATCTTAAAGTCTTCCGCGCTCTGAATTTAAGTATCAGAAACCCCTAGGTTTCTGAGAAACTGTGTTTATTGACAAAAGTTTTAAAAGACTATTCACCCCCTCCCCCCTCTAGTCTTTTACTTTGCCGTTATCTGGACCAACACCTCCCAAGTCTCATCAAGATATCCAACAGGCTGAGCACAATGATGCCATAGAAATTTCAGCCGCTGAGTTTAGGATTGAACAACTCAGAAAGGTATTGGAAGAAGAGAAAAGAATCAACATTGAGACTCAAGCTCTTGTTGATGAAAAAGAAGCCAAAATCAAGAAGCTCGAAGAAGCTAATGCCAAGGAATTGGCACTCCTAGATGAGCAAAGAAATTTGAAAAATGCCATTGTTGTCACAGCTGCTGAGATAGATGCCTTGGATGACAATGATGATGAAGAGCATGATGCTGAGACTGCATCAGAAAGACCTTCTTCATCTTCTCAGAAGGCCAGCACACTTGATGGAAAGCAGAAGAAGATTGTCAATCTGCAAACAATCCAAGAAAAGGATTATGATAGTGACGCTGAAACCCACAACTTGATTCATCAAGGTAAGATGAGAGACTTGACACTCAAAGACAAAAGAGCCCTACATGCTCCTCATATATTCTCTCGCACTAAGTAGTTCAAGAAGTGAAGAGCACTGCAAGCAATGTGTCTTTTTAGAGCTCAGAAAGACACTAGTTGCCCAAGACACAGAAGTGCTAAAATCCGTCCCAGAAGAGATGAAGCCATTAGCTGCTGCTTTACTCAATAGAGCAACCAGCATAACTCTCTCTCAGAAAGAACTAGGGTTGGTCAGGGATGAGGATTGTAACAATGCTAATGCAGCATTGAATGAAGCCAGCCATGCTGTCCTGCAAGCCAACGCCATCCTAAGGCCACTTGAAGAGCTCAACACAAAGGAGCAGGAACTGGTTAGACAGAACACAGAGCTGAAGAAGGAACTTCAAGAATTAGTCAGGGTGCACAACAATCTCCAGAAAAACTTTGAAACTCTCTCTGAAGCTTATGCTATCATGAGTCAGTCATTCATGACTAAGGGGGAAGAAGAAGAGATGCCTCAGAAAGGCAGAGGAAGAAAAAGAAAACAATCAAATCCTCCCTCCTCAAGTCAACTTGTCATTAAGGACACCACTAGAGACACCCTTGCTGAAGAAGTTGTTCCAGATCAACCATCCAGAAGGTTGAGAAGTATGATAACTAGGGGAGCCAAGTCTCTTAGACTCTCAGAAGAGAAGAAGACTTCTGAAGAAGAAGAAAAGGAAGAAGGAGAAGTAAGAGGCCAAGAAAGCTGCAAGTCTCCAATTTTGGACTTCAATGATGATGAGGATGAATCTGACACAGATGAACATCCACTTCACAAGAAAAGGAGACAAGCAACTACTTCACAACCTCCTCTGGCAGCAAGACCTTTAGCAGCCAGAACCCCTTCTGGAAATACCAAGTTATTACAAGGAACATCCACCAAAGACAAATTTCAAGGTAGGAAGAAAGGGTTAGAGGATCTCCTGACAGAAGGCCACCAAACAGAAAAGCAAGAAGGGATTTCCAGTTTGGCAGAGTAAACAATGAAACACATCAAGAAAGGCCAATTGATGCCCACATTGAGTATATGAAGACTAGTAATGAAGAATCTTCATATAGGTGCATTCTGAACAAGAGAGGGTATTGGATTCTGGAACTACAACATCTACTTGTCAATGATAAGTTTCCAACTCCTATCCTCAACCAGATCCTGAAATGGAGAGAAGGCAAAACCTGAGCACCTTCATGCCTGGCTAAACTTTGAAGTAGAAAAGAGGAATGAAGCCAGGAAGATGGATCTTTCTTTTGCCTGTCCTTAGCCAAAACTTAATGATGTACACAAGGTAAGAAAACTGGATGGTAGCTACAGCAGGAAGAACAAACTAGGTGTTTCAACCTATGAGTCATTCTATATGACATTGGATGAATACCTAGATGATATACACTATCTGGAAGAAATATACAAGTATTTCAACCTATCTCAGCTGCAAGTAGACCATGCCCGGTGCAGGAAAGTACTTCTGGGTCAAACACTTTCTGCGGAAGAATCACAAACTTGGCAAGAGTTACCATGAAATATGTGACTTATCCCGAAAGACAGAGCTCTCTGTCAGAAGGATTCTTTATGACTATGTCCAAGAATGTAGAAAAGTGGATGATCATGTCAACTGATCAAGAAAGGGTGCTGAGGAACTTGAGGTATCTAAACCCAAGTTGCGTTTCCGAAGACTGGAAGACTAGTAACATTAGAAAACTCTCTTGGAGCTTGGACTCTCCTTTGTTCTAATTTACTTAGTATGTTTTATTACTTTTTGTAATCTTGCTGATTGTTTCTCAATTTCTCTATATGTAAAAGTTGCATCTCTTTTTGTAAACTGTACCTATCTGAAGATCATACTCTCAGATACATTTTAATAGATGACAACTTAACAGCAAAGATCACTTCTTATGATTTGGTTGATGTTTACTTTCTGCACTTAATTCAACTAAAATTGAATATCATTTGAAATGATTAAGTGGTGGATTGTTTTCTTTTCCAGGATTACAATTTTGTAATAGGACTCGAAAGATAGTCATGGATGACTGATCAAAAAGGGGGAAATTTGTTAGGAATATCTGTTAGCATTTTGATCGCTCATCACATGTTCTTATCTTATCCAGAAAGGTGATTAAGTACTCTTGGTTCACTTGAACATTGTAAAAGGGGAAATCACTGAGTATGATTAGTCTAGTAAATCTTGTATTAGGATTATAGGTCTCTGAGTGTAATTTTTTATTTCAAGAAGACCATGAAGATCAATCTTAGCAATGGAGCTTTTCTGAAGATTAGAAGACTGAAGATTGTACAAGGTTTATGAAGACACAAAGGTTTAGTCTAACTCAGAAAGACTATGTCCTTAATCCTTTCTTAAGTATATTAACTTACTTTCGAAATATGATTCTGGACATATGACATCATGAGTACGGAGCATGCAAGCCATCAGAAAGGCTCATGTATCCGTTGAGACTAAAGGACAATGAACAGTACTATGCATTAAATGCATCGGCAGAAATGCTGCAAAAAGCAGTCCTCTCTGAAAAATGAGATATTAACTTCTGAGTACATAGTTCAAGATATAAATGGATATAATTTGATGGAGAGCACAACGGATATAATTCAAACGCCTCTCAAATTTATCTATATATATCACACACTTAGATGCTTGAAGAACATACCTTAAAACGCTCTATCTTGCAAACTTACCATCAAACAAAGTATTCTCTCAAGCACTCTACTACCCTTTCTGAAAGCTTTCTGTTGCTTGAAGAATCACTAGTAGTTCTAAGTTGTCCTGAACCTTAACAAGAGATTGTTATTCGTGAAAGAGTTGAACTATCAGATACCCTTTCTGAAGCTCATTCTCCGGAACAGACATCAATTACTTGGGTCAGTAAAGAGCAGACTGCCATCCACTGAACAAGTGTATTAAGTAGTCTCGCTCTGTTTGGCTCTCTGAAAACATAATCGAAAAGTTATCTGAGCCTCTCTGAAAACCTTATAACCAACACCTTGGCGTGGAGTAGAGGAAGTACTTCATTTGGGAAATCGGGGAATAACTCCAAGGTTATCCGAGTAGAAGTACTTAGCTCTAGGAGCTGGGGAATAACTCAGGGGGAACATTTGGTTGGGAACCATTTGTTTAGGAATCTTAGAATAGGATTATTGTAAGGTGAACTCAATTATCTGTTCTAGTGAATTCTAGGTCTCAGAAAGACCGAAGTGGATTAGTTGGAGGATTACAACACCTCCAGATACCACTATACTTGTTGTGTCATTTACCTTTCTGTATTTACATTTCAGCAAAGCACAAACACACATACTTATTGTTTCTGCACTTACCTATCTTAAAGTCTTCGGCGCTCTGAATTTAAGTATCAAAAACCCCCAGGTTTCTGAGAAACTGTGTTTATCGACAAAAGTTTTAAAAGACTATTCACCTCCCCTCCCCTCTAGTTTTTTACTTTGCCGTTATCTGGACCAACAAAATCCATTTCCACTTCGAACTGGAAGTATGAAATGCTTCTTGATCTTTTTGAATAGCCTTATAAGCGAATTGACAAGTGAATACACCGCTTGCAGTTTGATTCATGTTGAGGGTAAAGTCCTCCAAGCACTCAATAAGTTCTTTCTAAATTGCTAAGTCCAAATCACTGTAGAGCGTCCAAAGCAAAGGTCCAAAGCTAGAGTCCAAATCACTCCAAAGAACTTAGAGAGTAAGAACCTGCACAAGTAACTTTGGGGGGTTAGAACCGTAGACCCGGTTTGCTAAGTGTCAAACCGGGTAAGGACTTTACTTGAGAGAGACTGAAGATCTGCTCTGTATAGTGATCGGAATTAGTTCCGTAATGATGACTTACCGTTTACATGAGAATGTGTGCCATATTTATAGGCTTCTCCCAAAATGGAAGAGCTTCACTAGATCGTGCCAAGTGCAAGGCTCAGATCATACCAACAAGGCTCTGTTAGGCCCATGGCCCATTAGGAAAAATAACGCATTTCCCTTTTGGGCTTTTAGGGGTAGTTTAGTCTTTCTTGAGAGAGTTGAGACAGTTAATGTCCGTTCTGGACCTCCGTCCGAAAGTGCAGGTTCGGAGCAATGGTCCGAACGGGATTCCCTTGAACGTAAGATATCTCAATCGAGCTCCAAAAGTAACCTGGTTCGGACCTTGCTAGCTTCGGACCGTACGTTCTCCCTTGGTGCCAGTTCACTTGGCCCTCATGAGGTTAGGGTCGTATGTCCGAATCAGTGTTTGAGTCGGACCACCATGGTCTCGAACCATGAGTCGAGTCGGACCATTTGTCCTTAAGGCCAAGGTTCTCAATGCTTATTACAGAGAGGCTGACTCCGTAGGGACCTCGGGTCGGACCTCTTGTAATTGACCTTAGTATGATACGGCCCAAAGGCGCCCATAGCATGATTGGACATATTTCCTTGTCAACATATGCCTCCCTAGTTTCCAAGTATCTTAGTAGAAGATAGTTGTGGAACTATAGTTTTAAGTAGACAGAACATTTTTGTTTGTCGTTCAATCCGTCCCTCATAAGAAGAAAAAAGGTGTTTAGTCCGTGTCCTTTGACGTCCTTCCCTTAATCTCCCCCCCCCCCCCCTTCTTACAGTCCGAGGCTGTAGACTAGGACTATAAGTATAAAAGGGGTATTTGTAAGCGAGATTAGGAGCAGGTCCGAAGGATGCAGGATAGAGACACTTTTTGTTAGTGGTAAAATCAAGATAGTCTGAGAGAGGACATGCGAACGGACGAGAGTCCGTGTGCTTAAGATAAATCATCCATCCGTAAGGAGGATGCAGTTTTATCTTTTGATAATAATCGATTTTTTGGGATAGTCCGAGAGAGGACATCCGAACGGACGAGAGAGGACATCCGAACGGACGAGAGTCCGTGTGCTTAAGATAAATCATCCATCCGCAAGGAGGATGGGGTTTTATCTTTTGATAATAATCGATTTTTTCAGGATAGTCCGAGTGAGGACATACGAACGGATGAGAGTCCGTGTTCTTAAGATAAATCAACTATCCGTAAGGAGGATGGGGTTTTATCTTTTGATAATAATCGATTTTTTGGGATAGTCCGAGAGAGGACATCCGAACGGACGAGAGTCCGTGTGCTTAAGATAATTCATCCATCCGCAAGGAGGATGGGGTTTTATCTTTTGATAATAATCAATTTTTTCGGGATAGTCCGAGAGAGGACATCTGAACGGACGAGAATCCGTGTGCTTAAGATAAATCATCCATCCGTAAGGAGGATGGGGTTTTATCTTTTGATAATAATCAATTTTTCGGGATATTCCGAAAGAGGACATCCAAACGGACGATAGTCCGTGTGATTAAGATAAATCATCCATCCGTATGGAGGATGTGGTTTTATCTTTTGATAATAATCAATTTTTCGGGATAGTCCGAGAGAGGACATCCGAACGGACGAGAGTCCGTGTGCTTAAGATAAATCATCCATCCGTAAGGAGGATGGAGTTTTATCTTTTGATAATAATCGATTTTTTTGGATAGTCCGAGAGAGGACATCCGAACGGACGAGAGTCCTTGTGTTTAGGGTAGCTCATCCATCCGTAAGAAGGATGGGGTGTTATCTTCGAAATTCCCAGTGTTGTTGGAATTCTAATCACCGTGAAATAAATATATTGGACTGATCAGTCATTTCACCTAGTATTTTGAACTACACCGTTGGATGAATTTTGATCTACGACTGGGATTTAATCCTGAGGTGATGTGACGGTTGGACTTCCAAAATTGTCATTATATAAATTGCCCTTCAGTCGCTTTCATTTCTCTACTTTTAGAGAGAGAAATTTTCGCAAGCTTGAGAGAATCCGAAGCATTTCAAGGCGATCCGAAGCAAGGGTTGGTGAGCGAAATGTGTTGCAGCGTTCCGAAGGAAAAAAGCTCAAGAAGTGTCCGAAGCAGCCAGCTGCCTTCAATCCAACCTTTTTCTTGACAAGTAAGTCTTTGTTCGTTTTGCTTTTAGCAATAAAATTTTTGATGTTTTGCCTGCTCGGACATATTGGCGTTTGTAGTCCATTCGGACGTATGTAGTAGGTTTTCTCGGAAGCTCTAAGTAGTTCGTACTAACTTCGTACTAACTTCGAACTAACTACGTCCGGCGACGCTTAGTCCTTTCCTTTGAGACCCTTATGGACTTCAACATAAGTGACATAAATGGACTCTCGGACTTTACACTTAATTCTCATAGGAATTCCCTTTCTTTCCCTAGGATGTCCGAGAGCGATCGTCAAAACCGTTCCGAAGCCGCTGAGTATGCGTCTGAGGCGGAATCTTGGTCTAATACCTCCGAGGAGGTTGATATTGGTGATGCAGTGGATCTGAGAGGTAGGAAACAAGTTTCGAGTGGGAGTGGTGAGGCAACAGAGGTGAGCTCTCCGTCTTTTCGTTTAGTTGTGCCCGGTTCAAAATAACCGGATAGACAAGATTACCCGGAGCCTTCACCTGTGCAGGGTACTCTAGCTGTTCTTGAGACAGCTACTCGGACTTATGGCAATCCTCGTCCGCGTTGAGCAGGCAACGAATCCGAACTTTCGGTAGACATCTGAAACCTTGCTCGCAACTTAGGTTATAATGTTAGGTGTCATCCTAATTACCTCCCTTTCATCCCGGACCCGAAGGAGATCAATGTTGAAGAAGTGCATGACACTTCGGACTCGCTCCCGGAGTTGGGCATGTTCGAGTCTGGTGTGGAGGACACAGTCCGGACCGTAGCTCCTCTTTAGACGATCGTGGAATTAGATTTGTCGTCCGAGGACGAAAAAGTGGAAGAAAGTAATGTGGAGGAAGGTGAGGAGGAGGAAGATGAAGATGATGATGAGGATGAGGAAATTGTTCCTCCTTTGAAATGAAGCAAGCCCTCGGACCATCCGAGCACAAGCCGTCCAAGGGGCGAAAACTCTGCTCAAGCGTCTAGTCGGGCACTTGTTACCCAGCCGTCCGAGGGGCGAAAGCTCTGCTCAAGCGTTTAGTCGGGCACTTGTTACCTAGCCGTCCAAGGGGAGCAGCAAAGGGAATGATGTCTTGCGCATCAAGTACCCACGGACTCGACTCGAAGTAACTTGTCCGGACCCCAATGGTGAGTTGAATTTGGATGATTTGTTACCAACTTGTCCTTCGACCATTACAACTGATGAGGTTGATGAGCTCCGAAGGAAATACGAGATCCCCGAGTCCGTGGAGATCTTAATTCCGAATAGATCGCATGCCTTCTATAATCCTCCTCCCGGATACATGTGTGTGCATGAGGCCGCATTACAATGTGGTTGGCGTGTCCTTGTGGCGCCCGAGTTGTTGTCCGTTTTGAATGGGATCGGACTAAGTCCGCATCAGGTGATTCTGAATTCTCTCGAAAGCCTTCTGTGCTTTGAAATCCTTTGTAAGTATAAGGGGATTCCGATCACGTTTGATAATTTTCGCAAAGTCATTTCCATCAAGGCGAGCAAAAAGAACTAGTTTTTCTACACATTGGTGACTCAGCAAGCCTACACTTTTTTGGAAGATCCGAGCTCGTCGTTGGGGATCAAGTGGTGGAAAAAGTACATCTTCGTCCGAGCCTCCCTAAAACCTGGTCAGTCCGAAGCGCAAAGAGTTCAGTGGAACTTTCAGAAGAAGTTCTTCCGAGGGAAACTTCTAGAATGGAGGCTACCGGCTCGGAACATACCATTGTGGATGCAAGCCCTCCACCGAAACGAGCATCCTCCCCGATACTTCTTTCGGGGCTTGATTTGTCAACCACTTCCGTTCCTAGAAGGCTTTACATAGCCATGTTTTTGTGATGGGAATAAGGATTTTAGTAAGTTTATTTGACTCGGATTCTTTGCGTGTCCGAAGCTTTTTCCTTTCTAAGTTGATTTGATTTAACCAATCCATATCTCTCGGACTTGCAGATTTTTGGTTCGATTATACCATGTCGACCATGAGGCATCTGAAGAGGCAACAAACTGCTGCCCAGAAGAAGGAGATGAAAGATGGCGTCCGAGACCAATTGATCAAGACATCCACTGTGCTTCCGATGGATGAACCTTGGAATGCTGCCCAGTTCCGAGTGGAAGAGCTTCGGAGGCAAGAGGCTGGTGAAGGGCCTCAAACTATGCCCATTTCGGACAAGGGTAAAGAAGCTGCTGTGAAGGGAGCCAAGAAACATTCCAAGTATGGTCCGAAGGCTGCTTCAGTCAGTGGAGCCAGTGCCCCAGGCGGGCAAAAACGTCCGTCCGAAGGTCCAATCCCCCCTACTAAGAAAGGTAAGGGGGTTATGGTTGTGGATTCGGACCTAGATGCCGAGGTGAATTGGTTGGCTGCTGCTCCGGAGCTGGAGAGAATTGCTGAGCTTGCTGCTGCTCATTGGAAGGTAAATTTTGGTCCGTATGGTATTATTTGTTTTTAACACTTTTATTTGATTCGGACTTCATTTATTTGTTGTTTGTAGCTTACTGCTGATATTCGAGCTTGTTCCGAGGTGGCGGGTTGGAGGGCCACAATGGAGATAGAGCTGTCCAAGTCCGAAGCGAGTAGAGAGCTGAGGCCAACAAGGCTTTGGTTTATAAAGAAAAGTATTGGAAGGCCGCCTCCGCGCTAAAAGAAATGAAGGCAAAAAATGAGAAGTTGCAAAGTGCGGTCCGAGCCTTGGAGCAGGACTTGGATGTGCAGCTGAACGACATAAGTGAGATCACCGGGGTCTCCCGAGATTTCAAGGATCGCCTCCTCGAACACCTGCTGACCGTCCGGACCAATGCTGTCTGAGACTTCCTAAACTCGGATGCCCACAAGGTCCTCTTGGAGACCAAGTATGATTCGGCTCGTCAGTATGGGTTCGATGCAGCAGTGGGTCAGCTCCAAAAGAAAGGCCTGGTTCCGAGTGATTACAACTTGGATGCTGAAGAGGTTTCGGCCTTCAATGAACCAGATGGTTCTATCTTTGTCTCGGAAGGTGTACTTGACTCGGATATGTTCAAGTCCGAGTTTGTGGAGCTCGTGTCTGAGGAGACCGCTACCAACAAGTACAACCATGGAGGTCCGTACTTGCCTCATTTTGTGCCAGAGACGCTGATGTCCCATGTCTTTGTCCCGTTCAAGGACTACCCGGACCACAACCGAGAGTGGTTGAAAATCCCAGGTCCAGTGCTAGGTTACGATCGAGACTTGGACTTGTTCAAAGAATGCTCGAAGTTCTTCCGGAGGAAGGAGTAGGAACGAGCGAAGAGGTTGGCGGATGCTGCGCAGGTTGCTCAGCAGGACGTTCCGGGGGATGTCCCGGAAAACACTCAACCAGAGTCTCAGGCCGAACCATCTGGGAGCAGGACTCATTGAAGGCGGGGTACGCCCCGCAAATCATGTAATGATGGTCTTCGGACCTTGAAACAATTTGAATATGTTATTTTCTGTTGAATATTGTCCAAGTTTTTTCGTCTCGGATTGTTTTTGCTATTCGTACTCGTATTGATCCGAAGTAGTGTGTTGTCTTCGAAGAATTCATGTTTTGTCTTGTTATGAATTCGTATATGTTCTTGCAATCGTATGTATTTAGACATAACAAACTCATTTTCTACACAAGTGTCCCAAGTTTTCTTAATTCGACCGCCGGAGATTTAGACAGCTCATAATGAAAAATCAGTTAGGATTCCCAAAGTGGTGGTTTGAACATATGATCTCGGTGTCTCATATATGTTAATCCGAGGGTACAACTCTGAATTTTCCTTCCAATAGTAGCGTCTCAGATCGACATAATAGGTATGATCCGAGTGGTAAGCTCTTTGGCTCAGATAGACCTATATGGGGACATGTCGTGCCAATGTGTCCGAATTTGTAAAAAAAGATACAAGTGCTCATTGTATAGAATAAGCAAATGGTTCAGATCCACTTAAAGATTAGTTCGGACTCCGTAACCTAATCCGACTGAGATAGGATGGCAATTTTGCAAGCGGAAGCCCAATAGTGGTGGCCCAAGATAGGCCCAAGCCCACTAGTAACCGTTTCTTTACACGTGTCACGTCGTGATTGATCTATAGTGGCTATAAATACACATATATTGTACGACCTTTTGTGTCATTCTTATCTCCAGTCTATGCTTCTTTTTAGAAAAAGTAGACGATTCAGATCCGATGGTTCGGACGTTTGCACCAACTGGATCGGACTCGACGGTCCTATTCGGTGGTTCGCCCAGAAGGAGCTCGTCTTAATCCGAGGGGTTGTTGCTGGGCGGATCTCTGCATGGATCAATGAGTTTGATTCATCGAACTCTCAAAGTGTGAGTGGTTTGGTTCGGATGCTTCCTAAATTATGGTTTGTTTGATTGTAGGGACGATCCGAAGAGATTGACTTGGTGGGCTTAGTTAAGAAGTCCAACTAAAGCTCAATTTCGACCCAACTTCGGAGTTACTGTTCCGAATCGCCATATGTTGGAATTTGAACGGTCGAATTTTCCTATAAATAGGTATGAGGTGTACGACATGCACTTGTCATTTTTGCCTTCCTCATTCTTTGCCAAAAATGCTAAACTTATCTCTCTTCTATCGTAGGTATCCGAGGTGATGTATCGGACCTATCTGAGGGTGGTCCGGATGATGGGGAGCTATGGAATGTTGATGAGCTCAAATTATACTTTAAATAACTTAAGAGAATAAGCTGTAATTGTAGAACATGCTTAACTCGGTATCGTTCTCTAGGGAATTAATCAGGCTACCACAACGAATGAGAGTAAACAGTTTGCTTGTAAGTAACAGATAGATTTGAGTGATTGTACTTCTAAACAACAGATTAAAACATGAAACATATAAACTGGTTTGATCAAAGAGAGAAGATGAACACAGTAGTAATGATCAAGTAATGCTAATTCGTTCTAGGGCAATCATTCATATTTGTCACACGGTCGGCGTACAGAAATCAATCAATCCAATTCAACCAATCGTTATTTGAATGTTTTGAACTAGAGAAATCGTGGGTCGTCAATCCACGATCCTTAACAGAAAACGATTTTGAAAGTATTGAACTAGCTTATTGGATTGAAGGTTTTTACGAAGATTTTGAACTAAACGAACCTATATGAACGAATCCTAACCCTAGAAACGAATATGCAAGACTATCACATAACTACCGTGTTCGGAGTGATTTAACTACTCATGAGGGAAGCAAAGATGAAAGAATGCATGGTATAGATTACGCAAAGCATAAACATGGTGATAATCGCATGCAAGATCATACAATTCGATAAACAGAAGAAAACGCAAATTGAAGATAAACAATAGAGAGTTATAATAATTACCAAGAATTCGATCCTGATGGTTCTTACTGGATGAAAACCAAGCTCCAAAATCAATCAATCAATGTCAAAACCTAGTTCTAGAAGCTTTTTCTATGAAAAAAATCGAGTATAAGAAGTTATGGCAAAAGATGACCTAATCCTGACCTAAAAAGGAAAAAATATGCTGAATCTGGGCCTTCTCGCCGAATCTCTCCGCGGCGAGAAACCCCGTGTAGCTCCTCTTTTTGCCTTGTAAAATCTCGTCGCGTCGAAAATATCCATTCGCCGCGGTGAGCTTAAAACCTCCGTAACGTTTTCCACAGACAGAATTTTCCGATGCTTCCAAAACAAAAATTGTAGCCCTTTGAATTATATTTCCGTGGCCGCCGTGATCAGGTCAGTCGGACATCATATGAGAGAGTTATGACCAAAATGGCTAGACTGCTCCGTAAAACTTCACTTTTTCAAGCTTCGCTAAAACGGCTCTCAATTCTTCGTCTGAACTCCGAATCCACTTCCGTTTTCGCCCAATTACTCTACATTCAAAGATCTAGAACCAAAGTTTTCACTCCGATTTTCACCTTCGGGACACAAAAATCCTACAAAACACAAACAAAGCACCAAATCATAAAAACGCACAAAGACACTATAAAACCATAAACAAAGACTAACAAAGACCGCTAAAAAGGACTCAATGAGAGTC
This sequence comes from Plantago major, assembly GCA_026545765.1. Taxonomy (NCBI): domain Eukaryota; kingdom Viridiplantae; phylum Streptophyta; class Magnoliopsida; order Lamiales; family Plantaginaceae; genus Plantago; species Plantago major. Next base: position 35,771,380 of record CM048839.1, read on the forward strand.
TAAATTATCGTCTCATCAAATGTGTGTATTCCGAGTGAGCTATTTGTCCTTCGGACCATCTTTCAGATAGTTGTGGTACGTGTAATCCTCGACGATCCGAGGGAATACTCTTTGGTGGCATACGATAGCTACCTTAAGGCGGTCCGAATAACGGGGAGCTACAGATTCTTGGAGTTCTGAACAAGCTGCTTATCCTTCGGACCGTCTTTAAGGTAGTTGTTATATGCGAATCTGAATCTGGTGGAATCTTTTCGGAAATGGGATATATTCCGCAAAGGTAAGTGTAGCATCGGATTAAGTGGAACCACATATTCTGACTTCGTTGCTTCTTGCAGGTTCACCACGTTATTGGTTCGGAGGATCAAATCTTTGGTCCATCCGCCTCTTCCACCATTTACCATTTACTGTGAGTGCTCTTGTCTGACTCGTAAATGGTGAAGGGTGAATGAGTTTGATGGTCCGAGGATCTCTTGTAGGAAGCTTGCACGGATGTGTGTTCATCGAGACTTCTGTGAGTACGGAAGATTGATCGGAACTTTCAGAGATTTTGACTCGGATGCCATCAAGGCGAAAAAGATTTGTTGAAGAGTTCTGAAGAGTTCTATTCTTCGGACATGGTGATACGGACCTTTTGTATTCAGATTAATAAATACATGATGCTCTTGTTAGTACGGAAAAGTTTCTTGTCTCGGACCTAGTTGTCCGTGTCTTTGTACCATGAGTTTCTTGTAATGAAAAGTGAATTTCATTTGTCCGATTGATTGTTTTGTGCAAAGTATGTCAATGGTCTGAAGAGATGAGCATGTCCGAAGAGTAGAGACGAATCGGAAAAAAATTAATGGAAAAAGATAAGAGTTGTATTGATTTGACATAAATGCAATTATAATTGTGGGCTTCAAGGCCAAAAAGGAAAGCAAGTAAAAGTAAACAACTGACGTAGTTCCTCAAAAGTAGTCCTAAGCATAAAACTTGTGAAGGTTCTTGGCATTCCAAGTTCTCTTTAGGACTCTTTCCTGATCATCTTCTAGCTCATAACTTCCATTGACCCTTGCTCCAATGATTTTGTAAGGTCCTTCCCACTTAGGCTTTAGTTTCCCCACCTTACTGAGAATGTCCGCTCTTCTGAGAACCAAGTCGCCAACTTGTAGATCTTAGGTGTGGACATTCTTGTTGTAGGCTCGTGCAGACGTTGCTTCGTAGCGATGGATGTTAGCTAGAGCTTCCAAGTCATAGATCCTTGCTACTTCATTCTCAATAGGTTGGTATTATTGGATCCTCTGAGTCTCAATTGCAATCTCCGAGGGGATGACTGCCTCGGTGCCATAGACTAGCACAAAGGGTGTCTCTTGAGTGGCAGTTCTGGCTGTAGTGCGGTGTGCCCAAAGTACCCCATCCAAATCATCTACCCAACTTCCTTGAGAGTTGTGTAACCTCTTCTCTATGATTTTAACAATTGTCTTGTTTGTTGATTCAACTTGTCCATTAGCTTGGGGGTAGCCAACTGATGTGAAGCGTTGTTCTATCTTGAATGATTTGCACCATTCTTTAAGCTTAGCTCCAGAGAACTGAGCTCCATTGTCCGAAACAATGACTCTTGGCAGACCAAAGCGGCAAATGATATTCTTCCAGATGAAGGTTCTTACTCTGCTCTCTGTGATAGTCGATACAGCTTCTGCCTCAACCCACTTAGTAAAGTATTCCACAACAACAATGAGGAATTTCTTCTAGTGAGTACCGCAGGGAAAATGACCAACTATGTCTATTCCCATTGGTCAAATGGACAGACTATGATTGACAGAATCATAGGGTTAGTAGGGCGATGAGGGATGTTGGCAGAGTATTGACAATCATCACATGCTCGGGCAAAGTTTGCTGCGTCCTTATGAATTGTTGGCCAATAGTATCCTTGCCTTATGATTTTCTGAGCCAAAGTTCGACCTCCCAAGTGACTTCCACAACTTCCGCCGTGAATCTCTTCCAAAACAGTTCTAGCTTCTTGGGGTCCAAGGCATCTTAGATGAGTACCACTGAGAACTTCTTGTAAAGGTCCTCACGTAGGATAAAGTATCTGCCAGCTCTGCATACGACTCTTCTTGCCTCTTTAGGGTCTGTTGGCAAAGATCCGTCTTTTAGGTAATTGAAGATGTCCGTCATCCAGTTTTGCTTAGTACTTAAGATGAAAATCTGCAAGCCAGGGCCCATAGGTTATGAAGTTCTAAGAGTCAATAGAATGATGCTCCTCGTGTCCAGTGCTCCTGAAGCAGAAGCGTACTTTGAAAGTGCGTCTGCTTTTTCATTCCATTCTCTAGCAAATCTTTCCAATGTGAACTCTTCAAAGTATTCTACCTCTTTCTTGAGTAAGTCCAAGTACTTTATCATGGTTGGTCCTTTAGTGGCGAAAGATCCTGAGAACTAGGACTCAACGAGTTGCGAATTAGTGTACGCCTTGATTCTTTTGACTTGGAGTGACTTTGCCATCCTTAGTCCAGCAAGAAGCACTTCATATTCAACTTCATTGTTGGTAACTTTAAAGTCGAGTGTGATAGCGTAGTCCAATTCTGCGCCTTCGGGACTCTTAAGGCGGATTCCAATCCCTCCTTGTCTACCGGTAGAGGATCCATCAACTTGTAGCGTCCAAGTGTCTTTGCCTTGTTTTTTAGTTTCAGGAGTAAGAACCGTAGCTTTCGCTCCTATTTCAACATTCTTTCCTTCCGGGACCTCTTCTTGCTTCCTGGCGGAGGTTGCAAGTGTTAGAGTATCTGGGACTTCATCCAAGAGGAACATGTGTCTCACTCTGAGAGAATCAGTCATAGACTCTTGTGGATATCCCATGAACTGGGCGTCCTCACAGACTTCCCACTCTGCTCTTTTCTCAACGCCTCTCACTTGTTCAGAGGGAGTTACCTCTTGTGTTATCATTAAGCACTTGACTTCTTTCAGTTGATCATTAGTACTTTCATCATCCTTCTCAGGGTAATCAACCAAGAAATCGGCCAAGATCTAAGCTTTCTTTGCTGACGGAGCTTGATATCCAATATCATACTCACTCTGTTCAATCGCCCATTTGGATAGGTGTCCAGATTGATCTGGCTTTCCTTGGACTTGTTTCATAGGTTCACTAGTAAGAACCACAATCCTATGTGACTTGTTTCGCCGCATTCCATACTTTCTCAAGATAGAGAAGCACTTGTTGAGGTGTTCAATGTGTTGCTCTTAACTAGCATATCATCCACATACACCTCCATGGTCTTGCCAATTTCTTCCATAAACATCTTGTTTACTAGATGTTGGTAAGTAGCTCCGGTGTTTTTCAGTCCAAATGGCATAACCTTGAAGCAATAAACTCCTCTGGCTGCAAAGAAGGCTGTCTTCTTGATGTCTTCTTGTGCCATTCTGATTTGATAAAAACCTTGATAAGCATCTATAAAACTCAAAAGAGCACATACTGCGGTAGAGTCTACCAATTGGTCGATCCGAGGTAAAGGATAAGGATCCTTTGGGCAAAACTTGTTAAGCCTAGTAAAATCATTGCACATCCTCCATTTGCCTAGAGCTTTCTCGACGAGTACCACGTTGCAGACCCAATCTGAGTATCTTACTTCTTTGATGTGTCCTTTCATGAGCCTCTCAACCTCTTCGACAATTATAGCATCTTCTACGGGTCCGAAGTCCTTTCTTTTTCTGGCGGATATACTTTACCGAAGGATCCATGTTCAGCCGGTGAACTGCTATCCTCGGGTCTATTTCCTTAAGATCGTTGGTACTCCATGCAAAGACATCATAGTTATCCCTAAGGCAGGCTATGAGCTTCATCTCTACTTCAATGCTCATTTCGGTTCCAATCATAGTCTTCTTTTCTGCGTTTCCCTCTACCAGCTGGATCTCTTTCAAAGTTTCATGAGGTTCAATCCTTGCTACTTTGGGAAATTTCTCTTTAAGAGTTCCAACTCCGATCTCTTCTTTAGCTGGGGTAAGAAGCTTAGGTGAGAGTGACTCAGGCTTCTTAGTGACTACTAGAACGGGGGTAGTGGCGCTCCTCGTCGCCATAATGTAGCACTCCCATGCCTCCCTAACATTCCCAACTTCCTCTCCTACGCCGTTTGGAGTGGGAAACTTAACTCTGTTGTGTAGAGGAGATGGGATGGCTTTGAATTGATTGAGTCCTAGACGTCCTAAGATAACATTGTAGTCGAAGACACGATCAACAACTACAAAGAGAAACGTTTGTGTTACTCTTGCTGGGAAGGTTCCCATAGAAACTTGTAGAGGCACGCTTCCTGTGGGGCGAACTGTAAAACCTCCAAATTCTACTAGCTAGGGAAGTAAAGACCCGCCCGTATTCGATTTTCCCCATGTTCATCTGATTCAAAGTTCTCTTTGAGATGATATTAGAAGAACTCCTAGTGTCGATGAGTACTTTGTTGACCTTGTAAATAGCAATAACTAGAGAAACAACCAAGGGAACATCAGGATCCCTGAGATATTCTCCTCCAGCCGTTGGGGGAGGTATTTCACTGTCATCAAAGGAGATCATGTTAGTTCCTCTCAGAGCGGGAGGAGCGTAGGCTCTGTTATTGTTTCTTAGGTTATGAGCGGTTCTTTCCCTAGCATTCATGTTGTCTCCTCCAGTTGGACCTCCTGCTATAGTGTTGATAACTCCGCTATAGGGACGGTTCTCCATCTCTAAGTCCTCGGGGTACTCGCTGTATCTTTGAGCATGTTGGGATGGAGTCCTAATGGGAGGCGGTGGTAAGGATCCTGTCGTAGGTTCCAAATCATGCTCTTCTCTTCTCCATTCATTTCTTTGATGTCGGGAAGGTTCTTCTTCATAGATTGGTTCTTTCAGCTTTCCGCTTCTTATCAAACTCTCAATCTCAGTTTTCAATTGAACACAATCTTCAGTGGAATGACCCTTGTGTTTATGGAACCTACAATATTCCTTAAAAGCCCTGCTTCTTTTGCTACTACGTGTTGGTTTAGGCCACTGGACATCCATCTTCTTCTCAATAATAGAGGCCAAGATGTCGGATCTTGGTCTATTGAGGCGTGTGTACTCTCCATATCTTTTGGGAGGGGTTCTCTCCCTCCGGAATTTTCTCTTATCTTTGAAATCTTTTCTTTGCTCAAACTTTACAGAACGAGGGGAGGGATCTTGTCTCATTGGCTCTTTACCCTTCTTAGATCTGGCTTTCACTGGAACATTTCTTCGATACTCCTCACCGTACAAGACTCCTTCACAAATATCCTCTAGGTACTTTTCAGTCATGATTTCTTCATTGGAGAGCTTCTTTCTGAGATCCTCATTGTAGGTGTTAGCATACAGGTGTCGGACCCATTCCTTGATGCTATGGGATTCAACCTGGCGTACTTCAGCGTTGAAACAGTCGAGAAAGGTCCTAAGATCCTCATTGTCCTTCTGAATGACTCCCGCCAAGTGCTCTACTGACCTTTTCCTCTTCTTTGCTTTCTCAAATCTTTTCAGAAAGAGAGAGGTGATATCTGCATAGCTCTTGATGGAGCCATTGGGTAGGGCTGTCCACCAATCCATTGCTTCTCCGAAAAGAGTGGTTGAGAAAGTGAGAGCCTTCATGTTGTCATTTAAACCATTAGATTCCATCTTACTCTCATACCTAGTTAGATGACCAACATGACAAGTATCCCCGTAGTAATGTTCAAGGTTGGGGATGTTGGAGTCAGGATGCTTTCTCCCCCTTCTTATTTCATCACACAAGGGGTTTGGAGCTCTTATCACTACTTTCTCATGAGCTTTCACCATTTTGCTAGACTGGCAATCTGAGTCTCCAAAGCTTTCTACTGGATGTAGATCTCCTCAGCGGTGAGCCTCTCACCAGTTCTAGGGCTGATTGCCACGTCAGGAGGAAGATCATCAACTGGAACCACTGGGATACTTTCATCCATGTGATCTCTCGCTCTTGGTTGATGAGCTGTATGGCGACTAGGACCAGCCTCATTCACTCTTGCTCTGACTGGGCTTCTTTCTCGCTGTCCTTGAGATGCAGTGACTCTTCTGTTGAGAATGTTTCACAGGTCCTCTGGCCGAGCTTGTTCACCTAGTCTATCCAGAATTGGACGATGCTCATTTCTGGATTGAGCGGGCTCAGCTTCCCTAGGAATCGCCAATGGTGGAGTGGGTTATGTAGGCTGAACATTGTTAGATCCAAAGCAGCCCTGGATGGTAGTGAGTAATAGGCCAAACTGGTTCTCATTCATCCCAAACTCCCTTGGACAGATGATCTGGCCATTTGGAAGAGTGAAAGTTCCTTCCTGGTGGGAGACCATGTGTTCCTGTCGGAGGAACTTGTCCTCCCACTCCTTGGATTGTCACTCCGAGTCTTTGGGTTCTTGTTAGTAGATCAACGACTCTTTCCTCCTCAGACAAGACACATGCAGTGTGGCCATCACTTGGATATTCATTTGCATTCCTTGATGCGCCTCTCGCCATTCGTCCTCTCCTAGTTGGAGGTCTCCCTATCTGCCTAGGAGCAGGAGTTCCTACCGCAGTAGTAGCGGTTCTCGCTGATTTTCTAGGTCTTGCCATTGCTTATAGAGCTATGAAACTTTTTGTAAAGTTTCCCACAGTCGGCGCCAAAATGTTGAGGGTAAAGTCCCCCAAGCACTCAATAAGTTCTTCCTAAATTGCTCAGTCCAAATCACTGTAGAGTGTCCAAAGCACTCCAAAGAACTTAGAGGGTAAGAACCTGCACAAGTAACCGGAGAACCATAGACCCGGTTTTCTAAGTGTCAAACAGGGCAAACTGGGTAAGGACTTTACTTAAGAGAGACTGAAGACCAGCTCTGTATAGTGATCAGGATTAGTTCGTAATGATGACTTACCGTTCACATGGGAATGTGTGCCATATTTATAGGCTTCTCCCAAAATGGAAGAGCTTCACTAGATCGTGTCAAGTGTAAGGTTCAGATCATGCCAACAAGGCTCTATTAGGCCAATTGTCCATTAGGAAGGCTTAACCCATTTCCCTTTTGGGCTTTTAGGGGTAGTTTAGTCTTTCTTGAGAGAGTTGAGATAGTTAATGTCCGTTCTGGACCTCTGTCCGAAAGTGCAGGTCCGGAGCAATGGTCCGAATGGGATTCCCTTGTACGTAAGATATCTCAATCAAGCTCCAAAAGTAACCTGGTTCGGACCTTGCTAGCTTCGGACTGTACGTTCTCCCTTGGTGCCAGTTCACTTGATCCCTTATGAGGTTAGGGTCGTATGTCCGAATCAGTGTCCGAGTCGGACCACCATGGTCTCGGACCATGAGTCGAATCGGACCATTTGTCCATAAGGCCAAGTTCTCAGTGCTTGTTACAGAGAGGATGACTCCGTAGGGACCTCGGGTCGGACCTCTTGTAATTGACCTTGACAGCTTAGTACGCCTTAGGATACGCTCCGAAGGCGTCTATGACAGATTAGACATATTTCGGTATCAACAATTCCATAGTACTAAGGCTATGTTCTCTTCAGCTGCAATTTTCTGAACTAAACTGAACTGAACTGTAGTATAAAATATAACTAAGCAGAACTGAATTGAATGAAACTAAACTGAACTGAACTGAACTGAATGAGTTTTAAGTTGAAAAGAACAGGGCCTAATTCTCTATTTTCAGTCAATACAATGTGCTTCCCTTCTAACTCATTTACTACTTCAACTGATAATGGAGTTGAATAATCCTCTAGTATCCAACTTGCATCTTCATCCAGAAAGTCTGATAACCGCAGATTATTATAACCAGGATTCATGAAATCGATCCTGTCACAAAGTCTTCCGCAACCCATCCAGTTGTCATACCAAAAGAAATGGAATTTCCATCTCCAACCTGCCAACGTATATAGGGCTTAATAAGTTCCACACAACAGATGATACCTTTCCACGAAGGACTATCACCTGGTTTGATAGTGTAGTCTAAGATTGAATCAGATTTCAAATACTTCGCCCGTATGTATCCTCGTTAGAATTTTCCACACCATCTTAAAGTAGTGCTGAGGAGAGATAATGTTAAAATGACATAATTGCCCCCTTATTTTTGTTTTCCTTCCTTTTTCCAGTTTTGTATTTCATTCTACTACACTAGCTTCTTAAAACTTCCAAATTTGAATAGACCAACGATAGAGTTCTATCTTTTTAAATTTCATACCCTTTCTTCTTGATTAATTAAAAAATTAAAAATTAAAATGATGCTTTCATATGAGCTCAAAATCGAAGCTCAGTTTTTACTTTTATTTTTATATTATAAGCAAAAGAATAAAAAGAATGAAAATGTGAATAAATTTAATATTTGGAGTTTGTTTATTTGATCTGAAATTTTTAGAGGTTAGTTGTAATATTACAATATTGTTTATAGTAGCTCCAAAATTCCACTAGATTCCATGAATCTTCAACCACCCTAAGGTAAGTCCTAGGGGAACGTCTTTATAGAGGTACTAAAGGGATTGTTAAACATTATAGTCATATTCAGAAAATTTACAGGTATTTACTGAAAACATCATGTTATAAAAACACATAAAAATGACATAGAATATAACTCATAAAATATTATTGGTATAGTTTGAAACATTACCGTTATACTTAAAAAGAAAATTAACATTAGTTGGTCCATCAAGTCTAACTAATTCATGTCCCTCTCAAGACTTTCTTTTTTTTTTTTTTTTTTCCTTTTCAATTCATCTTGTTCGTAAGCTCGTAACCATCCTTGCACTGATTATATGAGTTATATGCACATTTTAGCATTCCTAAAGAAAAGTGTTTGGCAGAGCTCAACGCCGGCCTAGAGATTTAGGGGCCCTATGCAAAAATTTCATTCGAGACCCATAAATAATTTTTAAAAAATTAATAATAATAATAATAATAATAATGGAGCTGGAGCGTGAAGGAGGAGCTGGAGCGTGAAGGAGGAGGCGCATGGTTCGATCCCTGGTGGAGACATAAGGTGGTCAATGATTAATATAGAAATAGCATAGGGAATAGTTGTCATATTTGCCGTTTCAAAAAAAAATAATAATAATAATAATAGAAAAATATTCAAAATAAATAAAATAAAAAATTTACACCATCATGAATTGAACACAGGACCTTTCATAAGCTATATATGATATTTACCACTTGAAGATAGAGATTTTAATACTTAGTCATTGTATGGACACAAATATATACATAGAGTCTCAAATTTAAAATTGAGGCCCCTCAAAATAGGGGACCTGAGCGGAAGAGCTGCCCGTGCATGTTCAGGGCCGAGCCTGGCAGAGCTATATAGATTGCTAAAGTCAGTTCACTTTTAGTAAGTTTTTAAGCTAAGGACATCGAATAGGGGCGATATGAACGGCCTTTGGTTAATTAGCTTGCTATACATATATATAGATGTATGTTAAATGAGAGATTTTAACTTCATAAAATCGACACTTAAATAATTCCATAAAAATGTGGTACAACATATTAAAGGATCACGAGTCACACCAATCTTATTTTCCCGAGTACCTGTTCCGTGAGAAAAGGTTCTTGCTTGCTTTTGTATGCAAGGTAGATAAATAATCACTCAAATCGAATTGATGGTTTTCTCGACTATCAGAAAGACCAAGGAGATGAATGTGTGACAGACGACAAATGGCATGACAAGTGGTGGTTGTGAGAATTTAGTTAACTGGAATTAATTATAACTTAATATAAAAAGGAAAAGAAAGAAAAATCAAAGTAATGATCGAACAGGGTGTAAGTCACAGCTAATTTGAATTCAGTAGCAGCTATTTGGGAGACAAAATTCTCTGAAAGTGAAAGCGCTTACTTTGAATTTACATTTTCCAGAGATTGGAAGATGCTAGATGGAAAATGTGGAAAAGAACTGTATGTATATTGGCAACACGTATAGTTTTCTCGAGCAAATCTTCCGGGGACCAACTTCATATAGAGAGGACCGACAAACATTATAATTATAATCATAAATATATGAGGTGTTTTATTAAAAACATCGATATTATATATACGTAAAAAATACACATAAAATGTATACTCATAAAATATTATACTTATAATTATAATTAATGATATCAGTTGGTACTTGGTACCTAATGTCCTTTGATAAAGCTGGTACTTTCCATGTAAATTTTGTCAAGTCAGTTACTAACTCCTCTGAATTTCAACAGTCTCGTAAAACTGGATCACTTTCTTGATGCCAATTTGAACACATAATCGAGAATACAACAATCATATAGCCGCCACAACATTAACAGAAATTTTTGGCAAAAAGATTCTCTCTATTTTGGAAGGATTATAAACCCATCTTACGTCCAAGGTTAGACAGCAAGTTATAATGTAAAATAACAAGCCATGTCACTCCATGCATTTCATTTAATTACTACATAATTCTATTAGTAGTACTTGTCATCATTATTAAATATACTCCTATATTCATATATGTCAATGATCAACTATTATTTCTTATTTTCATTTAAAAAAGTTTAAATTAATTAAGAACTCTATTCTCATTGAAAAAGTGTTCGTTTCATTTTTTGAAAATACATTTATAAAATTTAACTCTACAGTTGATCATGCTTGCTTTGTACTAACACTCTTATGAGTTATGATGGTATCGAATGACAAGCTTATTAGTGCACGCATGATTGCTGATATAGTGCACGGGGAAGGAGGCCAACATACCACCCCGAGAAATTTGAAAGGCGGCCCCGATCAAGTAATAATAAGTAATATTAGAGATGGCCGCAAACATTAAGAACTTTAAAACTAAATCATATGTCGTTGGACTATTATTTGTAAAAGAATTAGAGACGACCAGGGGCGGAGGTGTGTTGTAGTTGCCCTGCCCTACCCTTCCTCCTTAAAAAAATTATAAGTATACCTTTTACGATATTTTGGCATTTCGTCCTATCCATTTTAGCGTGAAATTCCTATTTTTCTTTCTTACGATACAATAATATAGTTGTTTCTGCTAAAAACGGCAATATTAGTGTATTATTTCTCATTATATTTTGTCAATACCACTGAAAAAAATTATCCTCTCTTCAATAATATTTTTTAAAGATATGCATCATAGTCGGTTTTTTCCCTATCTCTGCCCCTAGAGACAGCCTCAATCACCTCCATACACCAAGTTAAAACTTAAAACCTCAATGTATTTAAAACTAAAGATTTAAAAGCTTAAGTAATGAGACCGGGAAATAAATTAATCTTTTGAATACAAGTTGTTCATTTCTAACCATCACAACAATTTTTTTCTTTTTGCCTAAAAGTTCTTCCTTCTGGTCCCATAACCTCTAAGGGAAGAAATTAATTCATCTCAAAATATAGCAAGACTTTCAAAGTAGATTTTTAGGATCAACATTTGAAAATTTGCCATTCGGCCGAAACTCCGGAAATTAACAATATATTTCTCCATTATAAACGTAAACAAAAATAGCACGCAGCAACTAGAATAGCATGGTCCGAGAGTTCCGTCCAAAATTACTCGAAAATGTCAAACACAAAAAAAATTGTTTTATTGACGACAAATTTAAACAAATAATTATGTAGAAGTCCAATCACTTTACGTTTAACTAGTTTCTGGACCGTCGAGATTCGACCGGCATTAGAGAAATTAACATATATAAAAATATTTCGAAACAACACATTTATCATTCAAATAAAATGTACAAAAAACATATAAACTACATTATTCGAAATTTTAACACATGTGTAATAAAGAGATCAATTGAAGTTAATCATTTCCTGTAAAATAAAATTTAAAGAAGAGTTAACACATTTTGCTAATAATAATCAAATATTGTAAAATATATGTTCAAGTCTTCAAGGTTTATAAGGTAATAAATTTAAAATTACCTTATAATTTGTCGAAGGCCTCTTTGTATATAACATTTGCAGTCGTATCATATAGGCCTTTAATTAATTGGGTAGAAACCAACCCGAACAGTTAAAACTCGACAAATTATTTATGTACGGGTTGGGTTCTACACCCGCACCCGTCCAAAACTCGCCTTTGCCCAATACCCAACCCGTTCTAAGACCCAATTCGGACCCAACCCGTATAGAACTCAACTCGAATTCGACCCGTACCCAAATACATTTTTTTGCCCAGGGTAGGGTGGGTGGGGGACCCTACCCCAACCCCCACTTCGTCTGACAAAAAAAAAAACAATTCGTCGCGAAAACATGTGGGAAATTATTTTCGTGCATGAGATAAAAAAAAAATTCACCCAGCGTAGGGAGGGGTGCCCCCTCACCCACCCCACCCGCCCGACCAAAAAATATTTCGCGAAACCATGTGGGAAATTATTTTCGTGAAATGAAACATTTTCGCCCAGGTGTGTGAAACTGTTTTCCTGTTTTAATTGTTTTTCAAAACTTCGGGTTGGGTTTGGGTTATAGGTCTTCCTGACTTTAAAATTGTGGGTTGGGTACGGGTACAGATTTTTAAATTGTAGGTTGGGTGCGGGTACGTGTTATAAAACCCGTTAAAACCATCGGGTTCCACCCCACGGATTTTGTAATGGGTCGGTATGGGAATATGGAATAGGAAAATTTGTATCGTCCGATGGACTCATCATCATTCTAGGTATTAATATATTTTTCCTGCATTCATTCCATATAACATCCTTGCCTCAATAACATGCTTCCGAAGATTTGTTACTATAAGCCTTGTTCTATTGCAAAGTTCGGAAGCTTGATCAATGTTACGTAACAACATGATTATGCAACCAACCTTAAGAACAATCATGTGGTTAGGGAGTCCAGAACACTTGATATTATTCAGAAACTCAACCATGAACACTTTCGAGATACATCATCTACTCTAGTCAAGCTATCAACGCTTAAATATTCAACGTACTCACTATGAATTTTTGAAATGGTGTACTCATTAATCCCATTAACAATGTCATTTGTAGATGCAAGAATGGCTCGAATAATGATGTAATTTGGATCTAGTGAGGGATTGGCCAAGTGCTCTAATAATGATGGGTACGTAATGTCAACAATGGTATATATAGGATCACCTAACTCTCTGGTGAGTAGATCATCATGAAGTTTTATATCAACATCACCATCATTATTTTCACCAGCAACACCATTACCAACTTGTAATATCCACTCCGCAAACTGTCTGGTCTCGATTATCTCGACAAGTGAATTTCCAGATTGCATGTGATGTAATATTTAATGTTAATCAACTCTACAGTTAATAATTTTACAAAACAAAAGTATTGAAACAAAAAAAATTGCCTGCAACCTCAGGTTTTTAGTTAAATTGAGGATTTCACATGTTGGCCATATTTTGGATGAGCATATGGTTGATTAACTATATCTTATCTTGTTCCGCCTGAACCACAAGAAGAATATGACTGAAGTCTCCACAAAAAACAACCACAAGGCCACCAAATGGGTCATGAGGGTGATGCATAGCTGTTGAGGGGTTTAGCCTCGAACACTAACTAACTAAACTACCACAAATCCCCGATCTAAGATCCGCCACCAACTTGAGGTCCGACCTGATGACTTGGTCCGAGGTTGTTCACCTGAAAAGACTAAGTGGGGAGGGGGGGGGGCAGGGGGGGGAGGGGGGGTTAGATAGGTAACCCGGGTTGCAAGTTTTCAACCCGGTAAGAGACTTTACTCAAGAGAGAGTTGTAAAGATCTCAATGTAGTAGTTATGAGATATGATTTGGAATAATTATTGCTTATCATTTGGGAATTGTGACTTGTGACTTACCTTAAGGTCTTGGACCTTGTGCTATATTTATAGAGACCATATCTTATGAAATGACTCATAAGATGGTGCCAAGTGTATGCTTCAGATTTGGACACCAATGCTACCTTTCGCTTCTGTTGATAGTGAACAGTAGCCCACATCCGATTAATGGGCCTGGGAGGGTAGTTTGGACCGTTTTCCTCTGAGAGTACTGTTCCGCCTGTTGGGTCCGTGTCAGTCCCTCGGACAGATCTGTCTGCTTGGTTGGTCTGCCCTTAGGTAACTCTGGGTGTCCGAGCCAGAAGTTTCACGGAAGTATCTCAGTGGTTCTGTTATATACGTTTGGTCTTAATGTGATTGTGGCGTCCGAGATTCTCTCGTCCGGTCCGTTTGGCATCCTAGGACTGACAGTTTGTGGTACTTGGAAGGACCATGTGACATTTTGTCAGGTTCGAAATTCGTACACCTAGCTTGGTCGGACTTAGCTGAGAAGGTGTGTTGACTTGTAAGTTGTTGGTCCAGATAACGGCAAAGTAAAAGACTGGGGGGGGGGGGGGGGAATAGACTTTTAAAATTTTTGTCGATAAACACAGTTTCTCAGAAACCTGGGGGTTTCTAATACTTAAATTCAAAGCGCAGAAGACTTTAAGATAGGTAAGTGCAGAAACAATAAGTATGTGTGTGTGCTTTGTTGAAATGTAAATACAGAAAGGTAAATGATACAACAAGTATAGTGGTATCTGGAGGTGGCGTAATCCTCCAACTAATCCACTTCGGTCTTTCTGAGACCTAGAATTCACTAGAACAGATAATTGAGTTCACCTTACAATAATCCTATTCTATGATTCCTAAATAAATGGTTCCCAACCAAGTGTGCCCCCTGAGTTATTCCCCAGCTCCTAGAGCTAAGTACTTCCTCTACTCAGATAACCTTGGAGTTATTCAGTGGATGGCAGTCTGCTCTTTACCGACCCAAGTAATTGATGTCCGTTCTGGAGAATGAGCTTCAGAAAGGGTATCTGATAGTTCAACTCTTTCACGAATAACAATCTCTTGTTAAGGTTCAGGACAACTTAGAACTACTAGTGATTTTTCGAGCAACAAAAAGCTTTCAGAAAGGGTAGTAGAGTGCTTGAGAGAATACTTTGCTTGATGGTAAGTTTGCAAGATAGAGCGTTCTAAGGTGTATTTCTCAGCATCTAAGTGTGTGATATATATAGATGAATTTGAGAGTTGTTGGAATGATATCCGTTAGAGACAATTCAAATTCAGTCCATACTTATCTTGAAATGAGTACTCAGAAGTCCTTGTCTCATGTCTCAAAGAGGACTGTGCTTCAGCGGCTTTTCTGCCGATGCAATTAATGCACTTGTACTATTTCTTGTCCTGTAGTCTTCAACGGATACAAGAGCCTTTCTGATGGCTTGCATGCTCCATACTCATGATGTCATATGTCCAGAGTCATATTTCAAATGTAAGTAAATACACTTAAGAAAGGATTAACGACATAGTCTTTCTGAGTTAGACTAAACCTTGATATCTTCATAAATCTTGTGCAATCTTCAGTCTTCTAATCTTCAGAAAAGCTCCATTGCTAGGATTGATCTTCATAGTCTTCTGGAAATAAAAATTACACTCAGAGACCTATAATCCTAATACAAGATTTACTAGACTAATCATACTCAGTGATTTCCTCTTTTACAATGTTTAAGTGAACCAAGAGTACTTAATCACCTTTCTGGCTAAGATAAGAACATGTGATGAGTGATCAAAATACTAACAGATATTCCTAACAAATTTCCCCCTTTTTGATCAGTCATCCATGACTATCTTTTAAGTCCTATTACAAATTTGTAATCCTGGAAGAGAAAACAATCCATCACTTAATCATTTCAAATGATATTCAATTTTAGTTGAATTAAGTGCAGAAAGTAAACATCAACTAAATCACAAGAAGTGATCTTTGCTGATAAGTTGTCATCTATTAGAATGTATCTGAGAGTATGATCTTCAGATAGGTACAGTTTACAGAATAAGATGCAACTTTTACAGATAGAGAAATTTAGAAACAGTCAGCAAGATTACAAAAAGTAACAAAACATACTAAGTAAATTAGAACAAAGGAGAATCCAAGCTCCAAGAGAGTATTCTAATGTTACTCGTCTTCAAGTCTTCAGAAAATGCAACTTGGGTTCAGATACCTCAAGTTCTTCAGCACCCTTTCTGGATCAGTTGACATGATCATCCACTTTTCCGCATTCTTGGACATAGTCATAAAGAATCCTTCTGACAGAGAGCTCTGTATTTCTGGATAAGTCACATATTTCATGGTAACTCTTGCCAAGCTTGTGATTCTTCTGCAGAAAGTGTTTGACCCAGAAGTACTTTTCCCAGACCCAGGAGTGGTCTATATGCAGCTGAGATAGGTTGAAATACTTGTATATTTCTTCCAGATAGTGTATATCATCTAGGTATTCATCCAATTTCATATAGAATGACTCATAGGTTGAAACACCTAGTTTGTTCTTCCTGTTGTAGCTACCATCCAGTTTTCTTACCTTGTGTACATCATCAGGCTTTGGGTAAGGACAGGCAAAAGAAAGATCCATCTTTAAGAATTCATTCCTCTTTTCTACTTCAAAGTTTAGCCAGGCATGAAGGTGCTCAGGTTTTAGCAATTCTGGCTTGCCTTCTCTCCATTTCAGGATCTGGTTGAGGATGGGAGTTGGAAACTTATCATTGGCAAGTAGATGTTGTAGTTCCAGAATCCAATACACTCTCTTGATCAGAATGCACCGATATGAAGACTCTTCATTACTAGTCTTCACATACTCAATGTGGGCATCAGTTGGCCTTTCTTGATGAGTTTCTCTGTTTACTTTGCCAAACTGGGAATCCCTTCTTGCCTTTCTGTTAGGTGGCCTTCTATCAGGAGATCCTCTAACCCTTTCTTCCTGCCTTGGGGCTGTACTGGTGGATGTTCCTTGTATTGACTTGGTATTTTCAGAAGGAGTTCTGGCTGCCAAAGGCCTTGCTGCCAAAGGAGGTTGTGAGGTGCTTGCTTGCCTTCTTCTCTTGTGGATTGAATGCTCATCTGTATCAGATTCATCCTCATCATCATTGTGGTTCCAGTTGTAAGGCTTGCAGCTTTCTTGACCTCTTACCTCTCCTTCTTCTTGGTCTTCTCCTTCTTCAGGAATATTCTGGTTGTTCCCATCTGAGATCCTAAGGGACTTGGTTCCCCTAGTAACCATACTTCTCAGTCTTCTGGCTGGTTGATCTGGAACAACTTCTTCAGCAGGGGCATCTCCAGTGTCCTTGATGACTAGTTGACTTGAGGAGGGACGAATTGATTGTTTTCTTTTTCTTCCTCTGCCTTTCTGAGGCATCTCTTCTTCCCCCTTAGTCATGAATGACTGACTCATGATAGCATAAGCTTCAGAGAGTGATTCAAAGTTTTTCTGGAGGTTGTTTTGCACCCTGACCAATTCTTGGATTTCTTTCTTCAAGTCCTTGTTTTGCCTAACCAATTCTTGCTCTTTTCTGTTGAGCTCTTCAAGAGGCCTTAGAATAGCATCTGCTTGTTGAGTAGCATGGATGACTTCTGTTAGTGCTAGGTTGGCATTGTTGCAGTCATCTTCCCTGATCAAAGCTAGATCTTTCTGAGAGAGGGCTATGCTGGTTGCTCTGTTTAGCAATGTGGCAGCCAAATCTTTCATCTCTTCTGGGACTGACTATAGGACTTGAGTGTCTTGAGCAACAAGTATGTCTCTTAGTTCCAAGAAAACACTTGTTCTAGACCTGTGCTCATCACTTCTTGATGCACCTGGAGCAGAAAATAGTTGAGGAGCCAGAAGGGCTAACTTTTCCTTAGTGATAAGACTCTCATCTTCTTCTGGGGTGATCAAGTTTCTATTTTCTTCAGCATCACTGTCATAATTCTTTTCTTGGATTGTTTGCAGATTGGCAATCTTCTTCTGTTTTCCATCAAGTGTGCTGGCCTTCTGAGAAGATGTAGACGGTCTTTCTGATGCAGCCTCAGCATCTTGTGCTTCTTCATCAACAGTACGCATGGCATCAATTTCAGCTGCGGTAATGCTGATCTGTCTTTCCAAACTTCTTTGCTCATCCAGAAGGGCCAATTCTTTAGCATTAGCTTCTCTAAGCTTTTGAATCTTGGCTTCCTTCTCATCAACTTGTGCTTGGCACTCTAAGTTGATTCTCTTTTCTTCTTCCAACTTCTGTCTGAGTTGTTTAATCCTGAACTCAGCGGCTGAGATTTTTTCAATTATGTCTTGCTGATCGGCCTGTTGGGTATTCTAATGAGACTTTGGGGGTGATGATGATGGGGCTCTCTGAGCATTTGGAGGAGTAGCCTTTTCTCCACTTCCTTTGCTAGCTTTCTGAATCCCGCCTTGTCCAGGTTGGGGATCATCATCATCATCATCCTTTTTCTTGTTTTCTTGACTTGGATGCTCAGAAGAGGGTTCTTGGTAATCGTTCTCGTCCATCTCCTCTTCATCTTCTGAAACCAGGTTGATCACATTTGGGAATGTAATCATCCTCCCATTAACTTCTTCTTACTCAGCTGGATAAGTAGTGAGCTTGTTGGGCAAGGCAGGATGGGTCACCATCTGCTCTTGGGTTTGAGCATCTGCAGCTTGGAAATCTGCTAAGAGTCTTCGTGCTACTTCATGAATGAAGTCTTCATGCATCAGAGTGGCAAATGAGTAGGACTCTGTTGGGAACAATGCATGGATGTGATCCTCCAGATTGAAGGTGATTGCTCTCTTCTCTGGGACATCGATTACTCTGGCTACTTCAGAAAGGTCAGCCTTTCTGAGTTTCTGCCGTTGTCTGAAGCAATTGAGATGTTTCTTTAAAGTGTGCTTCTGGAAGGCCTTAAGTAAATCAACTGGCACTAGACTTTGAGCCTGAGAGAAAGGAAACAAGTTAGTTTTGTTCAAACCACTTGTGATAGTATCTGTAAGCGAAAATAGTCTTTCTGAGCATACCTGTGTAGAAACACTAGGCTCATTATCCTGTACTTCTGCTTGCTTGGGCACAGAGGCCTCAGATACCATGTTGTGAGGAGAAGTCTGATCCTCATCAACCTTTCTTTCTGCTTGAACCTGAGAATTAGAATCAATTATGGTTTCAGAAACTTGTTTATCAGAGAAAGACAGATAGAAATATGATTTCTGAGGCTTCACTTACTTCCAAGTGAGGAAGCTCAGTAGCATGTTCCTCAGAAACCTTGGGGGTTCGCACCTTTCTGCAGAATCTTGCTTGTTCGATTTAGGTTTCCTTTGGAGGAGATAACACAACTGTTTCTCCATCCAATTGTTCTTCTGACTGAGCCTGTAAGAACAAACATAAAAGATTTAGTAGTGGATTTTCCAGAGCATTCTTGAAGGAGACTATTACTGATTACTTACCTTCTCCGTAGAAGGCTCAGTAAATACTTCCTCAGAGAGCTTTTCAGCCTCTGGAATCTCTTGGTTTTGGGGTGTTGGTTCTACCACCACTACTTCCTCAGTTGGAGCCTAAGAAGAGACATTAAGAATATTAGAACATAAGATAAGAGCATTTTTAGTTAGTTATTTCTTGTTCAGAGATAACTTTACTACCTGTGGGACAGACTCTTCTTGATGTTCTGAGGTTGGAGGAACCTCTTCTTGATTCAAGGGGGTGGACAAGTTTTCTTCCCCCTGAAAGATTGCCTCTAAATTGGCCTATAACAAATGAAGCTTATGAGTAACAAGTTAACATTTTAATGTTGACAAGTTAGATACAAACTACTTTTGCTACCTGAATAGGGTCAGGCTGATCATTGGTCTCTTGGACTTGTGGTGATTCCACAGTCTCTCTGTGCTCATTGTTGGTCTCCTCTGCAGTATCATTTTGAGTCTCCATCTCAGTTTGATCCATTTCTGAGAGTTGAGCTTTCTCAGAAGGTTGAGGAACCTATTCAAGAACAGGGTTTTCTTCAGCAACCTTTTGTGCTGGTGTAGTGAATGTGGAAGCAATGTCCGGATCTTCCAGCTTTCTATCTTCCTCACCCAGGCCTTCTTCTTCCTGCTGGGCAGAGGGGCTCCTTTCTCTTTGAGGGGCTGAGCTTGATGCTCCTCCATGGGTCTCATACTTGGACCTTTTGAGTACTTTTGCAAGTACTTCATCATCCTCAGATTCACTATCCAGTGTTGGTGTAGACCCATCCATGATATTTCTATCATCTCTGGAGATTTCTGGAGCAGTCTGGCTCAGAATTCTTGGGGATTTCTGGAGTTGCCTTTCTGGGCGACCAACATCTTCTGAGACCTTGTCTCCAGAAGGTTGTGCCTCTTGAACACTCTGGGACTTAGAGGCTCTTTTGTTTTAAGTCCTCTTTCTCTTGGCAACTGGAGGTTGAGCTGGAGCTTGCTCAGAGACCTCTTCACCTTCTTTGACTTCAAGCTCTTCGCCTTTCTTCGAGCTTTCTCGAAGAGTCTCTCCTTTTCTTCAAAGGCGTGTCTGAAAAGGGAGTTGGTGACTGGGATTTCCTGCCTCTCTCTGAGAGTGATTCCCATTGTTTCCATAATGTAACAGATTCTGAGACCAAAGTGCATATTGGCCTTTGGCTCAGCAAGGCCATTGAAGATTTTGAGCTCAAATTCCTCAATATGTCCAAGGAATTTGTTGAAGACGTACTTCCCCCAATTGAAGTGGGTTTCCTGCCCTTCATGCTTCTTGTTCAGAAGATGCATCATCATCCATCTCTCCATGCTTATCTGGTCTACTCCTCCTTTGTTGCCATCAAAGCAACGGACCAGAATAAGAGCTAGAGTACTCCAGTGTTTCTGGAGATGACTAGTTCTGATGGCTTTCAGAACAAAGTCTCCTGGGCAACCTTTTGCATTTTCTAACTGGATTTCTTCAAATAGCTCTTTGACGCCTTGAATCATGGAAGCGTCCTTGATGTTGATGTCTTCAATTGTTCCTCGATTTTTCAATCGGAATATCTTGCAGAAAGTCTTGCAGTCTAGGACGATCTCTTGTCCTTGAACTTCAGTCTGCATGTATTTCTCTTATTCATCATTCACAACCTTTGTGAAGATTTTGGAGTTGTTATAGAACTCCAGCACATCCAGTGTGGATAGTCCACTGGGTGCAGCAGACAGAAACTTGAAGATATGGGAACTTTTCAGCATCCCCAATATCAGTTTTCTATCTGGTCTTGAAGGTATGACTGCTGGTACATACTTCTTCACTAGAAAAGCTCCCCAATTCATCTTGTGACTTGGATTCCAGTCAGATGGGGTGAACTTTCCCAGAAGGTGTTTATTCAACACCTTAAGTTCCCTTCCTCCTTGCTTTTCAGCAGGAGCAGATGTTGCGGCCTTAGGGTTCTTGGTGGTCATCTTCTTGGGTGCCATCTCTTATATAGAATCTTGAGTGAGTGTTTTCAGAGGGATTTTGCAAGATTAATCGGGATTAGTCTATCTTTTCAGAAGACTAAACACAAGAAGTTGAGTTTGCAGAAGGGGTTTTGCAGAAATCTTGAGAGATTTTGCTGTTTTGATGCAAGTATGAAATTTCGAAATTGGTAAAAGTGTTTGTCTTTTGCCCAAGTCCTATATATATAGCAGACAAAATGTACATAGATACAACATACATACAACTGAATATGAATGCGTGTCTTTGTATCTGCATAGGCGTGGTATCACACACGTTCTCCATTAAATGCGTAGTGGACCATGTCTGCATTTCTCAACAGACATTACTTGCTTTGTTTTAATCTCAACCGTTGAGATCAAACGTTTATTCATCAAGGACTTATATTGAATATTTTGTAATGATATCAATCAACAAATGGTATTGTGCCGACTTGATGGATTTTTGACAAGTTACATCCATTATGTCACTTAGTAAAGAGTAAGAGCACTCAATCGTTTGAACTTATCATTCTGAGTGTCAAGTCCTTATCTTTATATTGTTTATCATAAAAACGGCAAAAATACAAGACATTGGACATGTTAGACTTCCAGAACTTATACTTTTCGGGCTTTGTGTGTCTTTTCTCTTTATGACTAAATAGCTTCTGAATTCAAGTGTCAGAAGCTTTAGTTGTTTGAATGTATTTGACCCACTCTCAGTAAGTAAGTTCTAGTCTTATTTACTTATTGAGTGTGTACCAACCTTTGCCTTTCTGGATACCCGTTCCAGAAATATTTTGCCTTTCAGAGTATTACTGCTCATAAATCTTTGCAACACTTCTTATCAACTTGGCTTTCTGAGAACATGTTCTCAGAGGCCTACTTATTTTCTACCTCACTTACTCAGACTTTAGAGATTCAAGACATTTTTCAGTCCTTAGGCATCTCCATTAACCCAAGACTATGTCTTAAAGTCAAGAACCGGCTTTCGTGTAAGGGATTGGTGAAGATATCTGCAAGTTGGTCTTCTGTGCCAATCTTGAATATCTCTATATTGTCTTTCTAAACATGGTCTCTGATGAAGTGGTGTCTAACATCAATGTGCTTTGTTCTGGCATGGAACTTGGGGTTCTATGTGATTGCAATAGCAATTGTGTTATTACAGAAAATGGAAGTTTTCTCTTCATTGAGTCCATAGTCTCTGAGTTGTTGTTGAATCCACAAAATTTGCAATATATTCAGCCTCTGTGGTAGAAGTTGCAATTGAGTTTTGCTTTTTGCTAAACCATGAGATAAGTCTAGTTCCCAGAAACTGACAAGTTCCTGAGGTACTTTTCCTATCAAGCATTGATCCAGCATAATCAGCATCTGAATAACCAGCCAAACTCAATCCACTTTCTTTAGGATACCACAAACCTACATCTACTGTACCTTTCACATACCTTAATATTTTCATAGCAATGTTGTAGTGTGATTGCATTGGATTTATTTGAAACCTAGCACACACTCCAACTGCATATTGAATATCAGGTCTGCTTGCAGTAAGGTAAAGTAGTGAACCTATCAATTTCCTATACTTATGTTCTTCAACACTCTTGTCTGATTCAGTAAAGGTCATCTTGGTTCCTATGCTCATAGGTATCTTAGCATTCTTTTCAGAAGGCTTAAGATTGAACTTTGTGAGCATGTCTTTTGCATACTTTGTCTGATTAATGAATATTCCATCATTGAGTTGCTTGACTTGCAATCCTAGGGAATAGTTCAATTCTCCCATCATGCTCATCTCAAACTTACTTTTCATGAGATTTGCAAAGTCATCACAAAGTTGCTTGTCCTTAGATCCAAATATAATGTCATCAACATATACTTGAACTAAGAGTAGTTTTCCATCATGATTTAAAGTGAACAAAGTTTTATCAACTTCACCTTTCTTGAAACCGCTTTCCAAAAGGTATTTGGCCAAAGTGTCATACCATGCTCTTGGAGCCTGTTTCAGTCCATATAGAGCTTTCTGTAGCTTATAGACCATTCTACTTTCTGAGGAAACTTCAAAGCCAGGTGGTTGCTCAACATAGAATTCCTCAGCAAGTTCACCATTCAAGAATGCACTCTTGACATCCGTCTAATAAACTTTTAAGTCTGTATGAGCTCCAAAGGCCATAAAGAGTCTTATTGCATCCAAGCTGGCAACTGGTGCATATGACTCATCAAAATCTAAACCTTCAGTCTGGGTGAATCCCTTGGCAACCAACCTTGCTTTGTTTCTGGTTATTTCACCGGATTCATTCATCTTGTTTCTGAAAACCCACTTTGTTCCAATTACAGATTTCCTTCTTCAAATGGAACTAGTTTCCAGACTTTGTTTCCCTCAAATTGATCCAACTCTTCTTGCATTGCTGAGATCCAGTCTTGGTCTCTTAATGCTTCTTCTATAGTCTTAGGTTAAATGTTTGAGATAAAACATCCAAAGAGAGAGTTAGCATTTTCAGCTATTGCTCCCCTAGTCCTAACACCTTGATTAATTGGTCCAATTACATCTTTTGCAGGATGATCCTTGATCCATCTCATCATGGGTTTAGGGCTAGTAAGGTCAATATCCAAGTGATCTAAATGTGAATCACTATGATTATGACTTGATACTTCTTCAGTATCTGAGACATTTTGCACCTCAGAAGGTCGGTGAATGTCTAACACTTGCTCACTGTGAGAGCTTTCTGGAACATGTCTTTCAGAGAGGTTATTTCCAGAGTTAGCTTTCTGATGAACATCTTCAGTTTCCATTTCTGGAATTCTCATAGGAAACTCTTCATCATGTCTGAGAGTCATCTGATTGTTACTAGGCATTTCTTGCTTTTCTTCGTCAGAGTCATCCTCTCTTTCCACAATGATGTTTTTCCTTTCTGAGGGTTCTTCTTCAGAATCCTTTAACATTAGTTCCTTGAACCTTTCTGAGAGTTCATCAGCAAGGGGTGTTTTCTTGCTTCCTTCATAGAATACAACATGAACTGATTCTTCAATCTTCTTTGTTCTTTTGTTGTAAACTCTGTATGCTTTGCAATTCATAGAATAACCAGGAAACACACCTTCATCTGCCTTTGGTTGAAATGTTCTTAGATACTCTTTTCCATTGTTAAGAACAAAACATCTACAACCAAACACTTTCAGATGTTTGATATTAGGGGGTCTACCAACCAAGAGTTCATAGGGGGTCTTGTCATGGTGTTTGTTTATCAAACATCTGTTCTGAGTGTAGCATGATGTGTTTACAGCTTCAACCCAATAAACTTCACTTATTTCAGTGTCAGCCAGCATTTTCCTTGCAGCTTCTTTAAGGGTTCTATTTTTCCTTTCTGCAACACCATTTTGTTGTGGTGTTCTCACAGAGGAAAGTTGGTGTTGTATACCTTTGCTGGTACAAAACTCCTTTATGTACTGGTTGACAAACTCAGTACCATGGTCTGTTCTGATTGCAGATACCTTGTCATTTTTCATGACTTCAAGCTTATTCAGCAAGTTTGGTATCTCCACCCTAGCATCAGATTTTTGCTTCAGGAAGAGAACCCAAGTGAATCTTGAGAAGTCATCTACAACAACCAGACCATACTTCTTTCCTGCATAACTAGTTACAGATGATTCAAAAATATCCATGTGTAATAGTTGTAGTGGTCTAACACTAGAGTGTCTAGTTTTAGACTTGAAAGAGATCTTGGATTGTTTCCCCATCCGACAGGCAGAACAGATACCATCCTTTCTGAAAGATGTTTTGGGAAGACCAACCTCTAACTCTTTCTTGGCAAGTTTGTTCAGAGTTTTGAAATTCAAGTGACTCATTCTTTTGTGCCATAACCAGTGCTCTTCTGTGTGACCTGATTGACTCACCATGAGACATTCTTCAGTTGTGGCAGATGCCTAATCGGCAACATAAAGACTACCTTTCCGCCGAGCAACCAAGACTGTCTGCTTTGACTCATTGTCAATAAGTTTGCAATACTTTGCTTTGAATTTCACAGTGAAACCCTTATCTGCAAACTGGCTCATGCTAAATAGATTATATATCAAACCTTTAACATGTAATATGTCAGTGATTGTTAATGATCCCAATTTGACGTTGCCAGATCCCAGATAAGGATTTAATTCTCCTCCAGCAAATCTGATGTCTGGTCCAGTGTTGCAAGCTTTGTAGTTGACCAGATTTGTTTTGTCTCCTGTCATGTGATTTCCGCATCCACTATCAAATAGCCATTGAGCCTTAGTCCAAGAGGCATTCTGCACAAAACAGGAAACATGAGTTAGGTTCTTGCCTCAGAGATAGAACCACTTAGACTAAACGTTCTTCCAGTAGGAATCCACATTTTAGTGAATTTCTTGGGAGTTTGTTTTTGTCTAACTTGATCAGAAGGAGATGCAATAGAATCAGTAATTTTGATCTCAATCTTCCTTCTTGGGGTGTTTCTAGGTGTTCCCTTTGGTGCTTTCTGGACCCTTGGTTTCTGGGGTTGCTTTGCAGCAAACTTTGCCTTTCTGGCCAGGTTCCTTCTAGCTCTGGCATTCAGTTTTTCAGTGGCTTGAGATTTCTTCCACTTCTGTCTATTGCTACGTGCAATATCAGCCTTGCGCCATTGTTCTTGTCCTTCCTTATATTGTTGCAGAAGGACCTTTCCAATAGCACGATAGCCAATGCCATTTCGAACACCTTTGGCTTTCTGAATGCGCTCTTCAGAAGCCTTACTAGTTTCTGCACCATCTTTATTTTCATAAAATGGTACATTAGAGAATTTGCATATTCCAGCAATTCTTCCATTCCTAGTAATGCAGCAATGTGGATGGTTTCATGTCTGAGGGTTGTGTTTCTTTTCAGAAACCTTATCCACATGTTTCTTGTGAACTTGTTGTTCTTTCAAAGGCTGGGTTGCAACTCCTTTTCCTTTGTCAACTACCCAAGCTTTCTGACCAATGCTATAGGTGGTTGAAGAATCATTATGTTTACTTTTTACAAAGGTCAACCTTTCATCACTCTTCTTCAGAGGAGATGAATTACTTGATTGTTCATCAAGTCCAAGTCCACCTTTCTCAGAGGGACCTCTCAGATAGGATTGAACCTCAGTGAGAGTGTCACTAGCCTTTGCATAAGATTGGAAGGATAGCTCTTTCTTTCTGAGTTCTTCATTCTCAGAAAGCAGCTTCATCATTTTCTCATTAAGTTCATCCAAGGCTAGTTTGTGAGAATTTTCATTCTCAGATATCTGAGCTTTCAGAAAGGCTATTTCAGTGTTCTTGTTCTCAGATACTCTGGTTAGCTCAGAAACCTCTTTTTCAAGAGTTTCTTTTCTTTCCTCTAGAATTCTGGTTTTGGATTGTGCTTCCAGAAATTCTTTCTCATAACGATCCAATTCACTCTTGACCAACTCCAGATCCTCAATTCCATCATCACTCTCATAGTACAGAAATTGTGAATTGTTAGTTACCTCATCAGCCATAAGACACATTTCAATGTTGGAGATGTCTATACCAGCAATCTCAGCAACTCCACACATTTCATTCTTCTTAAGGCCGAAGTCGATTACATCGTGGGTGATTCCACACAATTTTGGTGATGGTAGGTTTGAGTCATCTGAATCTCCATCTTCAGAATCTGTCTCAATGTCTAGAGCATCAAGTTGAATTTGAATCTTCTTCCTTTCTTCAGTCAGTAAGGCCCTTTGATTTCTCTTGAAATTTCTTATGTCCTTCTTGTCACCTGTCTTGAGCTTGTTTAAAGCAAGACAATCTCTCTTGAAGTGACCAGGCTTTTGACAATAGAAGCATATATCATTTCCTATTTCTGCAGCTTCAGTACTAACACCTTTCTGAATGGGGGTGTTCAGAGAGTTGTTCATTTGTATGTTCTTGTACTGATGATAGTTTGGGCCAAGATGCTTTTTCAGCTTTTCTTTAGCTTTTCTTCTCTCAATCTCTTGACTCACAAATTTCTTCATGTGTCTTACTGCAAGAGAATTTTCTTCAGATGCATCTTTGGTATCCTTCTTTGAAAAGAAGTACCTTGAGAAACTAGAGCAACACTTTGCAACTTTTCAGCTGTTTGTTCTCTCTGAGTTGTCTCATAATCTACAGTAGCGAGATGAGAGAAGAGCTCTACTGGAGTAATATTTGGCATCCCTTGGTTGAAATAAAAGAACTTAGTGTGCTCCCAGTTGTGATTGAGACTTCTGACAATAGTCTTAATCTTTTCCGCTGGAGTATCATTGCTTTCACCAAGTGCAGCCATATCACTCATAAGGGTAGTAAACCTGAAATTAAGTTCTTCCAGAGTTTCAGTGGGACCTTGTTTGAAGTTTTGGAACTTCAATTTAAGAACTTCGAACTTGTTTTCCTTGGTTTTCTCAGTTCCGGCACAGATTTCTTCAATCAATTGCCAGGCTATTTTCGCCGTTTTAGCACCCCACAGTTTACACTGTATGTACTCAGGTGTCGATCTGATGATGATATTACGAGCTTGACCATCCAATCTGTGTCTCTTGGCATCTTCAGATGTCCAGAGCTCTCTTGGCTTGTCTTCATACATAATGCTTCCACGAGCAACACGACCACTATCACTAGCAGCCGCATCCTCGCTTCCATCTTCCTTGTCTGAGGCTTTTCTTCCATCAGACACCTCAGTAACTTGTTTGAGTTGTCTGATTTTGATAGGCCCTTCATTGATGACATAGATCATCTCGTCACTAATGGCCTCCAGATGGAGCATCATGTTGTTCTTTCATTTCTCGTAGTTTTCTGGCTTCAGAACGGGTGCATCAATCAAAGACATACCTGCACACTTAACACACAAATTATATAGTCCTCATAAAGGGACAAAGTTCCTTCACCTATCTGGGGATCTAGGTTCAGTGCAGAAGGCTTGTGAACCTCCTGCTCTGATACCACTTGTTGGTCCAGATAACGGCAAAGTAAAAGACTAGAGGGGGGGTGAATAGTCTTTTATAACTTTTGTCGATAAACACAGTTTCTCAGAAACCTGGGGGTTTCTGATACTTAAATTCAGAGCGCGGAAGACTTTAAGATAGGTAAGTGCAGAAACAATAAGTATGTGTGTGTGCTTTGCTGAAATGTAAATACAGAAAGGTAAATGATACAGCAAGTATAGTGGTATCTGGAGGTGGCGTAATCCTCCAACTAATCCACTTCGGTCTTTCTGAGACCTAGAATTCACTAGAACAGATAATTGAGTTCACCTTACAATAATCATATTCTAAGATTCCTAAACAAATGGTTCCCAACCAAGTGTCCCCCCTGAGTTATTCCCAAGCTCCTAGAGCTAAGTACTTCCTCTACTCAGATAACCTTAGAGTTATTCATTGATTTCCCAAATCAAGTACTTCCTCTACTCCACGCCTTGATGGTGTTGGTTATAAGGTTTGTCAGAGAGGCTTCTAGTATAACTTTTCGGTTATGTTTTCAGAGAGCCTAATAGAACAAGACTACTTAATACACTTGTTCAATGGATGGCAGTCTGCTCTTTACCGACCCAAGTAATTGATGTCCGTTCTGGAGAATGAGCTTCAGAAAGGGTATCTGATAGTTCAACTCTTTCACGAATAACAATCTCTTGTTAAGGTTCAGGACAACTTAGAACTACTAGTGATTCTTCGAGCAACAGAAAGCTTTCAGAAAGGATAGTAGAGTGCTTGAGAGAATACTTTGCTTGATGGTAAGTTTGCAAGATAGAGCGTTCTAAGGTGTATTTCTCAGCATCTAAGTGTGTGATATATATAGATGAATTTGAGAGTTGTTGGAATGATATCCGTTAGACACAATTCAAATTCAGTCCATACTTATCTTGAAATGAGTACTCAGAAGTCCTTGTCTCATGTCTCAAAGAGGACTGTGCTTCAGCGGCTTTTCTACCGATGCAATTAATGCACTTGTACTATATCTTGTCCTATAGTCTTCAACAGATACAAGAGCCTTTCTGATGGCTTGCATGCTCCATACTCATGATGTCATATGTCCAGAGTCATATTTCAAAAGTAAGTAAATACACTTAAGAAAGGATTAAGGACATAGTCTTTCTGAGTTAGACTAAACCTTGATATCTTCATAAATCTTGTGCAATCTTCAGAAAAGCTCCATTGCTAGGATTGATCTTCATAGTCTTCTGGAAATAAAAATTACACTCAGAGACCTATATTCCTAATACAAGATTTACTAGACTAATCATACTCAGTGATTTCCTCTTTTACAATGTTCAAGTGAACCAAGAGTACTTAATCACCTTTCTGGCTAAGATAAGAACATGTGATGAGTGATCAAAATACTAACAGATATTCCTAACATAAGTACTAGTTGACCTGGAATGGTTTCCCTTAGGTCGGACTAGTACTGAATTGGCTATTTCAGCCTTGATGCGCTCTAGGACACACTCTATGGTGCCCTTAACGGATTGGACACATGTCCATATCAACAATAGCATCTCTCAAGCTCCGATCAATTGCCTCGAAGCAAAATTTATTCGTCATAGGAGTCTCGTCCCATATAATAAGCTTAGTAAACCTTAATAACTTTGTAACATCAGAATTTGCATTGATCTTTGAGCATATTGAGTCCTCATTAGGATGAAGTGGTATGTCGAACCTCGAATGGGCTGCGTTACCCCTTGGAAGCAATAGTGATGCAATACCAGGGAGAACTAAATTTCCTTTGGATCTCAATCCTGAGCATAAAGTTCGCCATATAAATGCCTTCCCAGTACTTCCATATCCACATAAGAACAACACTCAACCTTTACCTGAATTGACAGAAGAGATTATCGTCTCGTAGATTGTCCGTTGCTCCCCAGTCAATCGTGGATACAACGAATTGAACTCTTCGCTCTCATCATCTTTATTGTTAAACGTCTCATCCACTATGAACTGGTGTGTAACACTATTTATGATGTCATCTGAAGGTATATCCATACCTTCAAATTGTCAGACAGTTGTAGTTTGATTATAGAAGATTCTCAATCTCCAATAAAGACAAATCTTTAATCTGATCATCCGTGAGTTTCATACATGTATATTTTAATACAAAATATGAATGTAATAAAGCATATATGTATAAGTATGTCTAATAAAATAATATTGAACCATAGTTGTTAGTACCTGGATTGTTTTTTCTCTTGTGTTGGGTGTTCAATAGGTCAACTGATAATTTCCCATGTCTTCAACCAAACGTCTTTAGGAATTGACATGATGTGAGATAGAAGCAACATTGTGAATAGGTGACAGGTGAA